>CM034469.1:9580677-10091893 GCA_019925255.1 Litchi chinensis | reverse complement strand
CAATAATAATAGAAACAGGTTTTAATATTTATATACAATAGAGGTTATAAATTAATTATACACATTCAAGATTATAAAGTAAATGTAGGAAACATGGTTTTATAATTTCATGTTTATATTCCCTTGAGTGCTATTATTTGTACTTCGTATTTTTTCCCGTTAATAAAATATCTCTTTAAAGGCTTTACTTTTGAGTTTAATTAAGAACAAAATATATAAAAAAAAAAAAAAAGAGAAAAAGCGTTTAATTCTTATACAAATCGGTTCAAATCACAATTGGTGTCAAATGCTATGAATAAGCTCAATTGTCTACATTTTAGCCCTATTCATATTTAAATGAAGTATAATGCAATCTTTCAAAATTCAAACTCATATAGTATAATAAAAATATCAAAAACATATTTTGTCAGTACTAAAAGCTTGAAGGTCTGATTTATACTAAATTAATAAAGTTATTGTAGCTAATAAAGTGCGCATTATATTTTCATATATTTTGCTTGATTAAATAGTAATCTCAAATAGTTCAATTATAAGAATACACTAAAGAAAAGTTAGTCCTTCTTTTGGTTGGAAAAAGCAAGAAGATATAATTAAAGTACATTCGTGGAGTCTTTGAGCATACAAAATATTTGGTTGGAACTTGGAATAGGATTACTATGTAAATAAAATACGTTCTCTATTTTTGTGACCAAACAAACTAATATAATTTGATAATGTGGCTTTGTAACCATTGAAAGTTAGTCCTTCTTTGGATTGGAAAAAGCACTATGATACAACTTGTTAGTTATTGTAAGACCCAAAAGTCTAAACTAATAGAAAATAGTCCAACTATAGTATTTAAGACCTTTGAGGTTATGATACATTAACACGTCCCTTCACATGCAACATTATGGGCAGATAATAGATGACGGACACATGTTGAATGCTCCCTATTGTTTTACATGTGTAATGAGAAGATTTTCAAATAAAAAGGGAGAGAAAGTTTAAACTAGAGACTTCCAATCTTTGATATATATTAATTACCATAAGATCCAAAAACTTAAACTGATAGGAAAGAACCCCAGTTGATAGAAAAGGATTCAGCTATAACATTTAAGACTTTTGAAGTTATGATATGTAAACATAACTAAAGTAAATTTGCTATGTTTATGAGCATGCAAAATGTTTGGTTGGAACTTGGAATAGGCATTACTGCGTAACTAAAGTACATATTCTTTGTGCGATAAAGTGTTTCTATAACCATTCAAAATTAAAAATAATAATAATAATAAAAACCTGTCTATGAGTGCTGGATAATATTGAGCTTTTACTGTAACTAGTTGTTTGAATGAATTTCCCATTTCAAAAATTAAAAATAAAATTCAAAGTAAAGAAGATTACTTTGTGACAGACAGCAAAACTTGAGAATTAAGTTTTTTCTATATGCCCATTTCTTGTAGCAACTGTAAAAGCTGTCTTGTTTTCGTCCTCCAATTCTGCTAATTTTTCGAATTTGAGCAACTCTAAAACCATTTCTGAAAAAATTAAGTTAAATATAGTTAATCATTCACTATATTTTCCACTCAACTTGTTAAGGATCTAAACTAAGTTTCATGCACCTCCTCCAAGTGAAGGTCTCTGTCTACAATTTTCACGATGGCGTAGTCTACCCATAATTCACCTTTCTCTTCGTGTTGGATTATTTTTCATTTACAAATTATTAAACTAATTATGTAATTGATTGATTTGTTTATAGTGAAAGCCAAACCAAACGACAACAACTGATTGTCACCCGTAATGCGCATAAAGCTTCGTACCCAAGAAGGTTCTTTAAATGCAGGGGGAGCCAGGATTTTTATGTTAGGAGGGCCAAGTCAAAAATATAAGATCAAATTTACTCGAAAAAAAATACTAATATTCAAAAAATGAATTATCAAAAAACTAAATATAATATCGTTCTTATTGCAACAAATAAATTAATAAACGGTATACACTCAAACTTTATGAATCAAAATGGAACTTATCACTCTTTTACAAATAAAAAAATAATTTATATTGAAATATACACCAAATTTTCTCATAATTTCCTTTTCAATATACACTATCAAAGAGTTTATAAGAAAGTCATCTTACCATCTTTTTTTTTTTTTTGTTGAAACAATCTTTCCATCTTGTTAAGAAGTCTAATTTTAACAATACACATAATAAAAAATAATCTTTTAGTAGTAGCCATTAACACAGGAAAAATAAGCGCAAACATCATTTTTGCAACGTATAATCTTAATTACTTACATGTATTTTGATAATTTGATTTTTATAGTATTCAGATTAAACCATATCAAGATATGATAACTTAGAACCAGTGTTTTGAAAGGCGAGGCGAGGCCTTATCGTCTCACCGACCTTGGCGCCTCAAGCCATCCAGGTTAGGCGAAAACAGTCCAAAGTCCCGCCTTGAACCGCCTCAAGGCGGAGGCAAGGCAGAGGCGACTTTGAGGCACCAGAAGGGTAAAACTGGAATTTCATCATATTTTCTCCCTTTAAAAGCATATCTACCCCGATCTGTCATCTTCTTCTACGTTGATTCACCCTATTCTCTCCTTTTGGTGTTATCTTCTCCATTTTCTACTATTTTAGTGTGACTTCCTATTGAAATCAGCTCTATCCATCACTAAAAAACTCCTTTCAAGTCACTAAAGGCCTCTCCACTTGGGATCTTTGAAGATTTGACTCTCCAGCAGCCAGCTCTCTCAAATCTCAACTCTCAAGTAAGTTTCTTTCAACTTTTTTCAACTTTAAACTTATTATACAATGGGTCTTGGTCAAAATCACTTCATTGCTTGTTTAAATTTGTTTGTTTTCTAAAAATGTTGTTATCATCATCAATGGTTTTTTAGCTTTGTTTTTGTTCGGTAGTTGAAGGGATGTGTCAAATTTCAACTTGTATGTTATGTATTTTTGCATGTTTACTTGTAAGTTTTTTCTATATTACTAAGTATCTAGTTGTTGTATAAGTATGTAGCTACTGTACATTACTATATTTTTGCTTTATATTAGTATATGTTAGTATATATGTGTGTTAAAGATAGTTATATATAAATATGGATACTTGGTTTTGTATATTGTTGATTGTTGTTAATTTGTAATTTGTTTTTGTACATGGTTTTGATGTAGATTTTGTGTGAAATGTTGAACCAAAAGATCTGACTTGGAAGTATGGGATTGAAGTTGAATTGGATGCATGGAAGCCATACAAGTACATACGTTGAATTTTTTGTGATAAAATAATCAAAGGTGGTGTGTTTAGGTTGAAAGAGCACCTTGTGGGTACTCATGGGAATGTTGCCCTATGTGAAAGGGTTACCCTGGAAGCTCAAGATGAAATTAGAAAGTACATAGCTAAAACTGGAGATGCCAAAAAGAAGGCTCAATTGGAACGAGAAGAAAGACTTGATAGCTCTATCAACTTAAGCAGTCCTTATCAATCTACAGGAGGTTCAAACACAGGTTCTGTGACCCAAAAAGGAATCAAGGGTCCAATGGATAGGTTTTTGAGTGACGGTGGAGAGGATGATGTGCAATTGGAGGGATAGAGATCGTCTACAGGAAGTGCAAAGGAGGCACGTTATCGAACGTGTATGGACATTAGTAGGTTCTTCTTTGAGAATGAGATTGCATTTAATGTCGTCTAGAGTCCTTCGTTCATTAATATGTGTCGATCAATTGGCAATTATGGACATGGTTTAAAATCCCCTTCACTACATGAGATGCGTACTAAGTTTTTGAATGACGAAGTAGGCAACACAATGGCTATTGTTAATGACATAAAGAAGACATGGTCACAGACAGGGGTGTCAATATTGTCAGATGGTTGGAAAGATATGAGAGGAAGGCAATTGGTGAACTTTCTTATGAACAATCCATATGGTACAATTTTTTTGAAATCAATTGATGTAAGTGATATGGTGAAAGATGCAAATTTGATGTTTAACCTACTAGATGATGTAGTTGAAGAAGTAGGTGAAGATCTTGTCGTTCAAGTGGTGACGGATAATGCGTCCAACTATAAAAAAGCGGGTGAAATGTTGATGGCAAAGAGAAAACACCTATGATGGACGTCATGTGCTTGAAAAAATTGGAGAACTTCCTCAACACAAACGTGCTTTATTAAAAGCATGGAAAGTAAATATCAAATTATCAATTGTTTTATAAATACTTTATTTTTTTTCCTTTAATTATTTTATAGTTGCTATTTGCAAATATTTTTATTATTGTTTTATTATAGGTGAGTAATTTCGTTTATAATCATGGGTGGGTGTTAGCCTTGATGAGGAGCCATACGAATAAAGAGTTGGTTCGTCCTGCTCCTACAAAATTTGTGACTGCATACTTGACTTTACAAAATATGTACAGTTTGAGGAAGCCATTGGAGACGATGTTCAGTTCAAAAGAGTGGCAAGAGAGTACTTGGAGTAACAAACCGGAGGGAAAAGCAATAAGGGATATCATATTCAAGGATAGGCGCTTCTAGGGTAGTATTTCTTATACACTGAAGACAACTAAGCCCATTATGAATGTGTTGAGGATGGTAGATTCTAAAAATGTGACTATAATGGGATTCATTTATGATGCTATGGATAAAGCTAAGGAGGAAATAGCTAGAAACTTCGAAGGTGATTTAGGGGCTTACAAGGAGATATGAGACATTATTGATGAGAAATGGGAGTTTCAATTGCACCGCTATTTGTATGCAGTTGCATACTTTTTGAATCTTCAAATCCATTATAGTGAAAATCCTTCCACTCATCCAGAGATTAGGAGGGGGTTCCTTTTATGTGTGGAGAAACTTATTGCCAATGAAGAGGATAAAATTAAGGCTTATGTTCAAATGGATATCTACAACAAAAAACAATGGATATTTGGATATGCATTGGCAAAGAGCACTGTGTACAAACGTAGCCTTAGTATGTGAAGATCTTGTTTACCATTACTAATTTGTATATGAAATTTGTAGTATTCTTTTAATTCCTAAATGATTATTTGTAGCTGATTGGTGGCACGCATTTGGAGTTGACACTCCTGAACTTGCATCTTTTGCTGTGAGGATTTTAAGTCTCACTTGCTCGTCCTCCGCTTGTGAAAGGAACTGGAGTGCCTTTAATATGGTATAACTTTCTAAATTAATACACACACACACACACACACACACTAATTTAATATATACTAAATTAATTTTTCTTTAATGCTCATTTTCCTTAAACATTTGTGTAGATTCATACAAAGAAGAGAAATCGATTGCATACCAAGAATTTGAATGATTTGGTGTACATCATGTACAACAGAAGATTACAACATAGGTACTTGAGGAAACAGACACTAAAACCTGGTGAGGATCCCTTGGTTATTAGTGATGAGGTGCCTTCTGATAATGAATGGGTGAATGATGAATCCTTAGGAGTTGACATGAGTCAACCAAGTGGCAGTAGGCAAAGAAATAGAAAGAGAAGTATAAGTTATTCTATAACTAAATATAGTAAGTTCTATACTTCTATTTAGAGTTAATGATATGATCATCACTAAATTTTTATTATATATTATTTGTTAGACAAAAGGAAGAATATATGATTAGAGGCTGAAGAACCCGAGTGGGAGGAGGATGAGACTAGTGATGAGGATGGTGACACAAGAATTAGATATGATGATGATTTTTTGGAGGATGACACACCACATTATGATGATTCAACCTTACCTCCACATTCAAGCATACATTTTGATTCAAATTTTAGGCCATTAGATTCAAATGATTTTTTGTTTAATACTAGTGGTTGTTAGGATGATCTGGATTATTTGATATTTTATATGTTAGGATTTATATGGATGATATGGATGATTTTGTGTTAAGATGATATGGATGATCCATGTTTTGGTTGTGTTGGTTCTATTTTGTTTGATACTTATGTTTCTAATATTGATTTTCACTATATTTTAAAATGTTATGGATGATTTTGTATATTATGATTGTTTTTTAATTTTTTTTTTTTTTTCATTTGGGGTCGAGGCGGTTGCCTCAATTGCCTCAAGGCGACTGCCTTGCCTCGCTGAGGCTTCACCGTCTCGCCTTGCTTTTTACCTTTCAAAATATTGCTTAGAACAACTTTATATAAATAAACAATGAAATTATAAATTTACAAAATAAGTTTTGATAACAAATGTAACTAACACTAGTTTCAAAAACTAAAAATATAGTCTAAACTAAATAGTAATATGTGCATTGATAGAAAATTAAATATTAAAAGGGATAGGTTTTGCTTCCTACTTTAAATGTTGTATAAAAAATTAAATGTTGTAATAATTCATAAAAAGGATAAATGAAATAATAACTTAATAGTAGTACTCTTAAAAAGGAAAAAGAAAAAAGGTAATAATAATAAGAAAGGGTGGACTGCATTGGCCAGTAATCGTAATTAAACATGTTAAATTAAAGTAGTGTTAGATACACATAAATTCTGTATGTACTCATTACTCACAATAATGAAGTGAAATAAATTGTATTAATTCCTCAACATGCGAGGACACCTGAAAAAGAGCCAGGTGCATTCAATGCTAATTCTTGGTTCCGCTGTGAGTCCAACGTTTAGGGCCACCAACGGGTTTGTTAAGTCCAGAGCCCACAGCTCCGCCGTTGTTTAAATGGTGTATGATTATGGGTTTTTTTTTTTTTTTTTGTAATTCCTTTTGTAATTTTTTCCTATGCAAGGTAATAATTATTTAAAAAAGCACAATAAACCTTTTTTTTTTCTGGAGATGGAGAGGCAAAGTAAGCAGGTTGCTTTATCTCTTCTTTCCGAGTGTCCTGGATATACGGAAATTGAATTGGGTGTCCTTGATATATGGAATTGAAAGAGAATTTTAGATCATTCAAATTTCAAGCAGAAATTGGCTAAAAACACAGAAAAGGGTACTTCAATACACAGAAATATAGAATGTAATTTTAGTTCTCAATAATTTCCTAAGGAAAAAAATCTAGGTTGATTTAGTATAAGCAATTTTTTATGTTAATTTTTTTAATTATTTTATATTCATAAGCAAATCGACCATCTCTTTTCTCTTTCTAGACTTTCCTCATTTTTGAATATCCTTCCAGGAATGTTTACTTTCTTTTTTTTTTTAATCAAGTGTATATGCACATTTATATACATGTATAATAAGTTAATTTTATTTTTTTAAAAATATATAAATTATCTACTGAAAAACAGAGTGATGCGAATATATTAAGATAGAGTTAACAGTTTTCATCGATATTATTATTATTATTATTATTATATTATCTAGAAATATGTGACAACAAACCGTTTCAATATTTTGCTTGAAAACTCAATAAAGCTCATCATCTCAAGTAGAACTGTACGCAGTACGTACACAATATATAAGAATATAACAAAGGTAAAGAGAACCCGAGCACAGAGTAATGTCTTTTTCAGTTAAATGGGTGTGAAGAGTACATAATTCTTTTAACACCCACATTTTTAACTCCTACTATTGGTTGATTAACGTAGATTGACCACATTCCGTTTGAGGGAATTTTAAAACTTGGTGAAACGTAATTAGGAGTTATTTTAATCAAATTTGCTAAGAGGGGGAAAAAAAGTGGTCTATTATGAAAAAAGAAAAATGGAGAAGGTTTTGGAAACTCTGCAAAAATAAATGAAACAAAAAGGATTAAAGTGTCTAACAATTCAAACTATATATAACTAAATTCCTGAGTTTTGAAACTAACGAGGATAATCATTAAGACGATGGTGGCAACTAGAACAACAACTGCAGAGCATGACTGAGAAGTCTCTTTTATCCATTTTTGTGCATCCTTAAGTTGATTTTGACGCTTCTCCTTGAACAGCTCTTCGGCAGTTCTATTTGTTTTTGTCACAGTGCTTGGTAAAAAAGGACAGCATTATGTCTTCTACCATGCATATGCACTACAATATTAATCAAATAGTTCTAAAAGAACATGAATTTTAAAAATAACATAACTCAAATATTAATATTATGTGTCAAACTTAAATCTTAAATACTACAATTAGATTTTTTTTCTATTAGTTTAAGTTTTTAGGTTTGATTGTAACTAATATAATACTAGAGCTTGAAGATCTCTGATTCAAAGATACTCTCTCTCCTCTATATCTCGAATTCTTATTACATATGTTGTAATAATAGGAGGTGTTTAGCATGTATTTGATATTTGTCACTTGCTCACATTACATGTAAAAGGGCATGTCACATATTACCCTCAAATCTTAACACTATAATTAAATCATTTCCTATCAACTTTAACTTTTAAATTTTGTGATAACTAACAATTAAGTTGAGTTTTTTTTTTTTTTCTTCCAATTCGTCAGCTTTTTACTTCATACGAACAAGGGATACTAAAAAATCCAACCCAGTTTTTCAATACTATTTTTACAACTCTTTTTTTCCACTTGCTAGGGGAAAAATTCACCTATATATTATCAATATTTTTGCAACTACAACAATAGTATATATAATTCATGCCTAAGTTTGTTGTCTGGTTTTGGTTATAATATATTATCTTTAAAAGATAATACTATATTAATTTAAAAATGATTTAAAAAAGGTTATTCAAATAGTAAATAGATTATTATTATTTTACCTTTGAAATTGGAAATAATAAAATTTTTTATCAGCACTTAATCATGTCGTCCTCCCCAAATATCCAAATTTATAATAATCGGAAACAAAGATAACTTACTTTGAACCTTTCTAACTCCTCTTGTAGTTGGTAGGCAGAACCAGGATGAGTTCCTCCAGTATAGTTATCGGTGTCTGCAACATGTTGCAAAACAGTGTAGCTTTGCTCGTCAATTCCCAGAATCAACCAGCTTGTTGGTATTTGCAATCCTTTGACAAGCTCGAAGACCTCTCTTTGGCGGTAGCTGGCGGCCACCAATTAAAAAAAAAAAAAGCCAAAATATAGACCTTTCCAGGTGTCAATCTGAAGCTCTAAAAACCAAAACATTTCCAGAATAACCTACACCATGAAGACAAAAAACAACTAGTCCTTCTGTTCTTGCCATATATATGTGAAAGACCTAAAATGATAAAGCATATTAGAAGCGAATAACTTCCACGAAAAATTAAAATGACACATGCCGCCCTTCATCGGAATAACCTATCCAATCCAGAGTACTTCTCTGAAGAACTCCTACAACCAAAAATCACTCACTCACACAAATATGCATCACTAAAACTCCTTCATTTTCAATTATCACAATCTTTTCTACAACCTATCAATTCTAATTATGTGTTACCGTTACCGTTCTATCAACTGATGAATTTCAATTTTCAAACTAACAAAAGCAGTTATTAAAGACCTAAACGCAGCGTTTTAAAGCTAATTAGAAGATCATTGCAATCTATCGACAATAGGAACTCTATGAAGCGATACAATGAGTAGTTAATGAGTGAATGAGACAACAAGTTGAGAAGTTACTGGATTGGAGGACGATCGGGAACGGAAGCGAAAACTGAAGGCAATGGCTTCGTCTTCTGGCTGTCTTGTTGTTGCTGCTGCGGGTGTTCGTGGTGTTCTTGTTCTTGGTCTTATTCCGAGCTCTCTGTAACATGTTGCAAAATAGTGTAGCTTTGCTTGTCAATTCCCAGAATCAACCTGCTTGTTGGTATCTGCATTCCTTTGACAAGCTCGAAGACCTCTCTTTGGAGGTAGCTGGCAGCCACGTGTAATATGTTCTGCTTCTTGTGGTTGTTATGCTCAACTGCCTGAGGATGCACCTTGAGTATCTCCCTTACAATCCCTATCATTCCTGTTCTAGTTACTGCAAGCAGTGGAGTCTCCACTTCTTGGTTATCTTCCATTTGAATCTCTGTGTCATCTTTATAATCACCTGGCTCATTTGCATGATGCGACTCTTCTGTTTCTTGTTTTTCTATAGTACTTGATCTATAATTAGTGATCGTACTGTCTTCCATTAGACTTGTCTGCCAAGAGTTATCGTGTTTTATTAATTAGTCTACTGGCCACTTAAAAAGCAAATTTGCAGTTTCTCTTTTCTTTTCATATATTTTTCACTGTTGGCCACCCAACTGCACGTATATAATATAAAATATTATTAGATATACACATCATACATGTGAACTTAAGATAAAAGGAAAAGTTTTTCCATGTTTTGTGTGCAAGTATGAGAGAGAAATAGAGCATACCTTGGATGAAATATTTTCATAATGATTTGTTGATAGTTTGTAAAACTATCAAAATAGCGCATACACTACAACAAATATCATTTACTATCACGGTTTAGTTAGTACAGACACAAGTGACTCGTGCTAAAAACTATAATTAAGCACGGGCTTTTAAAAGCCCGTAATAGAGTTATCCAATAATATGTATCTAGTACGGGCCAATAAAGACCCGTAATGAATATTTGGATTTTTATTAGAGAGCACGGTAGTTACCCATGCTGGTTATTTAATTAGAGAGCACATGACTAGCCCGTGCTCAATTATAAGTAGATACTAGAAACCAGGGGAGGGAAAATTTTCTTGGTTCCCCGCCACTCCCAACTCATTCCCCGCCATTCCAAACTCATCTTCTTCGTCTCACATCACAGATCGAAGTTTGGGTTTTTCGGTTTCATCTCTTCGTCTCACATCATAGATCGAAGTTTGGGTCTTTCAGTTTCATCTCAGGTTCCTTCTATCTCTCTTGTTTTTATTTCATCTTCTGTCATCTAATTTTTATTTGCTGATTAAAAATGAATGACTAGGGATTTATGGGTTTTTGAAAAATCTAGAAAACAGACACTTCAACAAAGATTCACACACTCATTTTGTTTCAATCGTTGGATTTTTAACACACAAAGCCTACACACACATGGATTTTGTGACATTGAGAGTGTTGTGTTTTGTGAGACATAAAGAGGTAGAAGAAGAGCAGAAAAATATTTTCAAGAGTGAGATATAGAGAGCCCTGCTTTTGTTTTTGTTTCTGTTTTCTTTTTCGTTTTGTTTTTTTTTTTTTTTTTGTTTTTTGTTTTTTTTTTTTTGTATGAAAGTAAGAGATGGAGAGATAGAAGAAGAGTGGAAAAGGATTTTCAAAAGTAGGATTTTCAAGAGATGCGTAAATTGGGTTGTTATGATATTAGACGTTACACACGTTTTTTGTTTTTGTTGTTGTGATGTTAGACGTTGTGGTGGGTTGAAATGAATGGTTGTGATTTGATCATTGTGAGTAATGTGGTGTATGGTTTTAGTGACTTGTATGTTGAGCTATAATGATTTGTGTGTTGAGTCTTGATTGGTAGAGGTTTGAGGTTTAGATGGGAGAGAGGAGTATGAATGGTGGTGTTTACAGTGACTGATTGAGAGTCTGGTTAGTAAGTCTGAGGTTGGTTGTTGGGTTGATGAATGGGGTGGAAGTAAGCTCGAGAAAACGTGTGTGTATGTGTATGTGGGTGTGTGTGGTTAGTTGAATTAGATGGAGAGAAGGAAGATTGATTTGGGGATTCATTTTCATTGGTTTTGAGCTGAAGATGGATAATAATATGTAAGCAGTGATGTTTTTTTGATTCAGAATACAATCTTGTCACTGGTTTTGGTGTTGTAAAGTTTCACTAGTTTGATACATTATTCAGGGAGAAGCTAGTTCTCTATTAAAGAAACATAAACGTTTTGTGTGGACAGGGGTGTCTCAGGGGTGTCTCGTTAATGAATTATCTTAAGATCATCCATGTGTCGACCTTTTTGTAGATTAGAGTAACTATTATGGATTGTTTGTTAACATTTAAAGAGTTCCAAGCCTTAGTACCATAGAATCGTCACCACGAAAAGAACTTATATGCCACTGCTATAGTCATTTCATTTTTTGGGTTGCAAAGGATAATAACTGTTGAAGTTCCAGTTTATTTTTTGTGAAACACATGAGAGCATTCTGCTGTGAATATGGCAGTTTCTTGTCTTGTTTTCACGCTCTTTACACATATTCCACTTCTAATCTGCTCATTCACAATCACAATCAGAAAAAATTCATCAAAAATTAGCATTCTAATTATGGAATGATAATTAAAGCCAAACTTACTTAGGAGAAACGTAGGCTGGCTCTGAGAAGAGAGAAGCAGGGAGGTGATTTGGAAATTGGGAGAAGGTGGATTCGACAAAGTTGAAAAGTCTCAAAATATTGTTAGTGCTTGCTTTTTAGGGATGTTAGCTTTGTACCTTACTGTTCCATTTTGATTTATAATCTTTCGCTTGCAGAATTTGAATCATAAAAATATTGTGAAGTATCTCGGATCTTCGAAAACAAAAACTCATCTTCACATAATTCTTGAGTAAGTAATCTATTGTGATGAAAAGATTTAATCATCGTGCTGTGAGGAACTATGCCTAAAATGCTTATATGGTAGTTTTGTCTGATATAGGTATGTGGAGAAAGGCTCACTTGCAAATATCATTAAGCCAAATAAATTTGGGCCTTTCCCTGAATCTTTGGTCGCTGTTTACATTGCTCAGGTTTGCTCATGTAGTTGCATTTTATTGCTAGTGATGGGGTTTATGTTTTATCTGTGTATGACATTAAGTATGGGACAGGTTTTGGAAGGGTTAGTGTATCTTCATGAACAAGGCGTATTCATAGAGATATTAAGGGTGCAAACACATTGACAACAAAAGAGGTAACCGAAGTCAAATACACTCAAATTGCACGCTTTTAATTCTTATTACTAAATCATTTCTTCGTATCTTAGGAATAATTATTATTTGATGACATAGTAATTTATGTTGAATGTCATATCAGAATTGCTCTATCTTGTTCCATTTGATAGCTGAAAAAAGAAGTCATTCAAGGCCTGCACATGTATTATTTTATTTGATTACAACAATGTGCTATCTTCGAGATTGGATGTAGTGTAAGCCATAGATCCCTATTGAGTTTGAAACAAGAAATAAACCATTTATAATACCTTATATTTTCACCAAGTACAAACACAAAACACCTAGCCATCACTCTCATCAAGATAATGCATTCAACAATAAAACTTCTCTGTGTTTCCTTCATCAAGGATCAAGCCATGATAATAATACGCTGCAGCCTGAACAGGAGAGGAATATTAAAACCAAAAAACTAAAGAAAAAATTCTACCACTTATTTGAATGAGTGCATAATACAAGTTTCGGCCTCATGTTGCAGAATTCGCATTCTGTTTGTTCTCATCAGCCTTTCACATCATAAAATTTCGATTTTCTTTGCAGACAGTTCTAACACTTCACATAAAGTTATACGGTAAATTCAAGAATCAACACCACCCATCATTGTCTTTAATATCTACTGATCAATCAAACCAATGATGAGATAAGAAACTAAATGGCTCACAGATTTAGAGAAAATCTAACTAATTCATACATTCAACATCATTATTTTTAATTAGTGATACTTAGGAATCAACACCTTCTGTCATAAAACAAGTATCAGCTCTATTCAGCCACACATATCAACAATTCCGCCAGAAAATGCTATACATTAAAACTATATGGATTATATTACATTAAAATAAAATCTATTAGCTGATACAACCATACATGAGTGGCAATTCAAACTATCCTAGCAACATAAGATTTGATAATCAAGCAAAACTGGAGAATATTTGCATTGACTTTTGAACTCTATTGAAAAGGACAATCTTAAACATGTGTTATGACAAAATTCTGAAAAACTTCACTATTCTGTTTTCACAGGATTGTCATTGATCTTTCCATCATCTATCAACAGCCAAATACACTTAAGCAGAGACAGGTGAAAATATTGAAACATAGGGACAAGTTCCATTTCATTAAATCCTTAACAATCAAAATGAAAATCCCCTCAAATTTCATAGAACTGTATCCACCACATTCAAGTTGTTCACGATTTGCATTAGAACTACAAAAACAAAACAACATGCACTACAGCAATTATAACGACATCCCCACAAATGCGTCTGCTAGAAGAACTCAAAAAATAGACCTCTAACGACAGTGCACGAACAACTGAAAAGCACAATAAGTAAAAGAAACGACCTTGGAATGCACAAGTTTCCTCGTATGATAATTAAGAGGTATTGACTCAAAACAAAGGATGAAACAGAGGATTGATAATTGGTAAACTATCTCAATTATACAAAAGAGCTCTCTAAGAATGGTATGGAAAGCCAAAAGAAGTCATTTTCAGTTTAAAATATGAAATAATGTAATGCTATAACTTAAAAGAACAACCTATTTACTAGTTTTCAGTAAGTGGAAGTATTATGCTTAACTAGGTTCAATTTATAAACGGAGAACAATCAAGCACAAAATTATATAAATTCTTAGGATTTTTTTTTTTTTTTTTTTTTAAAAAAAAAAAGGAAGACCCGAAGGGAGATAGAGAGATTGTAATCTGTATCGATTTATAAACAAAAACTGTAATACACTAATATTAATGTAACACCATAGCATAACTAACCAATAATATGACATGAAGTAAAGTTTCAACATCTAACAATTTCCATTCATAAAGGAAAAGAAAAGTCAACACTAGGGGATGGCAGAGACCTCAAAACTCATAGAGCAAAATTCAAACAATTGTGTCCAAACTTTGACCAGACAACACAATTTTACAGAATGATGGAAAACATGAGATTCCTACACTATAAGGAACATAAGCGGCAGTCTTACTTCTCTCGCACGGAACATAGCAGTAGAGGGACTGGAAGATGCCACAGAGTTGACTGCTTAAAACCCAAATCTTCAAATATTTAGACAAAAACAGTGGAAGAGAAACCATACAATTGGAGGTCGAACCAAAATAGGTCCGACTACGATCAAGAATGCTCTGTTCTAGAGTGAGAGAGATTACGATTACACTAAAAATCGAAAACCAAACTAAGTCGAAAAATCTACTAAACAAAAATTCAATAACAAACGTGTCAATTTTTATCCCCAATTTCTGGGGTTTCATCAAAGTGAGAATGAAAAATTGAGTTAAAGGATTGAGAGAAAATCAAAGGTGCACATTGTTGTAATCGAGGCATTCACAGATCCCTACTGAGTTTGAAACAAGAAATAAACCATTTATAATACCTTATATTTTCACCAAGTACAAGCACAAAACACCTAGCCATCACTCTCATCAAGATAATGCATTCAACAATAAAAATTTCACCCAAATAGTTCCAGAAATCAAATTAAACTAAACAAGAAATCATCCAAAAATACAGCTACATAACACCCAACCTGAATACTCCTCACAACTCTGAACTTTATCCTATAATCTATTGTGTGTGCACTACAATGCCATAGTGAGCTATTCAACTAATCCTATGATTAGAGTGACTCACGCACATAGCAATACACATGAACATAAAAAGCATCCCAATACACACGAAGCTAAAAATTAGTAATTACTAATTTTCAAAAATACAAAATATTACACACATGATATTTTTTATACAACTTTTAATTTTATATTCTTTTACAGATTTGGTTGAATGCAAATGGATAAGCATTGGCTAACATTTTCAAGGTTAACACACTAAACTCAAAATATGGTTATTTGATGAATATAGGCTTTAGATATCAATTAGTGACACATTTTGCTTTTGCTTTCATTTTTAGAATTGAGAAGGAATATAGAGATGGTGCCAAAAACTTTGTTGAGATTGCCAAAAGTAACGCAAATCGTGATATAATAGTGTGCCCTTGCAAAAAATGCCAAAACCAACGTTTTCATCCTACACAGATAGTGTATGAACATTTAATCATTAATGGGATGGATCCAACTTACACTAATTGGGTTTTTCATGGTGAAGACCCGAGATCTTCCATTCCAAACGAGCAGATTCCTAGTACATTTAAAATGTATAAGGATGCTATTTTTGAAGATTATGGTGATCATGTTGAACCAGAGATTGAAATAAGAGATGAAAACATTGATAAGAATGTGGAAGATGCTGAAACTCCATTGTATAAAGGCAACACAAAATACACTAAATTGTCTGCAATTGTAGTTTTGTACAAACATAAAGCTACACATGGTCTCTCTGATAAAGGTTTTGATGAACTTCTAGTCATACTTAGAGATATGTTGCCCCAAGATAACGTTCTTCCGGATTCATTATACTCAACAAAAAAGTTCCTTAAAATCTTTGATTTAGGATATGAGAAAATACATGCATGCATCAATGATTGTTGCTTGTTTAGAAAAGATTTTGAGTATGTTGAAGAATGTCCGAAATGTGGTGAATCTAGATGGAAAGTAAACAAACATTCTAAAGATATCCATAAAGGAGTGTCTGCCAAAGTACTTCGATACTTTCCAATAATACCACGATTTAAGAGAATGTTTAGATCACTTGAAATTGCTAAAGACTTAACATGGCATTATACCCATACAAGTCAAGATGGAAAAATGTGTCACCCTGTTGATTCACCTGCTTGGAAGACTATAGATGACGTGTGGCCAGGGTTTGCATCAGAACCACGTAACTTGAGGCTTGGTTTGGCTGCAGATGGATTCAATCCTTTTTCAAACCTTAGTTCAACATATAGTTGTTGGCCAGTGGTATTGGTAACATACAATCTTCCTCCTTGGAAATGCATGTCCAAAGAAAATTTGATGCTAACACTAGTAATTCCAGGGAAAAGGCAACCAGGGAATGATATTGATGTGTACTTACAACCGTTAATAGAAGATTTAAATGAATTGTGGCAGAATGGAGTAGAAGTGTACGATGGATATGCTAATTCCACCTTCAACTTGAAAGCTATTTTGATGTGGACCATAAATGATTTTCCAGCTTATGGAAACTTGGCAGGGTGTTGTGTGAAGGGTAAATATGCTTGCCCTGTGTGTAGGTTGAATACATGTTCTGAATATTTGCATCATAGTAAAAAGAATGTGTATATGGGTCATCGACGATTCCTTCCTATGGATCATACATTTCGAAAAAAAAATCATGGTTTGACGGAAAAGAAGAAATGAATCCAAAGCCTAGGGTAAGTACCGGTGAAGAAGTTCGACTTGCATGTGCAGAAATTGACAATGATTTTGGAAAGAAGAAAAAAGGGAAAAGAAAAAGAAATTGTAATCCTCTATGGAAAAAGAAATCAATTTTCTTTGATCTACCATATTGGGAGGTAATCCTATAAAAAGAAAACTTGTTATATTTGATATCTTATATATTTTAAAACAAATTTAATTGGTTTATTTAATATGCAGGGATTATGTTTGCGGCATAACTTAGATGTGATGCATATTGAAAAAAATATTTGTGAGAGTCTTCTTGGCACACTTTTGAACTTGAATGGAAAAACAAAAGATGGTGTGAATTCTCGTCGAGATTTACAACAATTAGGCATTAGGCATGAGCTTCATGTCAAAGAGATTGGAAATAAATTTTATTTACCTGCAGCACCACACACTCTATCAAAGTCAGAAAAACTACTCTTTTGTAAACGGTTGGTTAATTTAAAAGTGCCAGATGGTTATTGCTCAAATATCTCAAATTGTATTGCATTAGATGAATGCAAGATAGTCGGACTCAAGTCTCATGATTGTCATGTTTTGATGCAACAATTACTGTCAGTAGCAATACGAGGTATCCTACCAAAAGGTCCAAGAATTGCCATATTCCGATTATGCTCATTTTTTAATGACATATGCCAAAGAGTGATTGATAGAAGGAAGTTAGAATTATTGGAAGATGAAGTCGCGGTGACCATGTGTATGCTTGAAAGATATTTTCCTCCTTCTTTCTTTGACATTATGGTCCATCTCACAATTCATTTAACAAGAGAAGCACGATTATGTGGACCAATTCAATACCGTTGGATGTACCCTTTTGAAAGGTTATCTCTGATATTTTAGATATTTTTGCTTATCAACTATGACTAGCTTTAACATAATCTATTTGTTTTTATAGATTCATGAAGGTGTTGAAAGGATATGTTAGAAATCGTGCAAGGCCAGAAGGATGCATGGCAGAATGCTATTTGGCAGATGAGTGTGTGCAATTTTGTAGTGGATATATATCGCAAGCTTTAGATGTTGGTGATAGACACAACAGAAATGAGGATATCATGTATGACAATGTAGTGGATGGACATCCTATTTCTAAAGGGACATTAGTTTCTATATCTTCAGACATGTTAGACATTGCACATCGCTATATATTGTTTAACAGTGCAGAAGTGGAACCATACATCAAGTGAGTAATTAAGTTAATTTTTACATAGTTTAAGTAAAAGAAAACATTATAAATTTTTCACTTATTTAGTACTGTTTTATTATTTACATCCTACTAGCATGCACCTTGAAGAGCTTCAACGTTTGGATTCAAGTCTTGCAAGTAGACCCACCTTACTACAAAGGAAGCATGCATCAGATTTCTCTTCATGGTTAAAAGCTAAGGTCGCATACAATGCGTCCTTTTAGCCTTTTTTATTTGGTTGTCTTAACTTTAACCTCTTATTGTTTATATATTTTGGAGCAGATCATTGATGGAGATAGTAGCTTGAATGTATCAACCATGTTAAAATGGCTTGCAATTGGACCGACAAAGCAAGCAACATCATATACAAGCTATGTTGTTAATGGGAAACGATATCGCACAATAGATAGTGAGAAATCTACTCAAGATAGTGGCATTTCTCTTGAAGCAGAAACTATTTGCATGACCAATTCAAGAGATGACACTCAAGTGACAAAAAAGATTGCTTACTATGGGGTTCTAAAAGAAATTCTTCTTTTAGACTTTTGTGCATTTCGCGTCCCATTATTTAGATGTGATTGGGTGAGCAGTGGAAGTGATGTTAAAGTTGAAGATGGATTTACATTAGTTAATCTTCATCCACGTGTAAATAGATTTTATAGAGATCCTTTTATTTTAGCTTCACAAGCAACACAAGTGTTTTACTCTAGAGAAAATGATACATCTAATTGGTATGTTGTCTTGAAAGCACCTCCAAGAGGATTTCATGATCTAGAAAAGTTTGATGAGAATGCTTATATGACATCTACACCATTAGATGTATCTCTACTTGACTCTAGCATGGATGATAACGATGATTATGCTCGAATTGATTGTGAAGACATAGTTGTACAAATCTAGTGTTTCTAGTTCTAATTATTTGGATATTTTTTGTATAAAAGGATGTGTTTTGATATTTCTAATTATAGTATATTGTTATTTGTTTCTATATAGAATTTGAAATTACTTTTGTTATTGTGTTGTATGCTTGAATTGATTGTGAAGACATAGTTGTACAAATCTAGTGTTACTAGTTCTAATTATTTGGATATTTTTGTATAAAAGGATGTGTTTTGATATTTATAATTATAGCATATTGTTATATGTTTCTATATAGAATTTGAAATTACTTTTGTTATTGTGTTGTGCTTTATATATATTTCCAATAATAGATAACAATTTTGTTACTTTTTAATATATATATATATATGATGGTTGTATTTTAGAGTTTTTGCAGATGTCAACTGAAAACTATACTAGTACTCGATCATCAAGCAATAATGCAACACCAGCAAAGAAAAGAAAGGCAAGGAGCCAAAACCATTTGGACCTAAATAAAATTGCAAGGGCTAAGGAAATCGGAATTTCTTTCAATGAGTTGGGACAACCAGTTGGGGAGTGTTCAAAAGTCTTAAGTACATCTTGTGGAACTATTGCCACTTCATTGATTCCGATAACTTATGATAGTTGGCAGGTTGTACCAGAGATTTTGAAAAATAGTGTGTGGGAGACTACAAAGGTTTGATACTAACTTATCATTTTTTCCTTAGAGCTTTTATTTTTAATATGTAGCAATCTTTTTCCTTAGAGCTTTTATTTTTAATATGTAGCAATCTTAATTGATCTCTTTATAAATTTTGATTATGCAAACAGGAAAACTCGTTAAAATCTTTAGCATGGTAACAGCTTGTATTTGGTACTTTTGGTAGTACGAGCTTCATTCGTACTCGTTAATGTTTTTAGCATGGGCCTAGCCTATAGAGATTAATCTTTTAGCACAGGCATTGCCCATACTCATTACTGTTTTCAGCACGGGTTGTTGTTCGTACTCCAAAAGCACCGTTTACCATCACACCTTCATCCATCACATATGCCTGGCACGGGCGATGTCCGTGCTAGTAAAACATCTAGCACGGGCATTACCCGCGATTAATAAGCGTTTTTCTTGTAGTGATAATATCAGATCATAAAAGTTTAACCTCTTGAGGATTAGGTTTATATTATTAGAACACATAATTTAGAGATGAAATTTACATTTTCAATGATGGGATAACTAATTATTTAAAATTATCACGAGAAGCACTATTCAAAACTTTTATATACTTATACAACAAATATAAATCACTTAAGATACACGAAAAAGCTTTTTCATGTTGTGCATTCTTGTATGAGAGAGAAATAGTGTATATCGGTGTCAAATTGAAAATATAAATAGTAGTACCTAAAGTCTCACCCTTGAAGGATCTTAACAACTGCGCCTGTAAAAGCAAACATCTCATTTTCTCCATAAGTGTTCTGTTCATCCTCTTAGTTAAACCATTCAACTGAGGAGTTTTGGGAGGTGTCTTTTGATGTCGTATGCCCTATTGCTTGCAATATTCATCAAATGGACCTATATACCTTCCCCCATTATCTATTCGGATGCATCTCAGTTTCTTCTAGGTTTATCTCTGAACCAAAACTTGAAATTGCTTGAAAGTGTCTAACACTTGATCTTTTGTCTTTAAGGTGTAGGCCTATATTTTTCTTGAGTGATCATCAATAAATATCACAAAGTAAAGAGATCCACCCAAAGTTCCTATCTTCAATGAGCCACAAACATCTGCGTGTACCAAATCAAGTATATTTGACTTTCTTTCAATTGGAGAATTATGGAAGCTAACTTTGTTTTGCTTCCCTGCTAAACAGTGAGTGCATTTCTTCAAATGTGCACTATTTATGTTGGACAAAAGTTTTTTTTTGCCAGAGCTGCCAAACCTTTCTCACTAATATGTCCAAGCCTCCTGTGTCATAATTCTACCTGGTTTTCATCCTTCACTACATTGTGCCTTTGGGAACTTTTGCCTGCACTAAATAAAGAAAGGAACATTTCTTACCTTGAGCTATAATCATGGCACCCCTAGTAAGCTTCCACTAACCATCACAGGATGTGTTGTAATACCCCTCATCATCAAGTTTACTTCTGGAAATAATATTCATACGAATGTCAGATATATATCATTTTCCAAACCTAACCTTGTACCGTTAGTCATCTCTAAACACACATCTCTCATGCCAACAACTTTTGTCAGACCATCATTTCCCATCTTTACACTTTCAAAATCACCTTGTGTATAAAATGTAAAGAAATCCTCTCAAGATAAAGCTTGAATAGAGGTACTACTGTTAATTACCCAACTAGTCTCATGGCAAGCAAAATTGATTAAATTATCATATAAACATGAAAAAAGTCTTCATAAGGAGAAACAACAACTCTATCACTACTATTGTCATCTTCATTCTTCTTTTCCTTGCCTATGTCATTCTTGTTTTCCTTTTTTAATTGTCTGCAATATTTCTTAATGTACCCCTTTTGTTGACAATTATGGCACTTAACATTTGCAAACCTATTGGACTTACTTCTATGCTAACTTCTATTCTTCGAACTCCTGCTTTTACTTCTCCCTTTCCTTTCAGTAATCAAGACTTCTGACTATGAAGTAATACCTTGTGTTTTTCTTCGCGTCTCCTCATTCAAAAGATTTCCCTTGACTAAATCCATTATGATTAACGCCATTTGGAGCAAAGTTCGATAACGAAGTTCTGAAAGTTTCACATGAGCCCCGACAATGTACCAAGTAGCCATAAAGCCTATATCTCATCATCAAATTTGATACTCATTCCAAAAGTTGATTTAAAATCCCTTGGTACATATTCATATGATCAAACAAAGGAGCACCATCTTTGAATTTCAAGTTGATCATCTACTTGATTAGGAACAACTCATTATTTCCTATCTACCTTGCATACAACTGTTCAAGTTTATTCCACAAGGATCTTGTATGTGTCTCCTCATTGATATGGTTCAATACATTGTCATTTAACCATTATCTAATAAATCCACAAACTTATAGATAAAACAAGGTCACCCTACATCAGTTTTATTGTTTGGCTTCTCTTTACTAAAAAAATTCTTTCATATAAGGAAAATCCTCCATCTTTCCTTTCCAAATGTGATAATTTGAAGCATTCAAAGTAATCATTCTAGTCAAATTCATATTGGTCTCAATGTTCAACACTGTAAACAAAAACTAACAACCAACCTTTGATATCATTTTGATAGGAGAAAGCACAACGGCGAAGCAAATAATAAAATAAATTTTCTCCCATTGTGTGTAAATCTAATAGGAACCAATTAAATAGAACACAATCTCACAATAATTATAAGTAGAAATCAAGCAAACAAGTAATCTACACATGCACAAAACACAAGCTAATTTTTAAGTAGAAAACCTCCTCAATTTAAGGAGTTAAAACCAAGGTAATGTAGTCCACCAAAAAACCTTCACTATGAATGAAATTGTGAGTTTACAATAATTCTCTAACTCTATCAAGGCATTTAACACAACAACATCATCAAGAAATTCAATTCTTGGCAAGGCAACAAACACTATTTGATATCAAATAAGATAAAAAAGATAAAGGGATCAAACTCTAGACTACTATTCAGGTAGTGTATCTCTTCGCAAAGTGCTGCAACCAATAATCACACCATTAGAATGAAGTTCCATGTTTCATGAAATTGTTACCCAAATTTGAGTTTAATCGGACGACAAATGAAAGAGGTACGACCCTTTGATCAAGACTGCGTAGTTCAAGTCATGTCTTTCGATGAGCACTGTTTTGAACATCAAAACTCACCATAGGAACCTCTGATCGATGATCTGACTAGTCAACCTCAAGAACTATGAGTGCTTAACCTACTTATCAAAAATTAGCTAGATCCAACGATGCATACAAGAGAATCGCAGTTTCGAAAAAACTACACAGGGTGTGTTTTATGTTGTTTTCACCCTTTTTTTTTCTTCAATCTTTTTCTCTTTCTCTTCCTCTCTCTTTTTCAACCAACACACTGGCTTTTAGTAGCTAAGACTCTCCACAGGTGCTACCTCTCTGTTGTTTTTCACTCACATAACCCTAATGAGAAAAATAAGCATTTTTTTTAATTAAAAAGTAGGATTTTATAACAAATAAATAAATAAATAACCTAATGAGCATCTCATCCATTTTGAACAAATGAGTCAACTTAATAGGTTGTGTCCATATAAGAGGGAACCCAATCTATCATTTGTGTGATTCTTGTTCTTTGGTCTTTTAGGAATGGAAGCATGTTTCATGGCCAAGCTTCAAATATTATTTACTCTTTACATCAATGTAAACTTCTCATTAGGTCTATTCGTAAAGATTGTCTCAGTTGCACCTATCACTCTTCGGATTTGGAGATTTTTTCTCATCTTGGTTTGGATTACAACTTGGCAAGTCCTCTAAAGTTTTCAATGTGGTTTGGCAAACTCCTTCTGTTTTTTGGATTTAAATAAACACAAATGATCTTTCTAAGAATAATTTAAGATATTCTGTTTGTGCAGAAGTTTTCCTTAGCTGCTATATATGGCCTGTTTATATTGGTGCTTATGCTTTGTCTCTTGGTCAGTGGACTTTCTTCTATGTTGAATTCTTAGGTGTAATTCTTGTTATAGAATTGGCTTATGCTGGTTTTAGTCATGGATTGAGTGTGACTCTCTTTTGTTGTCAATGACTTGTCACCTCCTTGGATTCTCCTTCTCATTGGCTTAAGTTTGAAGATTTAGATATAGATTTATGTCTCGTATTCATAGGGAAGGAAACGTAGCCGAAACTTTGGCTAATATTGGTTTAAGTTTTCTGTCTTTTCATTGGTGGCATTTTCCTATTTTTGAGATCCGTAAGGATCTACTTCTCAATTCATGGGGTGTTCCTCTATTTTGTTTTTTCACTTAATACTTTGTATCACTTTTTGATATGTGAAAGCCAGGATTCCAACATGTCTACACAGTGCACATAATAAAAGAAACAAAACCATGCAGAGTGGACAAACAAGAGTGGACATGCAAAAGTGGAACAAAATCATGCAAAGTGGAGCTAAATAGTGGAACATCAATGCCATGCTAGACTAGTCATTGTTAGTTTAATTGAGTCACTTGTATGTTCCTTAATATAATCCATATGGCTGTTGTGCAGCTAGTGTTTCAGCTTAAAGTTGTTATTGTTATTTTTGTTAAATAGGTTGTAAGGCAGGGGGGTTATTTAAAGGACCCTGTAATGTAAATAAAGGCATGACGAATATTATTGTTACTTTCAATCGATTTTCTTAAACTCCATTTTTCAATCCCAAATCATTACATATCACTTTTCTCTTCTTTTTTTTTCCAATAATATTTATCTTTCTGGTTAAGAAAAATGATAGAAATTTCTAGCTCTATTCCAAGTCCATATATATATATGGCGGCAGAGAGAGAGAGAGAGAGTGAATTGCACGACATCCCTCTGATGTTTGCCCAAAAATAGAAGAAAACACATTTACCATTTTATTATAGCAAACCCATACACTATTAGTTGACTTTACCTAGATCTTTAACTTGAAGATCTAGGTTTCGAAGCTAGATCCTCCAAAAAACCAAAAAAAAAAAACCATCATCTAGGCACCCAGATGCATTTGGAAACCCAGATGAATATCTTGGTTTTCAGATGATGAACAAACCCATATGATGTCTACCTGGGTTCCTAGATGATGCATCATTAAAAAAAAAAAAAAAAAATTAAAAGAAAACATCCAGATCAAACATCATCTTCATCTACAATCAAACTCATCCACCTCCCATCCATCTTCAAACATATCCAAACCCAACATCATCAATCATCTGCAATAACTCAAGCACATCATCAATTAATCGTCCATTGCAAAAACCCCAAACATCCTCAAATATAAACAAAAAAAATCCTCAACATACCTAAAAAATAACCATTAACATAAACTAAAAAAATATATACAACAACTGGATTTGAATAAACCTAGATTTCATTTGGTTTGGAAACCCAGATGAAGATGAAGAAGAATAATAAGAAAAAGAACAAGAAGAAGTGGGTTTAAATCAAACTCAGATTTCATTAGGTTTGAAAATCTAGATGAAAAGGGTGGTGGTTGGCATAGGAGGGGGTGGTGGTAAAGGTTTGGTGGAGGATGGTGGAGAGAGAGAGATCTTGATTTAATTTATTTTTAAGTTTTTAAAGTTTATTTTACAAATGAAAAAAGTAAAATAATTTCAAAAAATAAAAATGTTAAAAGTTAAGGGCATTCATGTCATTTTATGGAAAAACAAGGTCAAAGATTAGAGTTAAAACCAGTTGATTGTTATCTTCAAGCCTTGGTATTACAAAAATGAAACAGTTTAAACGTCTACCATTTGCAAACCCTAAAGGGGTTTTGTGTAATTACTTCTTATATTTATTTAATTACTATAATTACAATAGAGTCAATCATCATCCATCCTTCATCCTCTTCGTCAAGACACCTAGGTTTGTCATCATCCTCATCAAGTCTGACTCCCTATAGGCCAGACTATTGTCTATATTGCTCCATTATCTTCACTGGAGATGTCGTTGATGCTGCTCCATCGACCCCATTGCTGTCAACCTCTATTATGGGTCATGTTTAGATCTCTTACCTGGGTTGTTCAAAGATGAATGGCAAGAGAGTGAGTCATTCGAAGATGAAATTGGGCTTGAAGCTTTAAATCTATCACCATTTGCAACATTTTTTTTTTTAATTTACATTCAATCTTTTTATTCTTTAATAATTTTTTTTTTTTTTTACAAAGTCTATTACTATTTTGAGAGAACCTAGATGACAAGAGAAAGATTTGTTTTTTTTAATTCATTTTTCATTTAATTTTTTTGAATGATTTGACCCTATCATTAGTTTTTACATTTTATTCATTTTCCATGTGAGATGCTGATATCATCATCCCACTAACCCTACCAGTCCTAGAAGAAAGAATCAAAATACCCTTTACTCACTTCACATTGATTTTTTTTTTTTTTTTTTGGTTTTTTTTTTTTTTTGGAAGATTTGGGTTTTGAACCCAAATCTTCAAACAATCTTTTTTTTTTTTTCAATTTTTTTAATTCTTTGATGTTCATCATCTATCTTAAAGATGAACAGTGAAAATCTATTTTTTTATTTTTAAGAAAAATTTAAAATTTTTTTTTAAAAAATATAAATATTAAATTTTATTCTTAAATTTTAGTCTCCACTGTCGATCAAGTATGGTGGACGGTGGATATTCATCAATGTATTTTTTAAAAAATATATTTTTTAATTATTTTTATAATTTTCCTTACAAATTGATCAAACTGCCCTCAATTATGTTAATGTTGATTAATATTGACCATTAACTTGGGGCCATGGTGTTACAAAAACCAAAATATTTAGGCGTCTGTCTTTATGCAAACCCTAGAGGGCTTTTGTGTAATTACATCTTTAAATTAACTTATATTAATATTTAGCAAGAAACTTTTATAAATTAATTGCAACAGCATGTGGAATCACTAACAGAATAACCATTTTCGTGTCATCATAGGATAACAATGAACCCTTCATTGAATCACCAGTACCTCTTTATGTGATAGTCTTACAAAATCCGATGTACATATAAAAGATTAACAATTGGAACCAAAGTTCTTCATTTATTCACAAAATAATTTCACATTTTGAATTTATTAATTTCATTAAATAAGATGCTCGATTAGATGTCAATCAAGCAAGATACTAGCAGAATTATATATCAGAAATATTGGAGTAAAAATTTCTTGATCACTCTTCCTGATTACTCTTATTTTTATTATCAGGAAACTACATGTCTATTAGAATTATCAATCAACAAACATTGTTGATGATGGTCATGTTCAGTGCTAGACCAATAATAATTTATTAGTATCATTAATTTCTTCCGTCCCAATAATAATTGTCACCCATAGGAGAATCTGATGGAGTCGGATTCCTAAGCTCCCTCCTGGTATGTGCACCTGAAATATTACATCAAACTTACTATTTAAATGGTTTATGATCAGTCTTTTCAAGACGTCAATTTTGTGCCAAATAATCTGTTTCAAGTTGAGTACACAATAACATATTTCTGTAAGTACAAGAATATTGTAACATTAATGAACTGAGCCAAATGAAAATGAATGAATGAAGGTTAATCCAACAAAGTATGATTTTGTTGTGTCATTACGAATCATGCTAGTCTTGTAGTGGGCCGGACCTGAGCCCATACTGGAGAGGTTGTCACTGCCCAGGCCCATTATTTTGGGGGTCACAAATAGTTTTATTTGAATGTCGAAATTTTTACATGATTAATAGTTAAAGAGCTCAAGGCTGAATCTATAAATACTTGGGTCTGAAATTATTTTACTTTTTAATTAATAGGCCCGAATATGAAAATATATGATTACTTTATCTAAGCCCTAATATCATAATCAAGTTTATTGAATACTTGAGTTATAAAAAATTTGTTTATCTGTACATGTATTCATTTGTGTTAAGATATCACTTTTTTTCTTAATGAATTTATTATTTACACTCCAAATAAACATGATAAAACAATTATATATATATATATCTATATATATATATATATAACTGCTGTGAACAAAATGGCCTAATTTTAACTAAAGAAATCTAGGGGTCCTTTTAGATTTTGCACTAGGCTTTTGAAATGTCAGGGCCAGCCCTCTTCTTATATTATGGAGAAAATCTTGGGTGCATTTGACATAATGTATGTATATCCTTATTCAAAAAATGTTATGTTGCATAAATAATATCTCTACATGTTATAAAGAACTATTTTGCCTAAAAGAAATGACTTTTCATACAATTAATAATAAATTAAAAAAAAAAGAAAAAAGAAAAAGAAGCAATAGAAGCATGAGAGGCACCGAGGCAGACTTACGAGTCACACCTAATGTACGAAAATATGGTACGGGCGTATATATGCTTGTATGGCCGTATGGCACCCAAAACGCCCATATAATCATATATGCCCGTTTCGAAGATGGAAAATGATAAATTCTGTCTCCGGTATACTGTTAGACTGTATAAGGCCGTATTGACCCAATACGGCCATATATTAAGTTACACGACCCGGTCGGGTCATGTAAAAAAAAATATATACATATATAAAGAAAAAAAAAAACCCTAAAATCTCTGGAGCCATAGTTGGCCGACTCCCTTCTCTCATGACTGAGCGTTGCTTTCTCCTCACCAACGATCTTCTCTTCTTTTTCAACCATTTCTCTCTCATTTCCTTTGTTTCCGACGACGAGTCTCCAAAATCACAACAGCTCCCTCATTTCCAGCGACTTAAGGACAACAGCGCAACGTTCTCTCTTTAGAATGGTACGTCGGTGCCTTCATCTGGTTCTTTTATGTTTTTGTTTCTGTTTCAAGCATTCTATTTCTGTTTTTGTACAACAATAGTAGCTATGTTGTCGTTCTATTTGTGGCCACTAATTTTTTTCATCATTAGTTTTTGTTTTAACATAAAGCAGTAGCTAAGCTATGTTTTTATGTTTAATTTTTTTATATAAATAGGCAGTAGCTATGTTGTGATTCAGTGATTGTGATGGCTAGTAAAAAAGATCAGGCATGGAAATAAGAGGTTGAGATGGAAGCTGATGGGAAAAAGTTTATTCAGTGTATTTTTTGTCAGAAAGTAATAAGGGGAGGAGTGTTCAGAATGAAAGAACACCTTGTGGGTATCCAAGGGAATGTTTCCGCGTGTCCAACTGTTCCACCGGAAGTTAAGGAGGATATCAAAAAATATATGGAGAATATGGAGAAGGCAAAAAAAATTAATCAATTAGTTAGGGAGGAAAGAATCTATAGATGTACGACATTGAATAGTCGATCCAAAGAAGGGTCGGATAGTGGTAGTGTGACTCAAACTTAGATTGAGACTTCGAGGGAGATTAGAGTACCTATGGATAGGTTTCTCGAGGGGGTGGAAGATGATGTTTTACAAACAAAGGAATTAAGGGGAACTAGAACGACAAGATTTGATAAGGAGCTACGTGACCGAACATGTGAGGAGATTCTTCTTTGAGAATGGTCTCGCATTTAATATTGCTGATAGTCCATCTTTTATGAATATGATTCGAGTAGTTGGGCAATATGAGACAGGTTTGAGACACCAAGTAGCTATGAGCTGAGGACTACTGTATTAAAGGAAGAAGAAAACACCAAAGCTATTGTAGCTGAAGTGATGAAGACGTGGAAGCAAACAAGAGTATCTATATTGTTAGATGGGTGGAAAGATATAAGGGGTAGACAACTGATCAACTTCCTTGTAAATAATCCATATGGTATAATTTTTCTTCGTTTGATTAATGTTAGTGATTTTGTGAAAGATGCGACATTGTTGTTCAAGCTACTTGATGATGTGGTTGAAGAGGTTGGAGAGGATATTATTGTTCAGGTGGTGACAGATAATGCCTCCAACTACAAGAAAGCTGGGGAAATGTTGATGCAAAAGAGGAAGCAGTTGTGGTGGACATCATGTGCTGCTCATTGCATAGATTTGATACTTGAGAAACTTGGAGAATTACCCCAACACAAAAATGCATTGAGAAAAGCAAAGAAGGTATTATTATAGATTTATAGTCATAGTATTTTTTACTACATTCCTTTTTTAACCTTATTTAAGTCATATGTTAATTAAAAAATTCATGTTCTATAATAGGTGAGTAACTTCATTTACAATCATAGATGGGTGTTAGCTTTGTTCAAAAAGCTAACAAATAAAGAATTGCTCCGATCCGCTCCTACAAGGTTTGCCACTGCATACTTGACATTACAACGTATGTTTGAACTGAAGCAACCTTTGGAGCAGATGATTACTTCATCAGAGTGGAGTGGATGTACATATGCAAAGAAGCCGGACGAGAGGGAAGTCAAGAGAATCATACTGAGGGATTCGAGTTTCTAACTTAGTATGTCTTATGCATTGAAGACAACTGCACCCCTTATTCGTGTGTTAAGGTTGGCGAATTCAGAAAAGGTGCTTGGAATATGATTTATTTATAGAGCAATGGATTTGGCTAAGGAAGAGATAGCCAAAAAATTGAGGGATGAGGTTGGAGCTTACCATGAGATCTGGAAGATAATTGATGAGAAATGGGAGTTCCAGATGCATTGTGATTTGCACGCAACTACTTATTTTCTGAATCCTCAATTTCAATACTTAGAAAATGAGTCCACTCATCAAGAGATTAAGTTTAGGTTGATAATGTCCATGGAGACGCTTATTCCATATTACAAAGAATGAGAGAAGACAGATTTACAGCTTGATGAGTTTAGAAAAAGGGAAGGAATGTTTGCCTTTAAGTTGGCAAGAACATTTGCCACCAAACGTAGTCCTGGTATGTGAAGTTTCCTTTTAGGTGTTCTTCAATTGTTTGTGTTTTCTTATTAAAGAGATTTTTATTGGCATTATAGTTGATTGGTGGCTTCAATGGGGAGATCAAACTCTAGAGCTAACATCTTTTGTAGTGAAAATTTTAAGCCTTACTTACTCATCCTTCACTTGTGAGCGGAATTAGAGTTCATTTAATATGGTATGAGTCTACATTGAAACTTAGAATATATCAGTAGTTATTCTAAAATTATTTACTTGTTGATACTAATTTTTTCATTATTAATAATTATAGATTCATACTTAAAAAAAGAAATTGGTTGGCTATGAAGAAGTTGAACTCATTGGTGTACATAATGTATAATAGAAAATTGTATCAGAAATTCCTAAGGCACTGGAGTTCAACTAATAATGATAAACTATATGTTTCTACTGACCTACCTTCCGATGATGAATGGGTGATGGGAGAAGATGATGTCAGGCAAATGTCCACACATTATGCACTAAGCGTGGACATGAATGAACCGAGTGGAAGTGCACGAGTAGCACAACAAAGACAAAAGAGAAGTAGAGATGCACGTAAGTTTATCGATAATTCAATGGAGTAACTTGAATATATGATGAAGTTTTTAATTATATTACTTTAAATTATTTTGGTATAGGGAAAGGAAAGTGTATTTCATCATTGGAAGATGAATAAGAGATAGATGACATCTTTGGTCAAGAGAAGGAGGAGGATGATGATATAAGAGATGATACATTCCATTTCAATCCTAATTTCCAATCATTTGCCATAGGTGATCCTTTTTATGATACTGACTAGATCATTTTTTCTTCTAATGACCTTTGTATTATTTTTAGTTTGGCACTTTGGTAGTTTGGTTATGTTACTCTTGGACAATTAATTTTAAATATATTGTTATTGTAGAAATTTATGACATTTTGTATTTTTTTAATATTTTTTCTTTTTTTAAACCATTTTTAGTCGATATGTCTGCACCAATCATACTAAGCGTACCGTATCGAACCATGTCGGGGTGCCCGTACCGTACCGTATAACATATTTTCAAACATTGTCACACCAGGCTTGGAAGTCTGTCCAAGTCTTCTTGCAGCTGCCATCTCCGATAATAACAGAAGCACAAAAACCAAGAAAAGCACCCATGCAATTAAACAGTTTTTGGCTGCCATCTTTGTTATTTCATGGAGAGATTAATAACTAGAAGACGGAATATATAGAAGCCCAGTTTACATAATTTCCTTGCTCGTGTTCTTTAATTTCAAAGTCGTCCTTTATAAAATTTTGAAGTAATATTAAATATTTTCGTTTACTTCCATTTTCAAAGTCATAGTAAATATGAGACAGACTTGATTCTGAGCAGCGCAGTATTCAAAAGTAACAAGGAAATTGTACAATGTGTATCTTAACCAAGGCCAATAAATATATGATACAATCAATATTTTTTTCGATATATTGTGAAAGTAATTTTCTTTGGCCTTCTTTTTTACATGTGTTTGGGTTGGGTTTGGACAATTTCCGATCTAAACCCATGTTTGGCAAAGGCCATGGATTTGGAAAGAAAATCCCATGCTTTCCTTTTTTCTTTTAATTTAGGGTTTTAACCAAAACTAATATTTTTCTAATGACCCAACTAAAAAACAATCCTTTCTAAGTCATTTCATATTGACATTTTTTGGACAAAAATACCCTTGATTACTCTACCAATTACCACTAACCCATCACCCCTGTTGTCTGTCACGTTCACCAACTGGTCTCTCTCTCTACCAAACTTTTTTATCTCATTCTCTCTCTAGGAATCCTACCGTACCGTCGCATCTCCTCGCCATCGGACCTCACCATCACACCTCAACCCACCACCGACCAAACCCACCGAAATACATTGGAAACCCGACCCACCCATCGGTCTTCCTCTCTCACTATCAATTCTTAACCATAAGAGATATGTCAACCTCTCTCTACCACAATGCTGTCGACGGTAGTTCACCGGCAGGTGAGGTCTTCCTCTTCTCTTTTCTTCTTCCTCTTATTTTGTTCTTATACTGCAATGTTTTGCTTTTATGGGGTTGTGTCGTGACTTTTTCTGTTCTGCTTTTCTGTGTTTGTGTTTCTTTGTTTTTATTTGTTGTGATATTTTTTTATTTCAGTTTAGTGAAGGAATCAGTGAGAGTGGTTTTGGCTTTCTGGGTTGTGTATTGTGTGTTTTCTATTTGCATGACCAATTTGGAGTTTTTGATTTCATTAGCGGTTCGGTTGGTCAAGGAATCAGTAGTGACTGGAATTGAAATAGATTATGTTAACATTTCAGCATTGCCTGTGCTCAACACTGATCTTGTGTAAATGTACAAGCACTCATTAGTATTCAGTGTTTTGATTAAACTTTTATGCTGCTTCCCCTGAGTATAATTACTGTTACAGGTATATCTTTTTGCTTATTTTGTGTTAATATTGAAGTAAAATAGTGTGTTTTGACTGCTTTTGGATGCTTTAAAAACATGAAAAAAAAAAGAAGGTATTTGTCGGAATTTGCTTGTTCGGTGTGATCTTCAAGGAATCCCAAAATGATTTCGAGTTGGTTTAAAAAAAGGCCCAAAATGAATATAATATAATTTGAAACTTTATTTCAATTTTTTATTTTTTATTTTTATAAACTATGATTTTCAAAAACCGAACACATATCTTGTTTTGAAAATTCACATACAGATTGGAAATATCACCTGTTCCAAAATATAAAAAATCATATGCTTAATGTAGTAACTGGATCTATCAATTGGAATAATTCCACAAAGCTCCATTTTGTGAATAATTTGAAGTCCTAAAATGCCAACTGCTTACTGCTTACATAAAGTCTATAATGTCAAACAAAATTACACAAAAGTTTTTGCTCTTGCGATTGCCAAATTACACTAATGGAAATTTGGTTAGAAAAAAGGGGGTTTGGTGTCTTGCGTTGAGAAACTAAGAGATTATGGTCAGTGCTCTCAGTATGAAGCTCTTCACTTGCTCCTGCTGTCTCACTGAATCAGGTAAGAAGGTTATCTTTCCTCTTCCTTTTCATTGAAATGTTGATGCTGTTGTTGTTAATATGTTAATTGGTTTTAAACCCGACCTTTTTCTTCTTGGATGCTTGAAGAATACCAGTTTTGCGTTGGGGACTTATAGTTGCAAAACTACAAGAAGGTCACTATTCCACATAAATGATAAAGCTAAGAAGTTTGTGACAGGCCCTTCTGTAGGAAACCGGAAATATGTTAATAATTCAATTTCATATTTCATCATTTCTTAACTCTAGATGGCCTTTGTTATTCAACTGAAAGGTACCGGTAATATTTTTGACAAGCTAGAATACTAAATTGAATTTAATTAAATGCATATGCAATCATATCAGTGAAGCGGCTTCCTGCCAGTACAATTCTCATAGTGTGGATAGACAGACTTCTTGATGCATGTCCTGCTAATTTATCGACTCTAGTTGGTTGAACTGCTATAAGTTACTAACCTACATTTGGCTAAAACTCAGAGAAACTATTGTTGAGAAGATCAGTCTTTGATCCTTTTAGAAAAGGAATACTACTGGATTGAAAGTTGCATTCGAACCTATGATACAACCTTCACCAGCCCTCAAGAGAACCTAGTTTTTTCTAGTAATTCATCTGCAAATCCATTGTAACTCATTGCACAAATTCTTAACATGCTTCATATGAGCTTACCTTAAACCTTATAATATGAATTTTATTATCTATTATATATTAGTTTTTGTGATATGTGATTATGATTAAAATATGTGACCAAATTTGTTTTTCTTTCTATTTTTCTTTTATTAATTTTAAGTTCAAAGTTTGATATGTGTCAAAACAAAGCTTAAAAAGATGTTTTAATCGTAATAGTAGTAATATATCATAGGAGGTGAAGTAGCAAATATTCATGTAAAAAGTAAAGGAAGTATATTTTAACTTCCAAGTTGTTTGTGTTTAGATAAAGCTCCTGCAACAGGCCCAGTCTTCTCATAGTTGTAGGTATTTTTCTTGTGAATTTATAGTTATCTAGAAATATTTGAAGAAGCTCTCTACATTGCCATAAATTTGATGGAATTTTAACCTTCAGGTTGATTGTGATGAAGAATTTATCTTTTGATAACAGGAAGATAGTGGCACATGTCACCAGGGGGGGCAGCCACAGAGCCTATTGAAGACAAAATCAATCATATTCGGAGAAGACATGCTGAAGATGGTTGGTGGCATGGTCTTTGAATATAGTGATTTGCAAACCTCTGCAACCTCTGTTTTCACTGGTTTTACTTTAGCAACAGTGAACTATGCTATTTCTGGAAGAGTCTGGCATCTTATGTCTCCTTGTGTCTACACTTTCTTCCACTTCCACACATCTAATTTGACTTTTGAACTGTATCTTGTTTGGGAATAGGCAGGTGCAATTCTAACTTTAGTTGATTTTGTTTTTCAGTCCATTGTGGATCTATGGGTTGATTTTCTTCTCAAAGAAATTGAAGAAAGAGAAAGGAGAGAATTTGCTGAGAATATAGCTAGATCCCATGAGGATATACACGGAAAAAGTCCAATTGCATCTAGTTTGTCAATTAATAGCAAGTACTTTTTCTGGAAATGGATTAATAGCAAGTACTTGATTGTTGCTTTTTCAATTGAGATTATGTTTTGCTTTTTGCCTGATCATTACTCTTCAATTCAAACCAGCGACTGAATGATTGAGTGATAGAAGACTGGACCTAATATTCAATAACAAAACTGAATTGGCCGGTACGTGTTGTAGCTAATAAGCTTTAGAGTTCATGGGATCACACAAACTTGTTAACTATTAAATTCATTCTATATTTAGTGATAGTTTATTTAATTCCTCCCAGCGAATCAGAGACCTTGAAATGTGTCTAGTCATAGGACAGGTAGTAATGCACTAAAGAGACTTCTGTCAATGTGTTTCTGAACTTTCATGAATTTCTTATCAATTTGTGCTCTTTGACTTTAAGTTGACAGGGGAGACTTCTTGCTCGACAAGGTGACTTTGCCGCTGCTGCCAAAATATATGAGAAAATTCTAGAATTAAGGTATGCTTGTGGAGAGTTGTTCTTTTATGTAATTAATGTCAATATTCTGCCTCTACAATTGGTGGCTACATAAATGCATTATTTTGTTCTTTGTTTGTGTTGGAAGCCCATTTTATTATATAAAGTGGAAATCTGATTTATTTATCTCTCATTTATATCTTTCACTCTACTCTATTTGTTTTTGTTAGTACTTTTTGTTCAAGCTTCATGGCCCTTTATAAAACTGTTCGCAATGTTCTGCTGCATTACCAGCAAAAAGAGTGATATATTTGCACACTATTTTGCATCGTTTGATAACTACTATATCATAAAGGAGAAGAAATGAACTTTGCTTGGCATGGAATTGAATGCATGACAATTTTATAGTAGAAATTTGGGAATTTTCTTTTCCAAAGTTATATCACAAAAGAGAAGAAGAATTGAATGCATGCCAGTTTTATGGTAGAAGTTTGGGAATTTTCTTTTCCAACGTTATATATGGGCTGTACTGGTATGTTATCAATTGCTCTCTGTACCAGAAGAAAATTACTGTAATTAAGTAATTTTGTTTCTTGCTAACCTATAGTTTGGCGAAGTGTTTGAGATTTAAGTGGTTGAATGAATGAGGATGAAATGAGGATGAATGCATGACAATAATTAAGTAGATTGTTTGTTCAACAAAAGTTTGTCATAGTTGATTACCATGAATATTTCTTCTTCTCTAATTATGACTTACTTACATGTGTCTATTTTTGGATATTTTAACTTTGACAGAGCATATCGAAAGAAACTATTGGTAACCTGAATAATGATATCGCACGACTGTAGATACAGCTAGATAGGGTAATTAAATTCAGTTTATTATCATTTGGTTTCCCATATTAGAATCTAGCAAATTGCATGTCAAGTGAATTAAAAGAGGCCATTATACAGCATGATTCTCTATTTGTTCTGATATGGAAATTAAAACCAAGTCTGACAGGTGATAGAGTTGGAAGAATCTAGGACTAATCTCTTACAAGAAAACCAACAACTGGCAGAACATGCATCTAGTTTGCAGTTACAACGTCAAATAGTCATTGTTCGTTTATTGGTAGGAGAAATTCCTCAAAGACTGTTTTCATATAGAAGGGCATGGAAAAGGCTTTGACACCATATTTTGAGCTGACAAATGTAAGTTTCACTCTTTTTTTGCTAAAACCATTGATTTTAATTCTTCATCCACCAAACATGGTTAACTATATCTTTTTATTTCAATTTGGCATAACTTGACTATGACAAGAAGGTAAAATTACTTGTGTTGTGGCTATTTGCCTTAAATATAGTAATTTCTTCATTGGTTATATCAATATTTTTTCATGTTTTCGTAACAATCTCCATGTCAGTTGAACTCTGTTTGTGTGGTGCAATTGGTGTAATCGGTGCAACAATGCATCATGCAAATGGTTGGATGGTGTCGAAGGAGACAGGAGACATCTACTCCAAAAACAAACCCCAAATTGCATTCAAGGGTAGGATTGCTTTTGGAAAAATGATCATGCACAATGAGGTCATGTGTGCCCTTTGCTTCCCACCAAACTCCCACAAGGAAAAAGTAAGCACTGAGAAGAGGAAGGAGAGACAATAGCAAGAGCAGTAGCTCGCAAAACATATTGTTGAGGACTGTGTCGTACATGCACTTGTATTATGTGATCATTTGATACATGAATGATTTTAATTCCATTTCATGATGAGTTGATTTTAGATAAGTAATTTTATGAAGCAAGATTCAAAATGACCATTTCTACTTCTATTTGGTTTACAAGACACACTTATCAATCTAATCTCAATCATTATATTGATTTCATTGAATAAATGTTGATCCCAACCTCCATTATCCAATAAAGGTTGTTAAGGGTCTTTCTTACGTGATTATTGACATTCACAATATAATGCAGTTGGAAAATTAGACTAATGAATTAAACAATGAAAATATGAACAAGAAACGAAAAATTTATTAAAAAAAAAAAAAAAAGAAGAAGAAGAAGAGAAAAATGATGACCCCAACTCCCATGTTAGGAATCCGGTCGTGGAAGTTGGGATCGCAACTTGCAAACTATTGTGATTCCAATCAGAAGGTTGGCTATCACAACCTACAGGTTGGGATTCACAACCTATAGGTTGTGATTTGGAACCTATAGATTGAGTTTGGGATGCTTAACCTTGAGTTTGAGGTTCACAACATGCAAGTAGGGATTTCCAACATGAGCTTTATTTGATCTTGACTTAAAGGTAGGGATCCCAACCTCTAGGTTGTGATCAAAACCTTGAGGTAAGGATCCCAACTTTGAGGTTAGGATCAACCTAAAGGTATGGATCCCAACATCAAGGGATGATCCCAACCTTCAAGTATGGATCCCAACCTCCAAGTTAGGATCAAAACCTGAAGGTGGGGATCCCAACCTCCAGGTTGGGATCAAACTGCACGTATGGATCCCAATATCAAAGGATGATCCCAACCATAAAGTAGGGATCCTAACCTCCAGGTTGGGATCCAAACCTGGAAGTAAGGATCCCAACCTCTAGGTTGGGATCAAACCTGGACGGATCTCAACCTTAAAGTGGGGATCCCAACCTCCAGGTTGGAATCAGAACTTGAAGGTAGGGATCTAAACTTCGAGGTTGGGATCAAACCTTAAGGTATGGATCCCAACATCAACGGATGATCTCAACCTTAAAGTAAGGATCCTAACCTCTAGGTTGGGATCCAAACCTGGAGGTAGGGATCCCAACCTTCAGGTTGGGATCAAACCTGGACGGATCCCAACATTAAAGTGGGGATCCTAACCTCCAGGTTGGGATCAAAACTTGGAAGTGGGGATCCCAACTTCCAGGTTGGGATCAAACTGGAGGTATGGATCCCAACATCAAGGGATGATCCCAACCTTAAAGTAGGGATCCCAACCTCTAGGTTGAGATCCAAACCTGGAGATAAGGATCCCAATCTCTAGGTTAGGATCAAACCTGGACGGATCCCAACCTTAAAATAGGGATCCCAACCTCCATGTTGGGATCAAACCGACTCCCTTTGTTACCATTAAGGGTATTTTTGTCTGTTTGAGATTTCTTTTAAGAATAAAAAATAAAAAGGTTAGTTTTGAGGTTGACTATTCCAAATGGGCTATTTTATGCATTTTCTCTTTAATTTAATCTAGTTTTGGTTGGTTTATTTGAACCCACCACAACTTTCAAGGTTTTAAATACTGGTAATCAGACTTCCAAATTTATAGATATATAACATATAATATCAATATCGGTTAGATATTTATCCAAAAATTTAAAAAATAATGGAAATTTGCTTTTAAAGTTTAAATTTTTAATTAAAATTTAAACTAAGCTAAAATGATTAATCATGCATCAAATGAATTACTTTTGATAGTAAGTAAATATATTTATAAGTAATTATAATATATATAAAGTGTATTACACTGTAGCAATTATAAATACGTAATTATAATTTAATTATAATTTATGTTTGAAACTACAAAATTTTATGTTTTTACTAATCAAATTGTTAGCCCAAAGATTTGGCATCATAAACCAGTTGCAAAGATTTGGCATTATACGATAGTCTTTCAACAAACTCAAATTTTATTAATTAATTAGTTTTTTTTTTTTTTTTAATTATCTCTAAGATTATTTTGAATATTCTCTTAATAATCTTGGGTTTTAATTATTTTGAATAATCTCTTGTGAGATAATCTTGGGTTTTAATTTGATAATATCCTTATATTAAATATGGAATTTCCTATCTAAGAAAAAAGATATTCTTTTGGGATAAAATCCATTATAAATATTTTTAGAAATTATCTCTAGTGTTTTAATGTTAATTTCTCTTTTCTTTTGAAGAGATTCACCGACCAAAAGATGTCTCTTGAATGAATCTAGTTAGCTTTATAACCAGATTCGGCTAGCTATAAAATATGATACATATTTCTATTTAAGCTTATTTAATTTGGGTTATTTAATCTCTAATTAATTTCTTATTTTGCAAATATTGCTGAAGAGAAAAATTACTGCATGTTGGCACTATATAAGCTGGCCGAACTCAAGAAGTTTTTCAAGTAGTGGCTTCAAAGTGCATGAGAGTTAGCATTTGTAAAACTAGAGTATATTTCTCTAGGTTATTTTTAATCTTAACGAGTGTGCAGCTTTCTAAGCATATTCATCAACATTAGCTTTTCGATAGGAAGAGCTATTTGGTCTTCGGGAGAAGGCAGGTCTCAAGGCTCTTGAAGGGAGTTCAAGAAGCTAGGGATCATTTAAGAGGGAGCTCGCTATGCTAGATTAATGGAGAATGTATAATACTTTGCATCAGCTATAAAGATTGGGTCTTTAGTTGAGTGAATCAAGTTATGTGTATATTATTTGAGTTTTCATTAATTAGTATAAACATCTAGACGTGGCTATGTGGATGTAGGGTAAAGCCGAAACACGTTAAAAATATTATTGTGTTTTTTTTTTTTTCCTATTACAACACTTTTCTTTAATTGTCACAACGGAACATTGTCAGCAAACTTATTGTCAGTCGTTACAATAATTAAACAAGTTTAATTTAATCCAAAAAAATTGTTAACTTTAAACGAAATGGGTCTTTTAATTGATATCAGAGCAGAGTTATTATAATTTACTTAATGATATTCTTGGGAAGTTTTGGTCTGTTTTATTTGCAGTGTGTTTGCTTTACCAGAAGGTGTTTCAATTACCCAACCGCCATTGCTTAATGGATCAAACTATCCATATTAGAAAGCTAGGATGAAAGCATTTATCAAGTCCGTTGATGAAAGAGCAAACAATCAATTAACCAAGCACTATAAGACATTTGTATTAAAGACTATTTGCAAAATTGAATGCAAACAATCTCTCTAACTCCTCCCAAATAATTGATCCGTAAGACCTTATCTAACAATAAGAGTCGTTGTTGTCTTTTATCATTACTGTTGTTCCACCTATAGGTCTAGCTTTATAGAATTGCAATTCAACTTGTTATTCTTTTGATCACCAATCCACCCTCACGAAACAAACTTTAGCAGAGAGTTTTTATTTCCAGACATGGAAATTTGGCGTAAGTTGCCCCCATATAAACGTTTAAGTCCAAAAGGTTAAGCTTTTATTGACTAATTGACATTAGAGTAGTCTATACTCATATGATTTGATTAATTAAAAGTGGAAATTACTAGAAATGTCCATTCTAAAGGAGTAATTTTTGTTTTTATCCACTTTTTTTAAAAAGATTATTTTTAACCCATCAAACAAATTAATTTCATCCTATACCCAAATTATCCATATTGCCCTTGCACAATTTTTCCTATAAACCTTTAACTTTTAAAATTTTATAAAAAAATCTGAGTGTATAATTACGAAACAGCCTCTATATATATGGGGTTAAGAAATCGATCAACCCTGTTGCCACCAATTTCAAAACTCGAACATCGACCTATAGATGGAATCTCGACCCAATTAAGACCCGACAAGCCATTTCGATAGCCTCTGACCATTCTTGCGCTATTGTCGACCTTGTCAAAGGTTCTTTGATCACTGGCAAGTTTATTCATCTCCTCCATCTGCCAAGGTAAGCGACCTTTGGATTGCGTTTGAAATTTTGTGATTTTTTTTTTTATTTTGGTTTGCGATTTTGAAATGTTTTTTGTGTTATGGATGTTGAGTTATGATGATTATGGTTAGAATATGTTAAATTTAGTTAGATTTGAATGGAAAAATGGCATATTCCAATGAAAGCATTGTTATCTTCTTCATTTTGATGAATCAGTTTTTCACATCAATTTTTGACTAGGATGTGAAAAACTAGTGAATAACATTGACCGGTTTTTCACACCCATTAAAAACCGATTGGCAGAACTTTGAAAATTTTTTATTTATTGATTTTGTTTTGCCATTTTTAGATTTGTTTTGTGTTATGGAAGTTGGGTAATAATGAATAGGGTTAGATTAGGTTAGATTTGGTTAAATTTGGCTTGAAAAATGGAGGAATCCATTGAGAGCATCTATAAGAGCACCATCTTGCGAAATTGGTTTTTGATTGGGATGTGAAAAACTAATGAATACCATTGACCAATTTTTTTCACCCAGCAAAAAACGGCTCAAATTAAAAAATTAAAAATTGAAATTAGTAATAAGAAATTAATTTAGGAATAAAATTAGTAAATTAAACTTTATTAAATTAGTAATAATTAATTAGATTGTAAATGAAATTAATTAATTAATTAATTAAAAATTTAATTAAGGAAATTTTTTGAAATAAAGTAAAATACAATGTAAGAAATATATAACAAAAAAATTGTAAAAGGTAATTTTCATTTAAATATAAACCAAAATTTAAATTGATGATTAAATTTAATTAAATTAATTGAGATAATTATTAGATGAATGTAATTAGAGTAAAAATTATTTAAATTAAATTAAATTAAAGAAATGAAAATAAAATCATATTAAGCAAAAATAGAAATGAGAAAGTTGTATTAATTTTGTATTTAATTACCACTTTTTTAGTAAAGTCATACTAATTGTTTGCTAGTTTTCTTTCCTATAGATGGAATATAAATATTTACATAGTTTGCAAACAATTGATGAGAAAATGGGCAGAAATATACACATTGGTCATAAATAGCTTAGTAAAATAATTGCAATTGTTGATAGACGAGGTTTGTATGATCAGTTCATAAGAAAGTGCTCGTTCGGACATATTTTATCATTATCCAGCAACAATATGAGTGCTTCCGCTGTGATATTAAGGTTTCTTGCTAGAGAGGTGGTGGTACCCGGTGGACATCATGATGAAATATGGTTTGAAATCGAGGGGAGAATATATAGGTTTGGGAAACAAAAGTTCTTATTGATGATATGACTCTCTTTTGACACTTTCAACCAAAAAATCGTCAATACGGTACAAAGTAACGAGAAGAGTCTCATATGGTGATTTTTCAATGGAGTGTCGCCAAGTGTGCTCAATATAGTCACCTTTCTCGAGGCAAGGAGCCATACAACGCGCAAAGACCATGCAGTTGAGGACGTAATAAATTATGAGAATCTGTTGAAGTTAGCTAATGTAAGGACTACCTTCCATCTATTCTTGGGGCAGGATGGTAGGTCTATTGTTGCTCACTTTATATGGGTCATTATAAAGGATGCAAAGGTGTAGAGCTCGTTCCCTTGGGGTATATTAAGCTATAATATGCTAGTCTACAGCCTCCATATGGTGATTACTAAAGAGCATATTAAAAACCCACCGAAGACTGTTAACATTTATGACTATGTCCTAGCATTTTAAGGACACCTAATACGGTTAATATTTACAACATTCTCCTAATACGGTTAATATTTAGGGTTTTTTATATGTATATTAAATATATGTTTGTTTTTGTTTAATCATTTTTGCATTATAGTGGTGACTAGTCAAAATGTTTCCAATGTTGAGAGATCGGGTAGGGAAAAATAACCAGTTTTTGGAAAATGAGTTGTCAAGGTGCAAGAGACGAACATTAAGAGGACGCCGAAAGGCATAAAAACTCTTAATGATTTTTTCCCTGTAAGTGTTAAACCTAACCTAAATTGGTATTTGTTTTAGTATCCTTATTTATATTAAGTATATAAAAATAATATAAATATATATGTATTGTAAATAATTGGCATGAGTAGAACCTTTGAGCTCACTAATGTCGAAAAAGACACGAATTATTAGAAATCTTTTAATCTGAAGCATTCAGCTGGCGAAGAGGTATATAAAGTTGGCGATGGAGGGAGTGAGGATAATGATGAGGTGGAGAGTGCATGTGGTGATAATGATTATGAGATGGAGGATAGAAGAGACGATTATAAAGTGGAGGGTGATAATGATCATGTGGTTGATGAGTTTACAAGGGAGGAGGATGAGCAACATGAAAACGTCCCAATTGTATAATCCGAATAAAATGATACATTTTCAGAGTTGAAGACAAAAAGGTTGCACAATATATGAAACGTACATCCTAAGGTACAAATCTTCTATTTATTTTATTGTTAAGTGAATATCCATTTTAATAAATAGAAAAGTTATGGACATATTGTGTAGTAGTATGAAGTTAGATAGAATGGCAGAGTTTTTAAACATGATAGGCAAAGTGTAATTTTTTAAATATATAGGTTATATTTCCCTGGATACTCAAAAAGCAGGGGAAACTCTTTCAATTTCTCTCTTTTTTTTTTTTAATAAATTTGTGTACAATGTGTAATTATATATTTATTGTGCAGGTGAAGTGGTTGTTTAAGTATCTTGTGGATTTATAGAACGCAACCTACAAGAAAGTAGTAAGACAGATAAAAGGTAGAAGGCGACCCACAAGATCGTAAGGGAGATTGATAGAAGATTGAGAAGGGTGGAAGAGCATTTGAAAATTCTTAGGTCTCCAGCTAGTAAGCATGATTCGGATGATAACGACGACAACAATGATGGTGGTGGTGATGGTGATGGGAGCTTTGTTTATAATGAGCAAATCTATAGCCCACCAGTACCGTTAGCACCACTACCACCATGACATTAGGATGAGGGGCTCCATCAATCACCTCTTTATAAGGACGAGGTGGTCCATTAGTCATCACTCAATGAGGACCAGCCAGCCATCCTTTAAGAGGACTAAAAGGTTTATCAGTCTTAAGGTGTCCACCAATCAACCCTTCAAAGGAGGACCAAGAGATCCACCACTCCCAGAAGGTCTCAGGAGGTCCATCAATCTTAGAGGCTAAACGTGGTGATGACCAGATAAATTTAGTAATTCTAATGTGTCATATAATTCTAATTCTAAATGTCTAATTGATGTTTTTGATTTGCTTACAGTTACAAGATGACATCATCTAGGAACAGAGCAAATGAAAGATGAAGCAAGCGGTATCTTTGCGAACAATATACACAGATCCTAGGCCACCGAAACAGAGAAAAAAAAAGTGTCAAAACTAGCGACCAAGGAGATTGCGGAATAGACCCCGTACTAGCTATGTACAATGAATACAAAGCTTCCCCATCTAAGGATCACATGCATTGATAAAAACAAAAAAATTATTATTCTTTTATCCTAGTTATTAATGTAATAAAATTTATAACAATTTTATTTATTTTTTTTATTTTAGGTGTGTGGTTGATAGTTTCCAGTTGTGCATGATGCCATCCACGATGAAAATCCGAGAGGACGAGTAGCAATGGTTGAGCTTAGAGCACATCGATTGTTATTTGATATGCCTACGAAAGAAAGAGTGGAATGAGGTTGATGACAATCGATATGCAAACCATGAGACGTCCTTGTTTATGAGTGTTTACATTACTATTATGCATTTTAATTTCTTGTCATGTATCCCTAAAGTTAAATAACATGTTTAATTTTTATCTTGCAGGCATTTATGACAATGTACTATAAAAAGAAATACGTCTGCTCACAAATAAAAGTTGATCTGATTACGGCTGTTGTACCCCGGAAGTGACATGCATATGCTAATGGTCAGATAAAAGCATTACTCCCCGTGGTGGCATGTTCAAAATGTAAGTATTGTTTGACAATTTGAAGTTATTATTTGATCATCCGAATTAGTCCTATACCAGTGACGTCTCCAAACTATAGGTGTTGTTGCCATGTAGTCTCAATCAAACTCATTAGGTCCTCCGTCAAGTGTGCCTAAGAGAGCAAAAATATTAATGTATGAACCCCTTAGACATATCAATATTGATACACGGAGCGAGCCACTTGAGCCACCAATGTGTTTGATGCCCATCTTGTTGTGGTTCATTGGATTTTATAAGAGAACAAACATAGCTATGACACTCGTGGATGAGCGGTAGAAACTTGAGCATCTTGATATAGCATATGTGCCACAACTACCCGATAGGTGAGTAAATTAAATTCATTTAATTAATTATATTATATTCTAAATGTTAACTCATTTAATTAAATTCATTTATTACTAATACAAGACGAGTTGTGGAGCGTACGTGGCAATGTATGTACACGACCTTTTACAGTCAAAAGAGTGTACATGGAAATCAAGACAACACGATCAGGTTGAAGACGCCATTACATTAAGGGCAGAGATTGCTAGAAATATATATATATATATATATATATGTATTTGACCCCATTGTATAAGATAGGCAAATTTGGACCATGGATAGTTGACTATAATTGAGAGGTTGTATGTAATAAGTAAATTTATTAATTTATTTTTTAATTATTCATTTTGTTAATTACTAACTTATGAAAATAATGTACATATTATATTATTCCGATTAATATTGTTATTAAGTATATAATAAGTTAATATTTATCAATTAATTTGATTGATAGTATATTAATTGAAGTAAAATAAATAATTGCCAATTTGAAAACAGAAAGTCAAAGTCCAAATACTGACAACACTCATCTAAAACACTTTCAGAAGCAATGATCAATTTTTAGGGGGCCTAGAAAATCGAAATTGGTTTTTCATTGCCATTAAAAATTGATATTACACTTTTTAGTTTTCCAAGGGAGTGAAAAACTGATTTCGATTTTTCAGGCCTCCTAAAAAATCGATCCAACATTTTTCTCCTTTTTACCAATTTTCTCATCCATTTTGAAGGTTTCCAATGAACAAAAAAAAAAAAACCATAGAATTGATATTATATCTCATAACAAATCAACATTACAAATAAAAATAACTGAATGCATCAAAAGTGAGAATTGCACAAGATCAAATATAGTCACCTAATGTTATGTCTCACTCCAATGTCATTATATGATGGCATTTTGTAAGTTATCACCTTAATTGATTAAATTCAAGCAATTTGAGGGAATTTGTTGCCTATTGCAAGCCATCTCAAGGGGAGAAAAAAAAATGCTCATCGGTTTTTTAAAGGAAATTAAAAACTTATTTCAATTTTTCGGTGCCCCTAAAAAACCAATCCAATGCTTTCTTCCCTTTTTACCTCTTTTCCCACCAATTTTAAAGCTTCCCAATAACCAAAAAAAACCATAAAATTGATGTTATATCCCACAACGGATCAATATTACAAATAAACATGGTTGGATGCATCAAAAGTGACAATTGCATGAGGTCAAACATAGTCACCTAATGTCATGTCTCACTCCAATGTCACCATATGGTGGTATTTTGTAAGTTATCATCTTAATTGACTAAATTTAAGCAATTTTGGGGAATTTATTGCCCATTGCAAGCTATCTCAAGGGGAGAAAATTTAAAAACAAAAAAAAAAAAATCGTTCATCAATTTTTTAAAGGGGCTTAAAAACCGATTTCGATTTTTTAGTGCCCCTAAAAAATCGATCCAATATTTTCTCCCATTTTTACCCCTTTTCCCATCCATTTTAAAGGCTCCCAATGACCAGAAAAATCCAAAAATCATAGAATTGATGTCATATCTCATAATGGATCAACATTACAAATATACATGATTGGATGAATCAAAATTCCAATTTCGGTTTTTCAACCCCATAAAAAACCACTCCAATGTTTTCCCCCCCTTTTACCACTTTCCCCCTCCCACCCCCCATTTTGATGTCAATTGCTTTAGTTCATTAAATTTATATTTATTACTAATTTAATTTTTAATAATTGATGAAAATTAAACAAAGTCTCTTCAGTTTTTTGACTATCTGGATATAATAGTACCTCTATATTACCAATGGGTAAAAAGTTTCAAAATATAACATTACATACATGAAAACAGAAGTTTTAAATTAGTGTCCATTCATCGTTTTCATCATTACCCAACATTGGATTGAGTGTAAGAAACCGTTGAGGATATCAACGTTGGTGTGTCCAGTCTCATGACAAAATCGACATCTTCGGAAGGGCACGACATTTCCACTAGCATTTGTACACGTCCTAGCTACTGCAGTAGTGGCTCTACTCATTCTAACTTCTTTAGCAGCGACAGCGCTTGTCCTTTCGTTGGTAAATATAGAGGGTTTGAGCAACAAAAACGGTTGTGCCCTCGTTGACCACATTTGCCACACTTTTTCATACAACGATCTTCCTTAATTGAAGGACTCCAAACCTCTTTTGGTCTACCTGCTTGTCTTTTTCTTATAGGTGGTAATATAATCATGCTTCTAACTTCTGGGGGAACATTCCAACTAGCTAATTTAGGGACGGGATTGATTGAATGTGCATATGTAACTTTTAGTCATTTTGTGCTATAATACTGGCTACAAAGTATATCACAGCTGATGCCCTTGAACCTAATATGTATCACAAAGTAGAGTGTTATGATATAACATTAAATAGCGAAAGTAACAACATGCAATTACAATACCTGGCAACAACACATGTATGAAGACATGGCAATTGATCTAGATTCCACTGCAAGCAATTACAGTTGTTCGCTTGAATATTAACCACCACATCGCCTTTGCTAGGATGCATGATAGTGTACCTAATCAGTTCTATAATGGAATGCACGTTACCACCCGTTGATATTTTTTTTGCAAACATGATATGATCGTACACAACCGTGTTAACATAAGTTGTGAGTTTCTTAGCAACAACACGTCTATTATTAAATCATCTCTACAGCACATTTCTCACATATTCATGTACAGTTGTTATTGATAAATGGCGTGCTTGCATCCTACAATTGTTGAGCGACTTTGTAATGTTGGTAGTCATCATTTCATATGTTCTTTTTGGACAATGTGCTTGTGACCACTTACTCACTCCAACCTTAGCTAGAGTTGCATGTGCTTTCAGATGTAACGCTTAAATTTCTTCTAATATTCTATTGCAATCATCTGCCACATAATTGTATGTTGCATTATAAAATGCATTTTCCATATTCGAACATTTTTTATAATGTTGCTTAAGGTTTTGCCACAGTTGGAAAAAACATAACATGTGTGAGACTTTAGAAGAAGGTATTCTCATCACATTCAATGTGCTTTTATAACGATTAGATACGATAAGTAAATCGTTTTACACATGGATTGTCTCTCACAAATTTCTTAAGAACCAAGTCCATGAATGGTCTGACTGTCCATTAGCAAATTCAAAAACGATGGGATAAATCATCTCCGACTCATCTTTGCATACAGGAAAAAAAAAAAAAAACAACCATTTATATTCACCTTTCAAATGAGTGGCATCTATAACAACAATCGATCTCATGTAAGACCAAAAACCCTCAATAAAAGCTCCAATTGCAACGAACAAATACAAGAACCGGTTGTTTTCATTCCTTACAATTGCCATCACTATGCTAGTATTTGATTGTTTTAACATTTCAAAGTACAATGGAAGCTATTGATATGACTCATCCGCTTGTTCATATACTAGTTTCTTTACATACTGTAAAGTCTTTCAAACTTTATTGTACAAGATCTATACACCATACTACTCTAGCATTTCTTCGATCAAATGATTAGGTGTATAAATATCTCTCCCCACTTTTCCCGCATATAATTTTCTAATGATAATAGTCTTCACACTCTTCATATGTGATTCCATAGCTACCTGATGACACATGTATTCTGTCACATACTTAACCACAAACCACATCGGACAACCATTTATACATCTTGCACGAACTATAAAGTTACAACTCTAATCCTTACAACCAGCCTTAAGTCGCTCCGTGTCTAAATGTCTAACTTGATGTTCAAACTTGGCTTTCACAGTTTATTCTCTAATAGTTGTACTCAGTTCTTGTGTACTGTTGAAGAATACACTTTTGTATAACGTACTACGTTGGTAAATGGTCGACAGAGCACTTGAAGTAGCCTCAATGTCACCCAACTTTACACCAAAAACAATCCAGTATGGTTGTGAAAGATTCCTCTGAAATTGTAAACTTGAAAATCTTATTTTTGGAGACCCTCTATCGTCAACAGCATCATCATTTCGAGTTTCCTCTTCATCACTATCTCGAGTTTCCTTTTCGTCACTATCCCATATCCTATCATCATATAATTTCTATCTCGATCTTCATCATCACTAGCATTATTCATATAGTCATCATTAATGTTACACATAAAACTTTCCATAGATGTAAATGTGACCACAAAAGTATCAACCTAATTGTTACCAATACCTTAAGTAAGATAAAATTGACTTTCAACCATATGCGGGTTTACAAGTCTATCCGTATCTACCACGTCATGTCTTGTGTCTGGTGTTGAGTTGGTCACATATGGACGAATGGTAGGCCTACTAACTCCACCTCCAAAATCTCTCGCAATCTTATTAATATAAATCTCTCTAATATCAATATTTTTAACCGCTATCAAACCAACCGCACCAAGATCAAACATGATGTGTATCTTTTTAACTTCGTCATTTGTTATACTTGTAATAAATAATAAATATGAATATCCCACCTTCTTCCATTAATGCAAGTCTCTCTGTACAGAACGTCCATCAATGATGAAAAACTACTATCTTTACGGACCCCACACATGAATGTCTCACACCCAACGTAGTTAGATCCATTCCACTCTCCGTTGAAGTTAATTACGATCATCTCTTAAGCCATTCTTATAACATTCAAAGAATTTTAATAAATTAGTCTCACTCCAATGGGTCAACATTACAAAATACAATTATATCGAATCAAATCTAACACTATAAATCAATGCCCAAGATCAAAAACACAATAAATATCAAAATTATGTAAAACTGTCTAAGTCAATTTTTAAGTGGACTAAAAACTAGTGGAATTATTCTCCACTAGAAAACTGATGGCACAATTATTGTGCAAAGAAACAAATCACAATACTCTTCAGTCAAATCCAACCAAATATAACAAAATACAATCATATCTAACCGTATATAATACTAAAATTTAATACACAGCATCCAAAACGCAAGAAACATAAAAAAAATATACGGAAAAATTGCTTAAATCAATTTTTCATTGGAATGAAAAATCGATTTCTTGCTTAAATTGGTTTTCCATTGGAATAAAAAACTGATATTCGTTTTCAGTCCAATGAAAAATCGATGTCATCACAAAATTTGCAAAAAATCTAAGTCTGCCTTATTGATATCATATATCACAATCAAATCACTCTTAAAGTCTTTAGCTTGCAATGTGAACAAAAAAAACCTAAAAACCAACCAACAAAAACACATATATTACTTTTAAAACTCAAATTACTTAAAATGGAAGAAGCTAAAACCTTCAATGGATAAAACTTGAACAGATCAAAAATCTTCAATGGATGAACAAGCTTCAATGAAGAATCCCTTGCCAAGAGATTTGTTTTTCAGCTACAATGGTGAATAGAAGAAAACAAGCCATGAATGGAGTAGACCAAAAAGGTTAATTACAATGTTGATTAGAAGAAGACCATTTTGATAATTTTGGGTTAGGGCAATTGGATGATTTTCACTTAAGGGTAGTTTAGTAATCTTGGGTATAAAATGAAAATAATTTATTTGAAAGGTCAAAAGAAACTTTTTTTTAAAAAAAAAATATGGGTAAAAACAAAAATTCTCTTTTCATTTGGTTAAAAATTAAAAAGCTCCCAAAGGCTAATTAAAAAGCTACTTTCTTTTTCTGTTTTATTTGTTTGATCTAGCTAGCAATGTTATGCTGTCTTATTGATTATTTTTCATGAATATTGATGCTATGAAAAAAAGTATTTTATTTCTACTCGATACAAAGAAAAAATGCAATACTAAAATTTTTGTAGTTATTATGGCTAGATTATTGAAGCTTAATTACTTGTTTACTTAATTTAATGCCAATTAACTAAAAAAAACTCAATATATAACATTTTAATTTTAAAAATTAAGAGTTTAAAATGTATAAAGTCTTGAATATATACAACATTTTAATCTAAAAATTAAGAGTTCAACTGTTGCTTTAAAAAGAAAAAAGTTTAATATTATGTTTTTTTTATTTTACGTTTTAAAAGAATAACAATTGTAGCTCAACATACAAAATTTAAACAATTAAATATGAATTTAAACCCTAAAATTTGTAAATAAAATCCAAAAAGTTCAAACAAATTATCTAAGTAATATTTAAAAGTATCACACTATCATAAATGTAATTCACCTGCAACAAAACTTCAAGTTACACCTTTGTTTGTGCTCATATATAAATTGAAATTCAAAATCACAATCACAATGGTTAGTTTTTAAAGAATGATGCATGTATGCCGGAGTGCTAAGGTTACTGTATGCCATAATGTATATCTAGATGATGTGGTACGGCCAACTCATTGAAGCTTTTCTCTCTGTTGAAACATCCCATCACATCGAAGCTTAGTTACGCTTAATCAGTTTGCTTGCCACAACGACAACTTGCATATAAAGTAGAAAAACAAGCAAGTCCAAATATGTTTGTCAACAGTCATGCATTCTCTCATAACAAATAGAGTTTCAGATTAGTGGAAGGGATTAGATTCGAATAAAATGCATGATTTCATATAGTATAAACCACAACGAACTTGTGTTTTTGGTTTTCTTTTGCAGTTCCACATCCTCCACTAAACTGCCTAATCTAGCCTCTAAAATTCAAGACTTTTGGGACACGAGATCAAAATGTAATTAGAATCTAAAAACGACTTATTGACCACATTACAGAGCCACTAGCTAGACTATGTACCTAGCCCTTTCGGATGGAAACTCAACAAAAATGCACCATCCAAATGTCGTAATTTGATGTATTCTAGTAATTAAGATGTGAAATTTGAAGAGTGACATGTTAAAGAACAACAATAAAAAATGTCTAGTCAAGCAACACGGCAAGAGAACTTTAAGTTCTTCTCAAAACTTCGCTTACCATAGAGTAAACTCATGTAGAGAATTTGAACATAATTGACTATAGAATATTACACCAAAACTTTGAATACACTTAATCGTTTACAAAGAAGTTCGCATGTGTTCTGCACATATACACACAGGCTAATCTAAGCAAAATTGGTTTCCATTTCAAGCCGTTAAGACTCAACTCTCATTGGAGGTCGCGATTCTAGATTGAAATGTAAACCAACATTAAAGTCAATTCATACGTAAGTTTTGGAATTGTAGACTGTGAGAGGCAGGGATCTAACACAGTTTTTAAGTCAACACTTTGATCACGTAATGAATTTAGTTGACTTATAAGTTCTCCTGAATGCCTTCCCATCAGAATTTCTAACACCAGAACCCCAAAACTATAAACATCACATTTTTCGGTCACTACCATGGTGTAAGCAAGCTCTGCAACAAGAAAAAATAGAATCAATTTCAGGAAAGACTCAATTGTTTATCATGATCCAAAATATCAATGTTCAAATGCAGGACAAGACCAAAAAGAAAAACAATTGCTAGCTTAATTACCTGGAGCAATGTAGCCATATGTCCCTGTCCAATGAGATGAATCAGGCTTTAGAAACTTTGCATTGCCAAAATCTGAAACATGAGCTTCCATCTCAGAGTCCAGCAGAACATTTTTGCTCGAAATGTTTTAATGAATGACAGGTGACACTCGATCATGATGCATATAAGATAAGGCCCTAGCAAACCCTTTAGTCCTTTTCTCCAAGTCCAATTCACTTGCTTTCTTTTCATCGCTCAAGATTTCAGCTAAGCTTCCCTTTTCCAAGAACTCGTAAACCAAAAATGTATCCCTACCTTGACAGCAAAATCCATGGAGCTTCACAATGTTTTGATGGCGAATTTCTCTTAGTGCTGCTACTTCATTGAAGAAATTTTTTTGGTTGTCAATCCCCAAGTCCTTAGCCTGTGAATTCAGCTTCTTTACTGCAAATACATACATTACCATCTTCCATTTCTGCTTTGTACACTTTTCCTGATCCTCCCACCCCAATGCAGTTCATTTCATCGAAGTTGTTTGTAGCTCTAACAATATCTTCATACGCAATTTTCCTGTGGATGAGACATCATTGCAGGGTCTCAATCCTTGGATTTTATCACATAAATCTTTGTTGTTGGCAAAAGCATCCGACTTTGATGAAGAGAACATGGAGCCATCTGGAAGTGGACCCTTTAAACAGTTATGTGAAAGGTTGATGAACCAAAAGCTCACCACGTTGCTAATTTTGTGGGACAAGTTCAAGTTTTCTAATTTTGTAAGCTTCCCAAGCTGGCTTGGTATCTCTCCAGAAAATGAATTATAGCTGAAATCTAGTGCTTTTCTAAGGCTACAAGGTTACCAATCTGATAAGGGATTGTGCCCTTCAATTGGTTGTGGCTCAACTCTAAATCTTGTAGATTGTTGCAGTCCTCAATTTGATATGGAATTGCTCCACTTAGACTGTTCCTTGACAATTCTAGAGACTCTAAATTGCACAGTCTTCCAATTCCTGCAAGTATCTGACCTGATATGTTGTTATCTTTCAGGCCTAAGAAGGAAAGTTCTGTCAAATTTCCAATTTGGGCTGGAATTTCTCCTGAAAGCTGATTTGAAGACAGATCAAGCTCTACTGGTTGGCTCAACGAAGTGATGTCATTAGGAATTTTACCGCTTATCGAATTGCCAAAAATTTTTAGCAGTGTCAACTGCTGCCATTCCCCCACTTTGGCGAGAGCACACCCTGCAACTTGTTGTAGCTCCAGTCCATATAAGTGAGATTCAGATAAACACCAAAGTCTTGGTCTAGAACAATTTCTCTGGTAATTGGCCAGAGAAATTGTTCTTGGACAAATGAAAAACAGTTAATGATGACAGATTTTCAAGCTCTTCAGGAACCAAACCGATTAATTTGTTACCAAACAGGCGCACACCAGTTAAGTTGTTCAAAGCACCAATTCTTGCAGGAATTTGTCCTGTAATTTGGTTAACCGCAAGATATAGAGTGGACAAACTACTCAAATTTCCCAAAGATGCACATTACCAAAGATGACAATTGAAAAATAAAATATGTGCTGACATTGGAGTGCATTTGCAGAGAACAGTGAAATTCAAGGGCTTTGGATCTAAGGCTAACAGAGTTGAGAGTACCTACTCTAAATCTTGTGGCATTGTCCAATAAGGATAAAGAAACAATTCATTCATTCAAGAATTACTAAACAAATCACAGTTTCATCTCATAATTTATAAATGAATCCCAAGTTATTACCTGACTAGACAAGCCAATAACAACATTCCAATGAGTTTAGATTGCACTTGTAAATAGGAAACTAGTAGCCATTTTTGGTGAAAAAACACAAATTAGCGATAATACCGATAGTCTTATAAAATGCAAATGATTTGGGAATATCAAACATTAAAGATTATCTATAAAATCTAGATTAAAAACGCATACAAAAAGTTAAGGAAGAACCAAGTAAATGAAGAATTTGAGAAACTTTGTTGCTTGCAAACACAACCTCCGTATAGTCCTCTTCATCTCTAAGCTTAAAAGATTATCCGAAAAATATCTAGATGTGCATACCAATGATATTACGAAGTAAGTTTAATATATATGACATCAGAAACTACAATGAAACAAGTTTATACCACCTAAGTTCACTTATTACCTTTTGCCCACAACAGTTCAACTATCATCTGACTGACCACAATTCCAATAAATCTAAGTTTTCCTCACTAGGTGCTCTCATTGAAGATTGGCAGCTCTCGCAGTCATTTCTTCTAAAAACCTTGGTGTTCATAAATATCGAGAGATGAATTAAGAAGACAATCTACTAAAAAGAGTAAAAAGAGAAGTCTATTTAAATAGAAGAGATATAGTTCCACACCACAAGGTTTAAGAAAAAGTTCAGGTATATCATGTGAACATCAATCGTTCTAGCACTGGCCCAATTAGGATTCATTCAAATGTCAATTTCCAAATTGCTTCCTTCGACAATTTACTTCCTGCTTTACAAAACAATAGAGTTGATTTAAGTCATACAAAATCTTTAAGGAACCATATTGTTAAACAAATTAATTGGACTTGAAATTGAGTAATCTAAGCAGATTAACTTATATTAGTAGACAATTGACTTGTTACTTGAAAATAATTATAAGAGATTGGTAAGCATCTTTTTTGTAAACAATTTAACTAATATGGCAAAAGATAGAAAATTAATAAAAAACAATGTAAGGTTTGATCAAATTCTTTTGCAAGGAAGCTCATACCACTGTCTCTAGATCCTTAATACTGGCACATCCTCCTAGCACACTACCAAAAGCACTTACAAGATGAATATTAATATTGTAAAATCGCAGTTCAAAATTTATTGATTTGAAAAGATGTGATAAAAACATTTTGGAAAACAATATTCAAGATTTATATATTTGAAAAGATGTGATCAAAACATTTTGGAGAATAAAATTCAATATCAAACAGTAAGACAAAACAAATGTTTGTTTACTAACATCTAAAAGTAGTTTGTGTTCAGTTATAGCCTAGCTTCACACAGATTTCACATCTAGCTTCTTTAACTCTCTATCAATTCCTAATCAAAACATTAAAATGGAATCAAGAGATAATAATGAATTTACCTTCAATTAAAGTGAAATGAAACAATAGAAAAACATTAATTACATACCCAGTTTGAAAATGTTGCATCACTCACTGCTAGTATCTGATCGACATTGAAATAAATTCGTACCATTAATGTTACGCTATCAAAAAATTTTGATAATATTTAAAGTTGATATACCTGAACCATCCATTGTAGAATCATCTATTATAAAACTTCCTTCCAAAGTATCATCCTTAGTGCTTTTACAACAATGCATGGGATTTGTCAAACAAGATCTGAAGCAAGGCAAAAAGGATGAGCAATAAGTATCATAAACAAGTATTTAGTTCAAGCAGAAACGAGAAGTCCATATTGAAATGATAGTATCAAGGAGTTTTGGAAGACTAATTTCAACTCTAAAAAATGATATGAATCGATTTTTAAATATCATTCAAATTTTTAAACATAAATTCGAGTTTAACTAAGCAGAACAAGAACAAAATAAAATCAGCAATGATCTAATTTAAAAAGAAATATTATTGATAGTTAAGGTTTTGTACATGAAGATCACTATGACCAAATTAATTAAAAGAAAGTAATAAAAAAAATCATCACTTATTATTAAGACAAGCTTTGATGACTAGCTTTATCATTTTCTTTAATTTAAGGAAGAAGACCAATTTGTAACATCACATACATTGTGCCTACTTGGACAATGAACATCATAGTAGAGACCATACAAATGCATCACATGAGCCTAGAAATAGAGATCAACAATTCACTAGTTAAAGGTGCAGCTTAGAGTATTATTATTCTAGAACAAAGAAATAACTTATGTTTTTCTAATTAATAAATGATTAAACAAAGAGTTAAGTGTTTGATGTGATTAATGGTAAAAATAAAGATGTTAGAATAGTAACACACCTATAACATGAACTTAAGAGAGGCTCTTCATCCTCCTCTAGTTCAAAGGAATGTTTGTAATCAATGATAACATGAAGGATGTTGGAAATCTTGGACTACTCTCTTTCTTTATTCCTTTTGCATTCTTCTTTTAGCTTTGGACAATCATAAATATCTAATGTGTGAAGTGAGGATGGCAAACCTTGCTTTGGAAAGCATGTGAGTTTTGGGCAATTCCACATCTCCAGAGATTCAAGTGAGAATGACAGACCCTGATCTTTTGAAGATGTGAGATGTAGACAATTACTGATGGTCAAAGATTGGAGAGAGGTAAGGTTTTGAAGACCCTAGCAATATAGTTGTTTCAATTTTGGGAAATCTGAAATCCTCTTATGAGTTTGAGAAAGTGGTAACATCATTTCCATTTCTTTCTGTGGAAACGACCTCACATCCAGAAATCCCCAAATTTGGAGGGATGTTAGAGAGGAGAGATTCTGCAACCCCCACTCAGCCAATGGCCTATACACATTCATGCATTCTTTAATTTGAAGAGATTTTAGGTTGGTGGGAAACTCTTCTTTTGGATTAAAGGATGTGATACTTGGACATCTTGATATTGTCAAATCTTCAAGAGAGTTGAGGCTGCGCAAGCCTACGGGTAAGGCTTTTAGCTTCTCACAATTTTCAATTTCTAGTTCTATTAGATTGGTGTCCGCTAGCCCTCCTACTGGGAAGCATTTAACACTTGGACAACTGCGTATATTCAGCACGCGTAAATGCCTAAGATTGTGGAGGCCATTGGATATTTGAAGGTTTTCACAATTCCATATGTAAATTATTTCAAGAGACGTGTTTGACACTAGAAACCCCTCCGTTATTGTTGTGAGTTGTGCACACCTCTCAAAAGAAACATATTTGAGTGAAGAAGGCAACTGATCACTTTGTGATGACTTTGTGAGTCGTGGACAGTGTCTAAAGTCAAGGTGTTTAAGTGTAGCCGGTAATTGACTAATGAATGACAAGCATGTGAGAGATGGGCAACGAAAGACACTCAAGTATTTAAGAAGAGATAAGTTTGTGTTGTTGCCATTCTCTCTATCATCCCACTAACTCTCCAATTTCTTACATTTTCTTATTTCTGGCCTTTCTTGGGAGGGGGATAATTGGCCTCTTACAATGAATTCTAAAGAATTACAATACGAAATTTCTAAACTTTCTAGAAGAGATGAGTTTGTGCTTTTTCCATTCTCTCTATCATCCCACAGACTCTCTAATTTCCTACATTCACTTATTTGAATCCATTTTAGAAATGGAGCTAATTGGCCTCTTACAATGCATGCAAGAGAATCACAACTCCGAATTTCTAAACTTTCAAGACATGCATTCTTTTTTTTCATCTCCTCAGGTAATGATATTAAAGCATCGCAATCGTGAATTTGAAGTTTACTCAAATAGGGAAGGAAACAAACCCTAGGAAATGAAACAATATTTGAGCAATATTAAAAAAACCAACTCTGTGAGAAATCTGATGCTCTGCAACCCGCCCATTGGTGGTTTCTTGGGACAAATTTCATCTAGCTGCACCTCGGACCTGTTATTCTTGATTTGTTGAAGTTCAACTTTCCCAAAGCACTCTTGCATTAGCTAATTACTAAACTTTGAAATATTTGATAAAGTCAAATACCTTATGGACTTGAAGTCCACTGGATTGTTGCATGCGATACTCTTGCATCCATCTATGTTTATTTTACAAAGCTTTGGAATATTTGGGAATGAAGCCACTAACTGCTCACAATGACAAGTTCCTCCAAAGCAAAAACACGTCTAGGTAAGCTTCCAGATAATTAGGGGCATCGTTTGAGGTAAAGCTTTTTAAGGCAAGGGAATGCATCACCGTACTCGTTTTCTTCAATAGGTTCCCATTCTATCCATACTGGCAAATTGTCAAAACAAAGTGTCTTTAAGGATTTAAAAAGCTGACCATTCCCACATAAAACTCAGAACTTATACATGTTAATAGTTTCATCCCTTTGATTGTAAGCTCTTCAAGTGAGACCAATACCCCTAGTGTAGGTAAATATGTACATTTCTCACAGTTTTTCAATCTCAACATTTTCACGTTGGAATATGATGTAGCTCCTACCCAAGGTGGAAATTTTGTGCCACCATAATGTGTTATTGTGAGCTCTTGTAAATTTTCATGAGGTTGTAACATGTCAAGTACCTTTTCTTCTACAACCTCACTTTGTGACTAAAATCCCCATTTTAGCAACAACTTTTTTAAATCCTTCTTATCTCTTAATATTTTTTTATCACAACTAATCATGTTATCTAAATTCGAAATACATAATTCTCTATGAAGTATGTTGAAACTCATCAAATCTTTTAAGTTGGAACATACACCCTTGCCCACAATAAAATTAGACAATTTCTGTAAATTTTGTAATTTTTCCATTCCCAAAGGCATCTCTTTGATTAAAATTGCACCTTTAATGTCAAGGTGGCACAATTTTATCAAATATTTAATGTTGGAAGGCAACTTCACTAGACAAGAACAATCTCTCAACAACAAAATCTGCAGATTGTACAATAGGCTTGTTGACTCAGGCAAGGTTCTAATCATAGTGCTAGAAAGATTTAGGTACCTTAGTTGTTTCAAATCACCTATTGAAATACATACCTTTGGGACACGATATGATTGTAGAGAGAGTATCCTCAATCATGTGCGATTTGGCAATAAATAGGAAGCGATTGAGTTAGCTATGTATCTAAAGTAACCAACTTGTGGAATTGGTAAGAATCTCCTTATTCTTGCCTTTAAATCCTCAACTTATTGGAAGACTTTAAATATTTTTTCGCTATCGTACTTTTCAAACACATAAGAAAAATAACGAACATTTTTTATGAAAGAAAAATAACGAACATTTTTCAACCCTCCCGATTGCCCATTGGCAGCTAATACACCATCCAACCTTAAACTTCTTTCTCCAAAAGCCCATTGAGCTAGATCATGGACAAGATCATGCATTACAAATTTATGACCATTGTCGCTACTTGATTGCTGAAACATTGACCTTCCCAATAAATCAGAAAATATTTATATCCTAACTCTTCTAGCTGCTCATTTTTCGTTGATTGATGAACAAGTCCTTCAGCAACCCACAAGAGCACAACCTCCTCAATTTCAAATTCATGATCTTTGGGAAAAATCACGCAATAGGCAAAACATCTCCTTAGATGAGATGGAAGATGATGATAACTCAGTTTTAAGGCCACAGGGATCTCACTTCCATCATTTTCCGAAAGATTCCACAACTTGCTGTTTAGTACTCCCAACCATTCATCTATTTTCTTTGAACGTAAAAGGCCACCCAGAGTCTTTGCTGATAGGGGTAAGCCTTTACTCTTTTCAATGTCTTTTTGATGTATTAATTTGATGTCGTGATGCGCCGGAATAGCCCCATTCTCAAATGCACACATAGAAAACATCAACCAGCAATCTTCATCTTGAATTAGATTTAGTCTGTGAAAACAAGTGGGTCTAAGTTTTAATGCAACATCTTCAATACGTGTTATCATAATTATCCTACTGCCCAATTCACTTTGCATTAAAGGGGACAGTAAGATTTCCCAATCACCATAACTTATGCTCCAAACATCATCTAACACAAGCAAGAATTTTTTTCCATTTATTTTCTGCTTCAGCTCATTCTGCACTGTGTTGAAAAGTTTCTGATCCGTGGCAGATTTAGTTATGTCCTTAAGAATTGACATTGAGATTCTAGCAACATCAAAGGTATCATCAGATACACAAACCCATGCTTTCACCTCGAAAGACTCAACCGCCTTATGATTGTATACCTCTTGAGCAAGCGTGGTTTTATCAACTCCTCCCATGCCGACAATCGGTATTACGGGGATGTTGGAATCATTTGGTTCATTCTTCAACACCATTTCCTGTATTTTCTCCTTATCTGCATCTCTTCCATAAACAGCACCAGTTGGCGAAGACTCGAAGCTATTGGTCTCTCCGGAGCAGCACTTGATCTTGATGATGTTGATGATGCCTCTCCTGTAATGACTTGCAATCCAAGTTTGCCTCTAAGTTCACAGAGTTGGTTGAATCGGGTAGTGACATCATTAACCTTAGACCTCATACGAAAGCGGAACCTAATAGCCTCCAGACTCCATTTCCAAAACATGCTAGACTGTAGTTGATCCATCTTCATCTTCGTTGCAGTAGCCTCGTACTCAAACTCATCCAACATGTCCTCCACATCATAAGCCAATTTTTCCAGATCATCCAGCCATATCTTCACAGCCTTGTTCATCAGTTGCTTCTCTTCTGCGTCCCCGAGCACTGCATTGATCATCTCCAGAGTCCTTCCCCACTCGTTGATCTTCGTCCCAAACCCCTCTTGATGCAGGAATCGCATCAACTCAGGAGAAGTCAGTCCGTCAAACAAAACACTAGGGACGGCACCGAGAAAGACCTCACGCAAGGGCATGGTTTTCAGTTTTGTTGGTCGAAAGAAACGAATTGAGAGAAGGATTGTCAAGCACAAGCAAAGTAAACAAGAGATCAGAGAGAACTTTTTTTTTTTTTTTTTGATAAGAGTGTAAATTTTCAATGGGAGGTTGAGAATCAAAGCGAAGTGCTTTCTCTCAAATTGCATTAATTTGATTAAATTAAATTAACAGCTTTTTATCTGTCGTTAATAAATTAATAATATAATAGCTTGGTAAAAGAGAATATTTACATGTGACGTGGTGACGATCCAGTCAAAATGAAGACAACAACATGGCATGCAGGCCTTTACTATATTTTAGTTTGTCAAAAACTATGTATGATACAAATTAGCGAATTTATCAAAAAAGGAAACAGAAAAAAGGTTACAACTTACAAGCAAGATTTAAAATAATTTTCTTTTTATTATAATTGATAGTTAAAATTTCTCCTTAGAACTTATATTATAAAGACACTAAATAATAATAACCAAAAAAAAAACTCTGCAAAACTGAAGGCTCCATCATTCACGTTATTGTGAATACTAATTCCCAAACGTATACTCATGATCATCCTTCACCATCTATTACTTTGATTTTATCCTTTACTTCGGCTGATAAAGTTAGTGAACAATGGGTGCTGCTACTTACTTTTGTGGATGATGATGTTCTTGAAAAGACCTGAAAGGAAAAATGGTGCAGACTTCATCACTCACATTATCTTTTATTTTGTTTTAGTATTAAATACAAGGTCCTCAATTATCAATAGGTCATTTAAAAAGAAAAATATATTTATAACTCGTGTGGCTTCCACCCCTCACTATATTGTAGCTTTGAAAAGAAAAAAATTATCAATTATCGATACTGTTTATCCAAATTTCTTACCATGTTTATTGTTTAAATCAAAATTTGATTAGAATTGATTACTGTGATATTAGTCGGTCAGGGCTATCCACACAGAGTGAAAAAACTATCCATATATAAGTGGAATGTGTGTGGATCAAACCCAAGACCTTGGATGAGGGAAAGATTGAGTGCCAACCATCAAGGCAAACCCACTTTATGATTACTTGGATTGATTTAATGATTATATATAATATAAATAGGATTAAAATTATCTTTAATTAATTTTAGATAAATTAGTAGTTTTCTATCATATTTATCTTTGTTAAATTTAGAGGATAAGTTAGGATTATAATTATTCTTAGATAATATTAGATAATTAGGGTTAGAATTATAAGTAGTTAGTCTTTTCAAGTTAATTAAACTAGACTTGTGAGGCTATAAATAGTCATGTTATCTTAGGGTTGTAATTATGTTTTGGATGAATGAGAATTAATAAAATCCTACAAGTTGCCAGATAACTATGGTGTGTTCTTCAACTTATTCCTAAGAGTCACTCATTCAAGTTATTTTGGTAAATTAAGTTTAGATATTTTGGCTTGTTCGAGCATTATCTATTGTTTGGATTTACTTGGGCCAAAGTTAGGTTGATTCATTGGTTTGATTTTAGAGGACCAATTTGCTCATTCCAATAGAGCAATTGATTCAAAACCTATCCTATTTATGGTGTATTATTGGGTGGGATTAGGCTTGTTGTTGAATCTAGATTTAGGTTATCAACAAACACTCTCTACCTCATTAATGAAAAATACTAATTAAATTTTTTAGGGAGAACTTAATTTGGGTCTCTATGTTTTTAAAAAAGTTCTCATTTTTAAATATGAATCCGTTTATAGCCTTTATGGTCCCTTACTTTTCAAAAACTCATCAAATTAGTCCTTTTGTCATCATTTTTAATAGAAAAGAACTTCATTTTAGTCCTTATGTTTCTATAAAAAATGATGACAGAATAACTAATTTGATGAGTTTTTGAAAAGTAAAGGATCATAAAGACTATAAACGGATTCGTATTTAAAAATGAGAAATTTTTCAAAAATATAGGGACCCAGATAAAGTTCTCCCTAAATTAAATTCCCTTCCAAGATTTAATTGAGGAGGATCGATCCTCAGCCTCAATGAATCGAATTTCAACTAATTCATAAATACTATAACTGTAAATTTGAAGATATATTTGGTAAAGAATTGGTAAGTTTCATTGGCTTGTTGATTAATCATTTCGCAAACCAACTACTAGAATTCACCATTTGTAATTTCCGAATTCTCTAGATCATATTTGTTATGTTCATTTTCCGAATTCATTAAATGGGCTGGTAAAAGCCTAACTTAGGCTCAATAGAAGGCCTAATAAAGTCAACTCAATCAAGGCCCAGATGTCAACTCTAAGCCCAGCGAGTTCTACGGCTCGCCCCAGCAATCTTCTCAGCTCATAGCAACGAGCTCGTATCACAGCCAGGTTGTAGCTCGTTTCATAGTTTGCCTTATTCATAGCTCGCTTCTCAGCGAGGTCTAGCTCGAGGTCGCAAATCGTCATACGTAGTAAGCAGTTAGCTCAGAGTGCATTTAATATCGAATCTTCCAGATATCACAGTTACCTAGTTTGATCGTGATTCTCTCATCAGATATGGAAGTTAATTCAAAATCAAACTCAGTCAACGTTATCTCTGATTTTATGGAGTAGTTTCCTGATTTCATTCCAACTGATTAGGAAATGTAATTAATTCATTATTCTCTTCCTATTTTATTATTACCAGATCTGTAACAACTCTTCTCCTATAAATAGGGGTTAAAATTATTGTAACAAGAGACATCGAAAATAATATACTGTCACTCTGCAGAATTTTAGAGAGACAGTTGTAGACGTAGGCGCACTCACTAAACCACGTTAAAAATCCTTTGTTCCTCTGTTTGTTCTTGGTTCTTTATTGCTTTCTTATCGATTTCTGTGTTTTCTCACATTGATTGCAGGTATTAGGCATTAAATACTCGTCGACTGAATTTCAACGTCGACAATATTAAACATCAAAAACAACTTTTCAAATCACATATTATTATTTCTATTTATAATTTGGTATTGCAGTGATTTTTAAAATAATCAGGGTTAACTATACTAAACAAATAATTTACTATTAAGCTAATCAAGAGACCGGTTCTTTAATTTTGTTGTTAAAAGTATTATAACACTCCAAAGTGATATGCATGCATTTGATATATTTTTCTATTAACTGCTATAAAATTATATAATGTCAAAAACAGCAGTAAAAATAAAATATTTTAAGTTCTATATGGTATTTTATATATATATATATATATATATATATATATGTAACTTAGGCTCTGATATTAATGTCTTGACGTTAAAAGTACTAATGATGATTTGGTCATTTGAAAAATTTGTTTAATTATTTAATAAATTTTTTTATAATCACTTTATAAAAAGAATCCCCTCCCTTTTATTAAAACTTCTACAAAATCATCTTAGATTATCAACTATTTTTGTAGTTTTACTAAACATCTTTTTTTATCAAAATTGTCAAATAATACAATTTTAATTTCTCAAAAGCAATAAAATTTCTATCTGACTTGAGCTCAAAATTGACCATACAAGATTGATAGAACAATACTCCGACATCATCACTATATTCCTTCTTTAGTGTCTAGTCAAATGAATCCAAGAACATGGCATGCACTTTATCCTTTAGACCTTTGCCCATAATCACATCCTTGATTTTTCAATGAAACTAAAAAATGAGTTGCTTGACAAACAAAATGCATATTTACGGGCTTTTGCTGCATTTATCGATGGATTATTAAAATAATAAAAAATATATTAAAAATAAAATACAAGTGATAGCTGTAAATTGTAATTATCTTGATTAATTGTAATTAATTTTAATTAAATTAAATAGACTGGTCACAAGCAGTATTTGGTTTGCTGAAAGGGCGCAAAATTTCAATTAAAAATTTAAAAATTATTCACTTTTATGAACCCAATAACATGTATGTCATCGATCCTTACCTAAAACAAAACCATCCTGCATTGTTTTCAAAAGTCATTCTATCACACAACTAATTTTTAATGAAGTTGGTGAACAACTTGGTTTTAAACAATTGCACAATTATACAAACTTAGCTGCTTTCACGAGCAGCATGAACATTGATTAATATGACCAAAGACAAGATTACAATCGCAGTATAAAATTATAGACCAAAAAAGTGTGGAGTCCACCGATTTATTAAACTGATTGTGTATGAAATCGTTTAAAACTTACGACAAAAGCTGGCCAAATTAATATATATGTATATGATTTTTATAATCAGATATACATGATTTTAAAAAGTAAGGATCAATCAATCAAATTCATTCATTGCATTCTCTTTTCTAAAATAAATTCTCTCTCTTATATAATTCAAATGCAATTGATGAATTTGATTGATCAGTCCTTACTTTTTAAAATCAATTATATCTGATTATAAAATATTATATATATAGTAGTTCTACTGTCAGTATCTCCTAACTTTAAAAATGTTAGAACGAACCAATCAAATTCATTCATTGTATTCTCTCTTCTAAAACAAACTTTCTCTCCTATTTAATTTAAATGCAATAGATGAATTTAATTAGTTCGTCCAAACTTTTTAAAAGTAGTATATGTTGTATATTAACTGAGTTCACGAAAAAAAAAAGGTTCTAATCAAGGTTTCAATATATTAATATTAAAATAATTAATAATTGAAATCTTAATGTTTAAGTGGAGTTGGTAAATATTGAACAAGTTGCCCTAACAAACATGCGAAAATATACAAAAATTTGTTGCTTTAATATTAAACTAAAATGATCATTGAAAATTACAAATGCTTTGGACTAAACCAATCAACAATGATAATAAATTACTGTTGTTAAACACTTGCGATAAAACCAAATTTTTAAAAATAATTATTTTATTCATTGGTATAAATGATTGACCCATTAAGGACTTTCAAAGAGATTATGGAATTAAAATGTTGCGGTGTATTTTATTTAAACTTTTAAAGATTCTATAATTTCTCATTGATTTATATTATTTATATATAAAACGAACTAAGATCTCATTTTCAAGGTTAAGTTGCAATCTCTATAAAAGTTTCGAGCTAGTACCGTTTCAATTCACTTCTCAATAAACATTAAATGATATAGACCGACATGAATCAATAATGACTGAAATTAGGCATAATGTAACATCTCAAATCCAATAATAATGAAATAGGATGTCTCAGTCAAATTAGATATTAAAAAAATACAAACTCTACATAAAAATTTATTCCAAAGTTTGAAAATAATCAATAAAAAGATCCAAACATAATCTTCGAAAGAAAATTCTTAAAATTAATTATTGAAATAAAATGTCTTTGCTAAGTTTTTAATCCTTAAAAATACAAAACTAAATAAAACGAATTTCATTGTTATCACCAAAGTTTTACGTTTGGGTGAACTTTAAATTTTAAACACTCAACATCCATAATCCATTTGATTCTATAAAAATGGTGAAGATAAGGGGTGAGTCATTAACTTGATAAGTAAATTCATGCAGTATTCTCATAACTACCTTCATAAGTTAGATATAAAATTACAATACATACAATCATATTTCACACCTAATATTCAAAATCACATATATAATCAATTTTCATATTTTTAGTAGATATCATACAGGATAAAACAATAAACATAACAAAATATCAAATAAAAACATATATTCACATAATATAAATAAAAAGCTAGTTTATGTTTTATAGTGTCACAAGTGCCTTTGTGATGCAACAAAAATAATAGTGTCACAAATACTCATATGACGCGATCAGAATAACAAAATATCACAAATATTCGTATGATGCAATCAAAATAATAGAATATCACAATTACCCATGTGATACGACCAGACAACAGAATATGTGTGCATAAAAATCTAGTTGAACCAATATCAAGACAATAACTATAGATAACAAGCCAAAACAATTTTTCTCTTAATCTTATTTGAATCACAATGGTATAATAATTAGTAATGGTCAATCAATTTTAAGAAAGCATAGGTTTTAAATGCAATATATAGTTTTTTCGCAAAGCTTTTGAGTTAAGTTTAAATCATAGTTTTTTTTTTTTTCAAATAAAATGATAATATAAATTTTAGAAGTAAATAATTTGAAAACTACTGCAAAAATATTTTATTGTTTTATAATTAACTTAAAAGTCATGTTTTAACCATTGATGTTAAGTATAAATATAGATTTTGGAATATCTAAAAGTTCATATATCAATATACATACATCATAAATAAATTCACTCACCTTGAAAAAGAAAAAATTCACAAAATAAGCTCAATAATCGCACGAACATACACAATTATCGAATAAATAGAATTACAATCTCATCACCATAATAATTTTAATTGAACAAAATAACCTTATTATAATAAACAAGAAATCCTATTCCTTTTTATTGAAATCCTTAGCTCTGACATTATCGATCTAAATATTTTTAATTAATTCTCCATATCTCCAATTAACCTAAAAGTTTATATGGATATGCCAAACACATTAATGAACTTCAATAAAAAAATTTTAAATCAAACAGGGATTGTTAACACGGGTAAAATTTATTTGTTTAAGTCTTTTGAAATCTATCCAGAAAAATTAACTCTAACCACAATGCACTCTTGGAATTTTAATAAATTTTATAATCACCCAAAACCATGAAATTTTATTGTTGACCAAAAACATATTAATTCTATTTAAATATTAAATTTTGTAATTTTTTGAGAAGTATAACTAACCTAAATAATTTCTGAAATTTGATTGATTTTTCAAAACAAAACATTCCAATAGCTAGGGGTAGGCACATTGATATTCGGTTTGGTTCCTAATAAAATTGAATTGAACTAACCAATGTCCAGTTTTGAACATGGAGAACCAAACTTGATCAATTTTAGGGGGAGAACCCACCTGAATTGAATACCTTCAGTTCGATTCAGTTTGGTTCGAGTTGGTTTCTCGATTCTGGGCCCAAATTTGGTCCTGTGTTTTTTAGGCCTACTACTAAGCCAATTTCCAAATGTTTTTAGCTTTTTATGAGTATGTTATTGTTGTACTAGTTAATTTTAATTGTTTTGGACTGTTTTTAGGCTTGCTTGTCTTGTGGATGAAAAAAAAAAAAATTATGTGAGTGCAACAAAAAATAAATTTAATTATTCAACACCAATTATTCCACTCCAAATCACCAAAAAAGCAACCTGCCAAATGTCAATGATTCAATATAAAAAAAGAAATTCAACACCCAAATCTAACATGAACAATTGGGGGTACAACATTATCATTCAATAGATCAATCTGCCTTCTATTTCAATAAATAAAAAATAAAATAAAAATAAACCCCAAATTCAACACAAAAACTAGGGGCTACAACATATTCATTCAACAGAACAACCTGTCTTCAATATGAAAAAAAATTCTTTCGAATTTTTTATATCTTTATTTTTATATTTATTTATTTATTTGTATTTAGAAATATTTTATTATTATGTAATACATACTTGAGAGTAAATAGGTCTTTTTACTTTAAAGTGCACTTTTCAATTAAAAAGGATATGGTAGAGGGCAAAAGGTGTATTAGGGTATAAATTAAATGAGAAATTTTAGTGAGTATATCAAACTGTATTGAATCGAGTGCTAAGAGTAAGATAGGTATTTTTTATACCTTATCTCTATTAGTTTTTTCCTTGCACTTTAGTAGCGTGGGGTTCAAACCCTAACATATACATGTTATAAATATACGTAGAGTTTTCTCCTTTTATTATAAGAATAGACGCCTAGACTATGTAAGCTGTTATTGAATCTAGTAGATCACAACAAACCTCTAATCGTTTGGTGATAGCTTAAAAAAATTTTATAACATATAAAACCTCATAACTCACAAATATTTTCTATTGTATAATTTAAATGGTTAGTGTATTTTTCCTTTATTAGAGAAGTACATATCAAAGTAATATTAGAGTAGATTTTCTAATCGTATATATAGTTTATAATTTCAGCATGTCCTGACAAACTCTTAATTATGGATATCCTTAAATATTTTTTATTATTTGATAATAGTATTAACAGAAAAACTTATAAGTCTACCATTTAAACTTGCACGTGAAAGTTGTATACATGCAAAGTTATAAATTATAGAATCACAATAAACAATAATAACATTATAACGTACAATGTAGCATTAAAATGGAAACTTAATCACTAGTACAAGTAAATGTTAACTAGTTTGTTTTTCCCAATATGCATTTCAATGTTTCACTATTGTTCTTTTTTTTTTTTTAATATTACATTTATTAAAATCTAAATGAGATATCATTTTAATGCGTTTTAAAATTTATTCTTAGAAAATGAAAAACGTCTATCTATAAAATGGTGAAAAAGTTACTAGTATAAAATGAGCGATGCGTATACGATCTGTTCGAACCCGTGATCTGTGCAATGAAGGCAGACAATTTTGTTTTTCCCAATGTACGTTTTGTCGTTTCACTACCAATGCAATAAATATGTGTTTATGTAAGGCTAGTGGCGAACATGCTTCCATATATAATTATAATGATCACACCAAAAATTATAATGATCACACCAAAAGAAATGAAGTGCCGGACAGATCACAATTGTGCTGACACATGCTATAATTATATCTGCCGACATATGCTATAATTATATCAAACAACTTCGGAAGGTGGAGCTATTGCGTGGTTCACGTTGATCCACATCTTGTAAAATGTTGTAATCAATGTATTTCAAGCATTGATCTATCAGTAACAAGCCATAAAAACATACATAGCTAGAGAGAGAAGCAGATCAGAAGAAGTTGAAAATATGGAAAGTAGAGTTAGATCTTCAAGTAGTGATAGTAAGTCACTTCACGTAGTTATGTTTCCATATTTTGCATTTGGTCACATAAGTCCTTTTGTTCAACTTTCAAACAGACTTTGTGTCTATGGAGTCAAAGTGTCATTCTTGACCGCACCTGGTAACATTTCCCGGATCAAATCTACATTGAAGCTGACTCCAAAAGCACAACTCATCCCTCTCCAAATCCCACAAATCGAAGGCCTCCCTCCAGGCCTTGACAGCACCTCTGACATGACACCTGCCATGGCTGAGCTCCTCAAGCAAGCCATAGACCTGATGCAACCCCAGATAAGCAGTCTCTTATCACAACTCAATCCCCATTTTGTCTTCTTTGATTTTGCACAGCATTGGCTACCCAACGTGGCCTCAAGCCTTGGCATCAAAACACTTCGCTTCTCGGTTTTCGCTACCATTTCTGATGCCTATATCATGGTCCCTCCAAGAGAAAACAGCAACAGCATTGATGATCTGAAGAAACCTCCAAATGGGTTCCCATCTGATCACATTGCTCTCAAGGAGTTTGAAGCCACAGACTTCTCCTATGTGTTCAAGAGCTTCCATGGCAAACCATGTGTCTATGAGAGAGTCCTTGAGTGCCTCAACAGTTGGACTGCCATTGCCAACAAAACCTGCACTGAAATGGAAGGTCCTTATCTAGATTACCTGAGGACCCAGTTTCAGAAACCTGTACTTGTAACTGGTCCACTGGTCCCTGAGCCACCATCTGGTGAGCTTAACTACAAATGGAACTATTGGTTAAATAATTTCCCAGCCAAGTCAGTGATTTTGTGCTCTTTTGGTAGTGAAACTTTTCTCTCTACAGACCAGATAACAGAACTGGCTCTTGGGTTGGAACTCACTGGTCTACCATTCTTTCTAGTCCTCAACTTTCCAGCCAACACAGATGCACAAGCAGAGCTAGCCAAGGCTCTACCAGATGGGTTCATGGAGAGAGTTCAAACCAGGGGAGTGGTGCACACAGGTTGGGTAGAACAGCAACTCATTTTGGCACATCAAAGTGTGGGATGCTATGTGTTCCACTCAGGTTACAGTTCTATAATAGAAGGTCTAGTCAGTGACTGCCAGTTGGTGCTCTTGCCATTGAAGGGTGACCAGTATTTGAACTCCAAGCTTGTGGCTAGGGACATGAGAGCAGGAGTGGAGGTGAAGAGGAGAGAAGAGAGTGGACATTTTGGAAAGGATGATGTGGTGGAGGCTGTCAAGATAGTGATGGTGGAGGTTGACAAGGAGCCAGGTGTGTCCATCAGAGCAAATCAAAACAAGTGGAGAAACTTCTTGTTGAATCATGAGATTCAAAACAAGTTTATTGCAGATTTGGTTGAGGAACTCAAAGCACTTGCCATTGCTAGTTGATTATAACTATTGCATTAGGTCTCTCATTCATGAGTTTTTTTTTTCCCTCTGAGGATAGTGTCCGTATACTCATGAATGAAGTGTCTCTTGTTACATGAGTTTAATAAGTGCGTTCTTGTGCTTCGAAATAAATAACAATAATAATAATTGAAATGTTCCTATGATAGAATGACAGGAACACCTAGGGGTGAACATCTCCAACCCGACTCAATCACTTTTTGTTAGGTTAAGTGGGTTTAAATCTTAGAAAAAATTGAAATGAGTTGGGTTGAGTTGAAAATTAAATTGGATTGGATTGAGTTAAATTTTTAATTCAATCCGATAAATATCCATCCCTAGTTCAAAATCAAAGATTTTCTTTTTCTTTTAGAAGAACATTTAATAGAGGTGAAAATCAAGAATAACTTTTGTGTTGGATTGAATTTTTTATTTTGAATAATTGAATATTCATTTATACTCGTTTTTTTGGTAATTAAATTGCTAAGACTATAAAAGTTACCAACTTAACTTTTTTTACTTTTATGGTGGATTAAATTTAACTCGATCAGTCTAATCCAAACCAATCATATTATTATTGGGTTGGGTTGGATTGGGTTAAATGACAGAATTTATTGGATTGAGTTAGGTTGAAAAATTTTCAACCCAACCTATGTTTGGTTAAGAGATTTTCAATCAAACTTATCCCGAACCCAAAAACATCCACTCCTAAGGACACTATCAAAATATACCTGTGAAAATAATTTCAAACCACCTGTGGTGTAGATTTGAATTGGCACATTTATTGTCAATAAAGATGAACGTAAATTTGCGTACAAGATACTATATTGTTTGTTGTTTTTCGATGCACGTTCTCTTTACACAAATCACAAATAAGAGAGTCACGCAAGTATACATGATTTATAAGTAATCAATAGTGAATAGAGATGGTTCCTACAGATATGCAAATCAAATTACTAAATGCTACTATTGTCTCTAATTTAATCTTATCCAAACTATTGATAAATTGAATTTACAAAATTGAAAGAAAGCTTACAATTAAAGTTTAGGTCTTAACTAATGGTACAAAGGCCATAGGATTACAATTTCACCCTTCTATTTCACTCAACCTATTCTCCATTATTTTCAATCTATTTCTCACCAAGTCATTAACCAACTAACTTCTAAGTTTCTCCACATGTCTCTTCTACTAGTCTAGTAGATATACCTAAGTGATGGTCTCTTACTATACTCCTGATCAAATTTAAAATTTATAATTAGACCATATATCTATTATAGTATTACAAATGCAAGATCATCCCACAGAAAGGCGAGATACTTTAACGCTAATTAGACCATACACCTATCAAATCTATGTCTCCATATTTAAGATAGAGACCTTCAAGGTCTTCAAGGTTTCCAACTGATGGAGATACTAGATGGATCTACATCGTCCATCTAGGATGATAGACGTTGAATTCTCATTTAGGATCTCCACCTCCAATATTATTTTTCATTAGTTTTGTAGTGTCATTGTTTTTATAAAATACTATTTTTCTAAATTATCTCTACATAGATGATAGAGATTAAAAACAATATTTTTCTTTTTCTCTTTTAGAAATATTTTGCTTTTAACTTGTTAAAAAATAAATTATTTGATCTTTGATTTAGTAATGGGGGATGGTGATGGATGGTGATGGATGGTGAGAGGAGGGGTAATAAGGGGTGATGGTGATTGTGAAGGATATAGATGGACGGTGGTGATAAAGGAGTTGATGGATGGTGATGTTGGAGTTGTGATAATCGAGGATGATGAAACTATAATTATGCTAAAGTGGTGATATTTAACGGACGGTGGACCTAATTTTATTAACAAATAATATAATTTAATTAATTTAATTTAATCATGAGATTTGTGACGATGGATATCTGATGAATGCTAGGTGATGTAAGGGTAATTTGGTAATTCACTAAACTTATACCACTCACATTGGTAATCAACTTGCCGCCTTACTTCTTTATCCAAGAAGAAGTGGGGATGATTCATCAAGCTTGTGCGTCAGACAAAAAGATAGATTCAGGAGTCATAGTGAATTTGTGAAATTCTTTGATTAACTCATATTACATTGTGCTGTACTTTTTAGTTTGATCATTGCTGTGTGCAATTGTTTATTCTTGAGTACTACATCATACACAAATGTGCAAGATATATTGGCTATATTATTCTCTTGTTTGATTTCTCTCTTAGAAAGTGTTAGATCGTCAAGTTAGATATGAATTTTGTACATCTATATGACTTCCTCGAAATATTTTTAGAAGATATTTCAGTAGGTTCCATTTGATAGTTATGTGGAATGTGTTGATCTAATGGCACATGGATAAGGGGAGAATTTTAATTTTTTAATTAAACACATTATTTAAATGCCTTTATCCTTTTGTAACAAAAAGAGGGAGTAGGATTTATTATTTATTTCTTGATCTCTCTCAGTTGATCCTGCTTGTCTTGGTTGTTTAAGGTGTTATTTTGTAGGTTTCGACAACAAGATTAGTCTAAGTGTTTCTTTTATTCCTTGTATGTATATTGTTGGGGTTTTATCACCAAATAATTGAAGGGGGAGACTGTAAGTTTCATAATTTGTAATTGATTTATTTCGTATCACAATGTTATTTATGTATATTAATAGTTTCATAGGTTCTGGGGTTAATTATTGAAGATCCAGGATGAAGCTTGAAGTTCAAGGAGTAAAGACAATGGGATGAATGAAAGTTAACAAGGCTCACAAATGCAACCTCTTATTTGATGATGATCAATAGTTTGATATACATTCATGTTGCTACATTTATGGTGCGTTTACTTCACTTGGAGGAATCGGAATGGGAATCGGAATGATCTGGAATCGGAATGACTTGGAATCGGAATGAAGTATCGGAATCAGAATAAGTTGTTTACTTCAACTGTAACAATCGGAATCGGAATCATCAGTATTCCCATTAAGCTGTTTACTTTACTTTAGAATCGGAATGGATTAATTATAAGTTACAAAAATACCCTTAATTAAAATTATGGATTAATTACAATGTACAAAATTTTGTTTAAAATGTTAGTGTTATCTTTTTATCTTGTAATTCATCATAATAAGCTAAAAAAAAAATTCTTAACAATTTGACAATATCATTGTAAGCATTTTGTGTATTTATTATTTTATTTTTAGAAGAAGATATTATGTATTTATATGGTATATCAAATCATTTTTTTTAATTATATATAAAATATTACCTAAACTTTTTTAACCATATTATTGTAATATTCTTCAAAATATAACATTTTGCACTAACACATTTTTTTATGAAAACTTATAGCATATGTAAATATTTATATTTATAAATATAAAACAAAGGGAATAAACTTATAGCACATTTTTTAAAGAATAGTATAAGAGACATTTTAGTTTGACAAAGGGAATGAGAATGGGATTCCCAAGTGGGTTGGAGGGAATGGGATTCCCATTCCTCAACCCCAAATTGGTGTGGGGCCCACTCATTCATTCCCATTACGGAATGAATTTTAAGCAAGTAAACATCATCAATCAATCCCATTCCTGATTCCCATTCCTCAATCCATGAAGTAAACACACCCTTAGTGTATAATGTCTTAAGAACTTCTGTATTTAGTTGTGGACCTATAGGAGTGCATTCATATCTTTGTAAATTTGTTTGCATTATTTTCTTAGAAGTTCAAAACTTTGGGTTTGAAAGAAAAAAAAAATCGTGATTTTCAAAATGTTTTTTTAGATGGTTTCACAATGAAAAATGTAGCCTCAGGTATCAACTAACCAAAAAAATTAACCATGAGCCAAACGGAAGTCGGACGAGAATGTTATGGACAAAACCGTAACAGTGCACAAGGCCAAACAACACCAATGCGATGACCGCTGGCCTTAATGGAGGCAATTTATGTTAAATGAAAAAATTATACAAGTCTTAGGTTCCATTAAGTGTTAAGCGAAAAATTATAGAGGACCTCTTAAGGGAGCCAATTTTGTCTCCTTCAAGATCATTTTTTTTTCTTCTGAAGACTAAGGGTCGTTTGTTTTTGTCACGTTTTACTTAATGAATTTGAATTTTACCTATTAACTGAACTTTTTTTTTTTTTTAAAGTGATAAAACCAATTAAAACCACTCAAAAATCACTGAAAAAATTAAGTTAAAATTTCTAATTTTTAATTAAATATCAAATCATTTAATGATTTTTTAAATATATTATTCTAAATCTATTATTCCTAAAATAATATATTTCCAAATTTATCCTAATTTGACATTATATTGGTTCCTTTTAAATGTAATTAATAAAATATTACAATGACTAAAATATATATATGTTATAAAATATGACCTAAAATGAATGAATATAGAATAATAATAAAATAAAAGATAACAAGCGAAAGTAAGAGAGAAAGAGAGAATAATTCAATTAATGTGTATTCCAATGGTTACAATATAAGTCTATTTATAGATAAATTAGAGAATGATTTTCATAATGAAATAGTAATAAATAAGGTAAAGAGTATTATCAAAAAGGAAGGGGCGTACACCACTTGATAATATTCTTCGAGATTCTTGGATGTGCTTGAAAGGACTTCCTCGTTAAAAACATTGTTAGGAAAACCCAGTTGGACAAAACCTGATTGAAGGAAAAAAAAGTACAATACATATATATTCATATTGACTTAATATACTTCTCTTGAAAAGTATACAACTATTACTCTTATAGTTCTTCAAAGATATTGAAAAATATGATTGATTCCATTCCAATATCTTCGAGTTGATAGACTAATGTTCCTTCTAATTTATGCTCGATCTTCAAGTTGAGATAATATCTTATTTTCTCAAAATCTTACATCTCAAATTCTCTTTTCAAATATTCAACAGTTCTTAGGGAGCTCTTTAGGAGTTATTCAAGAGTTCCAATGAAATTCATATTATCAACATATATTACTACAATTACAAACCCAAATTTTGATTTCTTTATAAATACACAAATACATATAAGATCATTAATATATCTTTCCTTTATGAGGTATTCAGTAAGACAATTATATCACATTCATCTAGATTACTTTAAGCCATATAAAAATCATTGTAACTTTATTAAATACAAGTTATGATAATTTGAATTTTATGTTTCTGACATTTTAAATTCTTCAGAGATTTTCATATATTTATTGACATTTAATGATTTATATAAATATGTCATTACCACATCCATAAAGCATATTTAAAGTCTTTTGGCAACTGTCAAACTAATCGAAACATAATCGTGTTCATCACAGATGAATATGTTTCATCTTATTATGTTTACAAATACTCATTTGTATCCAACGGATTTGATGTCTTCAGATGTCCGAACTATTAGTCCAAATATATCACATTTGGTTAATGAAGTCAATTATGCTTGAATTACTTCATTCCAATATGCCTTTTTTAACACTCATCGATATTATGTGGTTTATGATCATCATTTATAATCTCAATAGCTAATTTATATGCAAATAAATTGTTAATGATTATTTTATCATGACTCCACAGTTCTCTAAGAAAATTTTTGTATTTCCAAGATTTTGTATCCCTTCAAGAGATTGTACCACTTTTGGGGTACTAGTCTCTACAGAGGTTGTTAATTCTCATCATATGAAATTAATTATGAGATAATTTATTTTTACATTATCAATATTGGGTTTTTACAGTAAACTTTTGATATATAATTATATCTCATTGTCTTAATTTTCATACGAGTAATTATTTGATCAAGACATATGACGTCTTCAAGCGTCCACATGACAAGTTTACTACAACTACATAAGTATGGCTCTATTTTTGTTTTAATAATCATTTTTATTTCGTCATTTATCCATAATATGTTATTCAATAACCTCATCATTTTTCGGTAAAATGCAAAGAAACAAAATTTGAGATCTTAATTTTCTTCAAGTTTTCCGTACACATACTTCTTCAAGGACTACTATAAATTTTTGCATATTTTTAGGGCAAATTATAATATTTATAGTTTGAGCACATACAATTTTTCATATGTAATTATGATCCCTTTTGAGTTTTATAGAGGGAGATTCAAAGAATTCTATCTCTTCAAAAACATTTAAATCTTCAGGAGTTATATTTATATGATAAAGATTATATATAGCTCGAACACGATTTTTAAAATTGACGAGACCCTTCCCGAATCCCTTCTCTGGACCAGAGAAAGACCTCGTAGCACCCCGAAAGAATTCCAACGAACCCTAACTCAGTCCGGAGGAACTCCGTCAGGACACCAGAAACTCATCTGTCTAGATATTACAATTTCTTTTACAAGGTGACAGTGATAAAATTTTTTTCGCTTTTTAATAAAAATTTCGGCAGCATGCCGTCTGTTTTCTAAACTATGCCACCCTGCAAGTTTCAAATACAGTTTATAAAAACACTTCTATGAAATCAGTTTCTCAACTTCTAGAGCCTCTGGCTCTTTTCTCACAACCCAATCACAAACAAGTAAATAAAATCTAAAAACTGAATTTTTCAGAAAACTTTAATAAAACATTTTTAACTAATGCATTCACTATTTCTTTAAAATATTTACAACTATATACATAAATATATACATGATCAAACTAACAAAATATATATATATGTAGTAAGTGTCGCTCTATGCGTCCACCTGCACATCTGACTGAACCTCATCTGCTGGACGATTAGCTCCTGCGTCTGTGGAAGAATTTTTAAGAAAAACATTTAAAGAAACTATGAGTATAACTCAGTGAGTGGTATAATTTATATAAACTAAAACTCATTTCTGGATAAAATATTCTCCCAAAAACAATTGTTAAAAACTAAAACGCTTTCTAAAATACTTTCTGAAATTCTTTTCTAGAACACTTTCTGAAATCTTTTCTTAAAATATTTTCTAATGCTAAAATTCTTTTCTAGAAAACTTTCTGAAATCTTTTCTTAAAATCTTTTCTAATGCTCGCCTACATGGTAACCCAGGGAATATCTCCTCCTGACGTGGTAGCATCTAAAATCTGGCTAACCACTAGGAGTGGGGAATCTACCATGTGTAGTCGCCGAAAGCGGGCCCACGCCGCGGACCGACTACACTACCCTATACGTGCATACGGATCACTCATGCCTCGCTCACACAAAAGTCGACTAGACTCAAATCTCACTGACTGACTTCCTCTCATCTACCGTATCACGCATAGGGCATTCGGCCGGGTACTAAACTGGGGTTAGGGTAAACCAAAGGCATCTAAAATCTTTTCATAATAAAAATCTTACTTTTCTTTTCTTTGATTTCTTGAAATAAAACTTTACTTTTCTAAAGCCGAAGCCTGTCATTTATAGATAACTTTAGCATGTACAATTCTCGAGTATAATTACTCGATATGCTAAAATATTCTAAATCTCAAGGCAATAAGCCTAAAATCTTTAATTCTAGCACATTCTCATATATATAAATAATAAACTAAAATCTTTATGCTAGAATTATAATATAAATTCAATTAATAAACGAATAACTATTTATAATAAATTATTTTAACTTTAAATGAACTTTAAGAAAATATAATCTTTAAAAACTTGTATTTCCACTCACAACACGTCCTCGGATAGAATTCGATTATTCTCCGTATACCTCTGGAGCTTTCCGCTTTTACCCTAAAACATCAAATATTCATTTAGGGTCACTTAACTCATTCAAAATCAATAAAAATCTCATTTAATTCTATTAATATTCTTTAACGTCTAAACTTTCGGATTTCTATTTCTATTAAATCGAGACTTTTGAAATCCGTTTTCTTTACATAAATCCTACTTATTCTTTCCTAGGAATACCTCAGTATACTTAATTTCACTGTCGGATGTATCGAACGAAATTAGTTCGATTTCACTTACTAATATCGCTTACTCTTAAAAATTATTTTTCGTTTCGAACATCCGACAACTTCAATAATCAATTCTCTAGTGTTCTAACACTCAACCATAATTAAATAAATCGTTTCGAATGTTAAACGAACGCATTTGGAAGGATTTTGGAAAACACCCTTTAACTCGTCCATCCGAAATCGATCCTAAACTTTTCGTTTTCGAAATCTAACTTCATAAGATTGTTTCTTAACCTCTATAGCTTCCATCTAAAGCCTTAGATTCGAAAACGAATTCAGATCCCATAAAAACCCATTTTTACCTAAACTTTCTCTCTCTCTTTCACCCATTTTTACTCCACCAAATCACTCACAAATTATACCAAAATCATCCTTACAAGTCCCTCTTATTATCCTTAAACTAAAATTTGAAAAAGAAACTAGAGAGAGAATGAGTTTTAACATAAAATACCAAACTTTAAACTGAAATAACTCACCAAATAGGCGATCTTTTCGCTTCAAATTTGGGGGTTAGCTAGAGGAGGTGACGAGGAACAACTTTCGTGAAGGAACCTCGACGAAAATCGAACCGAATCTCTCTCTTTCTCCCTCTCTCTCTCTTTCTCTCTCTTTCTCCCTCTCTCTCTCTTTCTCTCTCTTTTTCTTTTTTTTTCTTTTCTTTTCTTTCTTTCTTTCTGGTTTCTGGTTCTCGGCACATTTGTCTCCTAATGAGACAAAATTGATTTTTATATCATTTATGCTCAATTACAATTTAGTCCCTCAAGCAAATTTTATTTAATAACCTCAAACTTTCAATAATCTCACTAATGCCCAAAAATATATAATTATTAATTCTATTGGTCCACTTGTCAATTTCTCATCCATTTATCTCTTCAACCAATCAATAAATGACATGTGACACATTCATAGCCACTACTTTTTAAGTCACTTATCTCTTTTCTCATTGGTTGAATTAAAATATTATTTACTTTATTCCGTGAGCTCACCTCGCTTAATTAACATATAATTAATCTTTAATCACTTTCGAAAAATATTCTATAAATATTCTACACATATCTTATGGCCAATTTAACTTTATAGGCTTGAATTTCGGCCTAATACCTCTTATATATACTTGATAAAAAAAAATATTCCTAATCGAAATCTTGTCAAATAAACCGATAACTTTTTATACGTATCTATAGCTTAAATACTCGATTTTTATGTCCATTCTCTTTAACTCATTCTCATTTACTTGAGTTACACTCCTTCAAACTTCTGCATACTATGCTCATGCGTGATCCATGCATACTTAACTTAAAATGTTCATTTTACCCTTTTTATAATCTAATTTCACTTTGACCGGAAAATATTCTGAAAATATTCCATGATCATCTAATTTTCAAATTGATCATGAAATACTTTAATTGGGTGTCTTATCTATCAATCTCATGCTTCGAAAAAAATTCAATTGGATTTAAACTCATTAAAACTCATTAATCTCTAAAAAGGGCAATATCGTAATTTTCTTCGAATCGCTTAAAACTAACTCAAATGGTCTTCTTTTTGATCCGTTTCTGTTTCTCTACATTCTCCTACTATTTACAAACCATTTTCAATCGTTAAGGTCAATTTCTGAAAATTTTACTATTCATCCAAAAATTTTCGTCCGAAAAATACTATTCACTGAAAACTTTCGTTTCCCATCGAATCTCAATTTATGACCCTGGACAATATAACCGAGTCCAAATTCGGTCTTAAACACTAATTTCGGATCTTTTTCGAAAAATCACTATTCATTCTGGATCCGAACATTATTCACCGAAAATTCTCATTTCTTCCTAACACGACACTCTGGGCTTTATAAATATAACTGAATTCTAATCGGGCCCCTTGCACTATTTTTGGACTCTTTATTCTCTATCCGATCGTCGGAAATGAACTATCTGAGGAAACTAGGATTGGGGCTTATAAAAAATGATCATGATATTTTATTATTCACTTCAAGGAATAATAACTTTAAAACCAAATTTATTTTTCACACTTCCATGTGTAACGAATAATTTATTTGTAGTCATTTACGTAAATTATTCTTTAAGAATAATCACCCAGGTTAATTAACTGGCAATGAGTATAAAATTATTTAGGTATACAATTTTTAAGTAAACGATCATTTGAACTTCAGGTTCATATGACTTATAAAATAATCGTTATAACGAATTATGCATGTCAATTATAATTTCATGTTGTCATATTTTCTAATTTTATCCTTATTTTCCCTCTAACGATGAAAAAATTTATTCGTTGGCATTATTTTTTTATCCTTCATGAACTTATTTGCATCATCCTAACGTCCTTATGAGATTTATTTATATCATCATAATATCCTTCTGGAACTTAATTATATTATCTTACTATCCTTCAGAGATATGTTAAACTATCATATTATTCTTTAATAACCAAAATGTCATATAGTGTCTTTCAAGGACCAAACACACAATGTCCTTCAAATATCAAATTATAATATTAATTATTATCCTTTAAGGATATTTATTAAGTAAGAATCTTCATATTCTATAATTGATATCCATATTACTTCCAATAATTTGATGCATCATTTTCTTTATTTTATTATATGGAGAAAAAAAAAATTGATTCATCACAATTTTTTATTATATCATACTTATGATCATATGATAGTCTTGATCGTAAAATATGTTTCTGGTATACAACAGTATAAATAATACAAATACAATATACTTTTCTTAATATACATCTAAATAGATTCATTTAGAATCTGTTAAAGTAACAAAGTTTCACATATACAATATTGTTGTTTTTCACTTTGTAATATGCAAATTTGCTCTTCTAGAACCTTTATATGTTGGTAAAATATTAATATAATATTTATATATACTTTAGGTACATAATTATTATAATTTTATATTCACCAATAGTAAGCATTTTGCTTACTTTGCTTTGGTGTGAATTTCACTTCAGATGGTTAAAATTTATTATGATTACTGAGATTTTATTGATCATAATCACTGTCATGATTGTTAAATGATTTAACATTCACTTCGGGGAATTATATTAATTAATTTAGCTGCGATAAAAATGATTTTTCACCTCATAATCATTAACATTGCTACTTCATGAGCAAATTTGAAGTACAAATTATTTCAATTATCTAACTTCATTTATTTGATGATCAAATATGCATATATATATATATATATTTCTTTAAAAATATCAATTAATCATTTTACCAAGATATATAAATCGTAATGATAGTGAATTAATGAACAATTTTTCAAAATACAATTACAACGAATTGTAACGAACATTTAATAATCAATTAAGGCATAAGAAAATATATGTTATGTACCTTATTTTATATCTTGCTCTGAGGAAAAAAGAAAAACGAAAATATTATATTTTTCACCAACCAAAAATTTTATAAGAAATAACAATAATTATATAATTTAGTATAAGAAGAATAAAAATATTATACATTTTCTTCTCAAAAACTTAAAGCTTCAAGCTATGATGTGATTGTATATCATAATTATATGTTCAATGTGATAGTAACTCAAAACTTCAAGTTTTGATAAAATTGAAAAAGAAATCCTTTTCCAAATCTCATTAATCATTGTAATTAGTTTAAGATCTTTAGGTTGCAAGTAAATTACAATAATACCTTAATTTTATGATATATTATAAAAGATTTCAAACAAAATCACTATCAAGAAACTCTAACCGTCGCCACTACCTAATTTTCACATCTAACAACTCATGTCATTATTAGACCCATGCCGTCACTGGAAAGGTAATGACTTAACCATAACACCAACAGATTTTAATCGTATAACATGAGGCATAAGATCATTATATATATTTATATACATTCGATCAAGTAATTTGTATTAAATACATAAGTATGAAAATGCATATCTCGATATGTTAAAATTCATAAACAAAAAATAAAATACTTTAATGTATTTACGAACCTAAATTTCACGATCTATATATCCTAAAATCATGAACAAAAGTTAGTATAAAATATCTTCAAGTCTCTACTCACCCTTAATGAGGAGACATATTTTCAAATATATTTGGTTTGAAACATAGCTTTTTCATGTCAAATTCGAATTGATTTAATTTTTCTCAATCTTTTTCATTGTAATTTTCCTAATTCCAAATCTAAATAAATTATTGCGCAAATTATAGTTTAGTTATCCAATTAAAACTCTAATTCAGGTTTAGCAACATTTTCACCTTTATTTCAATTTATCCCCCTGCCATTAGCAAGATTCTGCTACATTTAATAGTGAACAGTATCAAAACGATGAAAAGATGAAAATACCTTTAGTATCTATGTTGACTCAGTTGACCAAATAAAAAAAAATGAAAAACCAAAATAAAAAATTTTTATTTAGAAACAAATTTTAAAAAAAATAATAATAATCAGATCTCCTTTTAATTTGAGAAAAAAATGAAAATTAAATAAAAATAAATAAATCACCTTCATTCATCTCTAAAATAAACCACCATCCTCAGAACTCTCATCGCTTCTCTCTGCCGCTTTTATCTCCTCTCCCCTCCTCCATCTGTCACGCTCATCTCCTCTGCTCTCCTCTCCTCTATCCGTCATTGCTCTCCTCTCTCCTCTAGTGCTCCCTTTCCTTTTTTTTCCTTCTCTCTCCTCTCCTTTCTCCTTCATTATCTAGGTTCATCAACAAACCCAGATGAATCTTCAACTAGGTTTGTCGATGATTTTGAGGTTGATTTCGCTTTTTCCTTTTTTTTTTTTTTTTTTAGTTTGATTGATGATTTTGATTTCACTAATAATGTTAGGTTTAATGATTTTGTGGGAGATTGACTATGTTGGGTTTGATTAATGATGTTGGAAGGTTGATTGATGATGGTTGATGATGTTTGGGGTCATTTTTTGGGTTTCCAAGAGTGAATTAATGATGTTAAGTGCTTGATTGATGATAGTTAATGATGTTTAGGGTCATTTTTTAGGTTTCCAGATTGGGTTTCCAGTGGTCTGGAAACCCAAATCTAGGTTTCCATATGATTGGAAACCCAGAATTTGAGAATAAAAAGGGGAGAGAGACAAGGGGAGAGATGAGAAAGAAAGGAGGAGAAGATAGAGAGAAGAGGATGTGGAAGAAGACTAATGATTTTGAACTGAAAGAATATTGATGTGGAGAAAATTGATGATTGATGATTTTGAACTAGAAAAAGATTGATGATTAAATGTTTAATTTTTATTTATTTTATTTTATTTTTTATATATATTTTTAAATTGATCTCCAAAAATGATTAAATTTTTATTTTATTTATTTTAAAGTTTTTAAAATTAATTTTAAAAGAAAAATAAATATGATATCAAAAGACAATTTTACCCCTTCAGTTAGTTAATTCTAATTGGATCCACTAAAAGTAGAGGGGTAAATTGTAATAAAGGTAAAAATGTTGCTCTGCTTAAATTAAGGTTTCAATTGAGTAGCTTAATTATAATTTGCTCTAAATTATAATTTAAAACTGAAGCAAAGATCTAAAACTTCAAGTTTTAAAATTCAAATAAATTTATTTAGAATATGGAACTTCTGGTTAAAATTTAGAATACAAAAATTTAAATTCAAACCATTCATTAAGAATCCAATTAATTAAAAAAATTTGATTGAACTATTATGTCATATGCAAAAAGTAAGAATATAACATCACAAGATCAAATCTGTTCAATCTTTATTTAACTTTTCATAACTCGAGAAAGCCTCATTGCTTTCTGTGTATATGTCTATGCATAATATTGGTTTTATACATAAAACACAAACTTGTATATTTTGTTGTCTTTTGTGTTTAAATCCATGGTCTAAGACATACTCTTTCTATACAATAGACAAGGGCCAATTATGTTGTTTTAGGCAACTATAATTTATTTAATATATACAATTGCCCACATTGAATGTGAAAGCTAACAAAATTTAATTAAAATTTAACTAGAATTTCTAATATCAAATAAATTAGTAAGATAGAACTTCTAATTCTAATAGATAAATACATCATAATTTGTAATTTTAATTCAATTGACAATGTAGAACTTCTAGTTCTAAATAAATTTACAATATAAAACTTCTGGTTCTAATGAAATTAAAAATTTAGAATTTCTAATTCTAATTAAATTGAGATTATAGAATTTTTTGTTCTATTTGAAAACTAAAACTTTTAGTTTTAATTTTCGCTTGCAAACTTCAGATTGCAGATAAGAAAGTTAAAAGGAATATCATATTAAATAAACTATCAAAACATAAGTTTAATATCATTGAACTTACTTTTGAATGTAGAAGATTCAAAAATAGCAATTCTCATATAGTAATGTTTGTAAAATTATTTAAACAAACACCAAGAACATTGATATCTCACATAGAGCAAATATATATATATATATATCTATACACTTTATATATTTTCCGTATAGTACATGTTATGGGTATTTTTCAGATTCAACAAATGGGCTGGTAAAAGTCTAGTAAAAGCTCAATAAGTCAACCCAATGAAGTGGTCCAGCAGATAAGACCCGGTTTATTAGCATCCAGCCCATACGAGCTCTACAGCTTGCACTAGCGAGCTCGCATCACGGCAATATTACAGATCGTTGCTAGTATTATACAGTTCGCACCATGTATAACTCGTTACTCAGAACAAGGTGTAGCTCGAGATCGTCTAATGTAGTTTACAACTCGTTCAATGATTGGTTAGATAAGGAAATCTTCCAGAAAAGACAATAACTCAAATTGATCATGATTCTTCTACCAGAATTGGAAATAAATTCAAATTCAAACTTAGTAAATGTTATCCCTGATTTAGTAGAACAATTTCCTGATTCAGTGCTAACTGATTGAGAAATGTAATTAATGCAATATTATTTTCCTATTTTATTTCAACTCAAATTGTAACAGTCTCTCCCTATAAATAGAGGCTGAAATTCATTGTAACAGATATACAGAAATATTCAAGTAATAATAGACTGTTTATCTACAGAGTAATTAAGAGAAACAGTCGTGGACGTAGGCACACTTGCTGAACCACGTTAAAAATATTCTTTGTGTGTTGTTTCTCTTCTTTGCCTTCCACTTTTCTTGTGCTTTCTATTTTACCTCATATTGATTGCAGGTATTAGGTTTTGAACCGTTGTCGACCAGAAATCAACATCGACAGTACATAACTAAGGAAAAAAATAATTTTTTTTCTCTCCATACGTGTAACAAAGCAAAATTTCATATAATTTTTTTTTTCTCTGTTTTTGCATCAATCAAACCAATAAAACAAATTCTTCGATTCAATCTTTTTTTTTTTTTAGTAATTAATCAAATCATACAAATAATATATGAATTTGAAGCTCTTAACATATGCTTTCAAAATAAGATCCACATTACATATACTTATGGTGCGTTTACTTCATTTGGAAGAATCGGAATAGGAATCGGAATCGGAATGATCTGGAATCGGAATGACTTGAAATCGAAATGAAGTATCGGAATCAGAATAAGTTGTTTACATCAACTGCAGGAATCGGAATCGGAATCGGAATCAGCAGTATTACTATTTAATTGTTTACTTTGCTTTGGAATCGAAATAGATTAACTATAAGTTACAAAAATACCCTTAATTAACATTATGGATTAATTATAATAGTGTGTAATTTTTTATTATAATATGTATTTTTTTAATATCAAATAAAAAACTTCATATTATAATAAAAAATACATATTATTTTAATAGTCCACTAACTTAATGTACAATTTTTTATTATATATGCAGTTTTTTTTTTAAATATCAAATAAAAAATTGTATATTATAATTAAAGAAAAAACTGCATATTATTTTAATGGTCCACTATTATAATTAAGAAATTGGTGATGAAAAACTAATGGTGTGCAGTGTTTTATTATAATATGTAGTTTTTTTTTTTTAATATCAAATAAAAAATGTTTTTTTTTTTTATTGTTTTTAAAGAATGGTATAAGAGACATTTTATCGTGACAAAAGAAATGAGAATGGGATTCCCAAGTAGGTTGAGGGGAATGTGATTCCCATTCCACAATCTCAAATTGATGTGGGGTCCACATTTTCATTCTCATTACGGAATGAATTTTAAGTAAGTAAACACTATCAATCAATCACATTCCTTAATCTCATTCCTCAATCCATGAAGTAAACATACCATTAAATTAAATTTGAAGAAAAACTTACTTTGGATCTAACATAACATTCGTTAGCATAATATGACATCTATATAAATCACATATACTAATAAAATTATTTGAATCAAATAATAGAAAGTAGATCACATAAATGAAATCTTTTATAACATATTTGTGCTAATAATATATTATAAAATATGACCTAAAAGTAATGAATATAGAATAATAATTAAATAAAAGAGAACAAACAAAAGTAAAAAAGAAAATAATTTAATTAATATGTATTTCAATTGTTACAATATAGGTCTATTTATAAACAAATTAGATAATCATTTTCATAATGAAATAGCAATAAATAAGGTAATGAATATTATAAAAAAGTAAGTAGTATTAAGATCATATATTCACAATAATATTTATTACATTACATTACAATTTCAATTTTGATTGCAATAATAATTCAACTTAAGAATATTTTATTTATTTTTATTTAAATATATAAATTTAATTTACTTTACTATAATAATTAATCATATTTTAATTATGAATAGAAATATTATTAATATATACATCAAAGTGTTTTAGTATTTGTTAAATAATTTATTATAATGGTTTGTATTATATAAAATAAAGTTACATAACAATTAATAATAAAATAATATAAATATCAAATTACTAGTTTTCAGATAATTTTAACATTAAAAAATAAATAAGATTACTATATATTCAGAAATAAGAAAAAAATAAATAAATAAACATATCATTCAGGTTTTAAGTTTCAGTTAGTATCCAGTCTTCAATCTTCAGCAGCATTATTCAAATTTTTATAACCCCTAAATAGTCTTAAATATTATTAAAGATTAAACAGTAATTGAAATATAAAATCTAAAGGATATGTTTGTTTTTTTTCCTTCTAATGTTTGAATATACATATTGATCATTTTTTTTTAAGAGAAAAACATATGAAAACAAATACCTTTACACTTATATCATTATAACTAATAATTGTTATGTATTTTTATTTTAAATTATATATTAGCAAAAGGCAAATTATTTAATGAATCCAAACCAAATTTATCTATATATTTCTAAATTTCAAAAAATGTACATAGTTTTTATTGATAATAACAAATATATAGTGTTTTATGCAATAATAGTTCAAGAAAATATTAAATTCACATAGCTCATGTATTCTTTTTAAGTTATTACTATATAAATGTAAAGATTTAAGTTACTAATAAATATATATATATATATATATGAAAAATGATAATTTGTAGGATATTAATGAATAAAATTGAAAATATGTATCTTTTAGAAAAATAGTTATTGAAGAAAATATTTTAATTATGATTAAGTGATTAGTGTGTTAAGTGATAAGTTAGAATTTCTAACTTTTTTTTAAGTTGTTTTTTAACAATTTTAAGTTATTTAACCACTTAAAAAACAAATAAAAATAATTGAATAAATCAAATTCAAATCCATTAAACGATGAGTCGAAAAAACAGCCTCTTAATCAAAGGAGGCAAATTTCCTTTTCTCAATGGAAGTAGTTTTTGTCTCCTTTGAGACTTTTCTCACATGAAATTTTATTTTGTACAGTGGTATTTTTATCCAAAACCTTATTTGTGTACTAATAAAATGCAAATTATCATGTGTTGATCTCACAAAATAATGGTGTAAAGGTGTTAGAAAATTAAAGAACCCTATGGTGCCATTGGTACCAATGTCGATTTTAGTATCCAATTCTTATTATTATTATTATTATTATTATTAGCCAGTATAAATCCAGAGAACAACCAAGGCCAGACAGGGGATAGAATACTAATGACCCGGCTTGAAGAGCCTCCCATACAAGAGAAAACAATCCACACGAGTGGGAAAGCAATTCACACAAAAATGGATGAGAAATCCACAATTTTAAGTGGAAGGGGTACACCATGGATGTAGAACCCGTAACTTGACCAAAGTCCGGGTGGACAGCTTTTACCAATGGCGCAAGGCCCATTTACTCCCATTATTATTGTTATTTTGAGTTGTTTCATCTAAAATCATACAGATTTTTTTTATTTTAAACAGAAAAACATACAGAATTTTGTCCACATTGTGTGTAGATAAACCCACAAAAGTAGGCTTGTTTCTTTCTTTCCGATTTAGCAATCACATAATCTCATCACTGTTATAAGCAACTGTTCCAATAATAACAGTTCAATGAACAAACTTGATTACAGAAACTATTTTCGGACTCCGGCACCAGAAAATATTTGCCAAATGAACCTGTGAATCAACCTCATAATGCTGATGAGAGTCTGCTTTTGAAGGCTAAGACAATGATGGAAGCAAATTATCAACCAGGCAACACTATATATTTCATTTTTGTGTTACAGAAACTTTACACGAGATGTCCTAAATGATCCTATGTATGCTACTTCATCACTCACTGCATCATGCCTACAAAAATTCGAGCACATCATTGGAAAAACCCTGCAACTGTGGTGCGACAAAAGAATAGTGATGTCCTATTTTTTTCACTTGCATCCTATCGTTAGGATTCATTGTCACTCACAGGATGATCCGATAAGGTTCCCTCAGAGGATATTTCCTCTACTTCCAGCTGTTTGGTTTGGGAAGGATCTGAATGAGTCTCACTAGAATCGCCACTATCTTGCTGTTCTTGCTCCTTCGGAATCTGATCATCAGAACAAGGTGAGCTCTGCGTAGTAGCCTTGGATTTTTCAATAGAATCTTGTCTGTGTAAAACTTCAACTTGGTCCATAGATTTCGGCAATGGGAGCTTGCTCTCAAGGAAGCTTGAGCTTGTCATGCCGGAAACTGAAGATAAATGTGTGCCTGTTGGAGCAATTGGAGCAACACAAGATGCTACAAGTTGAAGCACTTCAGGAGAAGGGGTCAATCCCATGCTTGTTCTCATTGGAGGGATTAAATAAGTTGATGATGATGGAGGGTTCGCCATGTTTAAGTTGAGAGGACGCAAGTTGAGGTCGGATTCAATGCTAGGAAGCCCTGAAGTTCCAGTAAGAGACTGCGGAAGCATCTGAAATGTCGATGAGGCTGGAGGAGTAGAGCTTGAAGCAGTGGTGTCACTAAGGAGGCTACTTTGAAAGTTCTGGCTGCTTCCTGCAATGACGTCCGTAGGCACCCATGGGATCATATGTGACTTCCGCTTCTTCTTCTTTTTTAAACTTCGTCTTGGATCCTTTGGTTGAGGAGGAGGAGGGGCTGGTATCTCAAATGGTGGAATGGTTGGCTTATCTTCCCCATATAGTACACGGACTGATTGTGCAATTGCTGAAACAGTAGGTGGCAATTCAGGATCTGGCGGTTTAGCTGGAGAACCTACAGCTTCCCGAAGCCAATGAGGCAGTTTGTTCTTTGAAGAACTACTTCCCACTACTTCCTTCCCCTTTGAAGGGGGAAGATTAAGCCCTTTAACTGGTTCAGGGACCAACCCTGAACCGGTGGATTCACCTTTACCACCATAATTCTGGGATTCCCGCAAAATATGCAGTGATCTGTCCAGGAGACTGGGCAACTTCCCATACTTCGTACCAATATCTTCATCCACACTTCTCTGCAAATCAAAGCTACCAGAATTCAGACCTAGTGAACCCAGATTGCTGGCTCCGAAAGAGTTGACCAAAAATGGCTTCTCCATAGGTACATTTGAAGAAGTCCCGGGTCTACTGGAAGGTCCAGGTCCAGCACTAGAATCAGCCTGAAATGTCTCAGGATTCCAAGTTGGAATAGGCGGAAAATGCTCACTTTGCAATCCAAATTGATCTGGTGGTTCAAAATGTGGCAAGCCAGGGCTGAGATCAGGAAAGCCCAATTTCATATCTGTTAAGTGGGTTTGAAATCTTGGTGGTGTAACAAATTTACTTCCTTGCAATGCCCGTGTCATCATTCCATCAGGAATGCTTGGAAATGAGGAAGGTTTCATAGGTTTACTTGGCCTGGTTGATTTTTGTGCAGGAAAGTCCAAGATTTTAAGCTGTTCTTCCTCCCACCTAGCTGCCAAATCTTCTGAAGATTTATACTTTGAGAATTTCAACCTAGGGTCTCTCAGCATGGCACTCCAATTGCCACGTCCATGTCTACGAACACCAATCCAGAGAAAATCAAGTTCATCTTCAGACCAGCCATCCACTTTTGATTTCTTCTTATACAAGGTAGATCCAGACCCAGTCCTCATCATTATGTTTTCAAGCACCCTCCGATGATTTTCAGGGAAAGAAGAAAATGTGGAAGGCGTTTGACCCAAACCCAATGTGGGAGGTACTTCCCTCTCTAGCTGATTATATCTGGATCCATCTTGAGGTGGAAATTTTAAATTCGGCAACAGTGGCATCGCTGGGAGGTCTTTCATACATTCATTTACAGCTTCCAGTCTGCTTCCCAGTGAGAAGTTAGGTAGTAAGTCAGGGTGTGGAGTTCCCATGCTTGAGGCAGGAAGCGGAAATCTAGGCATCAATTTCTCGTCAAAAGGTAAATTAGGTAGCATAAACTTCTCTCGAAAATCAGCAAAAGCAGCAGCAGAACTTTCTAAATGGTCAGAAACATTTCCTTGTGAGGGAGGCAAGGGATACTGCAAACAGAAAAACATTGCAATGATTTGCATAATTTGAGCAGAATACCTTTTGTGCATTGGACAAGGGAGAGAGAGAGAGAGAGAGAGTACCGGCATAAATGGAAGCCGACTGTCTGGCATGCTACTCCTAAGACGATGTTGCAAAATTTCAGCTGATGCATCTGGCAACTTTGATTTGTCAGGGGTCCTCTCCCGACCTTTTACTTCCGTCTCACCTAAAGTTCCAGAGTTAGGTGCTAGACTGAATGGAAACTCTGGCCTAGAAGCTGGCCTGCTTTGTCTGCCATTGGATCTTGAAAAGTTTCTTTGCGAAGACTCTAATTTATTAGCATTGGGAGCACATAATCCCAAAACTGGTAACAAATTATTGGAAGGTAGTGAGCTTGTATTGCCTGTGCCATGATAGTGGTGACTTGGAGGAATGACGTCTGGAGAGCCTTGGCCAAGAGAATTGACAGAAAGATCTAAATGGTTGCTCATTTTATGTTTTGATAGCCTGCCCAGCCTTAAAGTTGAGTCACTCTTACTCTTTGGTGCATCTGATGACTGAGCAAATTTTTCATCCTCCAAATCAATTACTGAAGACTTCTCTTTGACTTCTGGAACTGATTCAGTCACTGGATCACCATCTTTGTCATTGGCAGGACATTGAGTGTGTAACTCAGGCCCAGGTGTTGCCTCACTAGGACGAGATTCTTCACACGCATTCCTCTGTGCAAGCCGTTCTTTTTGTCTGGCTCGAAGTCTAGCACTGTCCAACAAAAATTAGGAAAGAAATACCATGAGAATGGTATCATAACATTCGAACATACAAACTCTATATTCACTCTAATTCAATGGAAAACACCTCGATTTGTTTGTATCAGTAATTTAAAAATCTAAAAGCTGTTCATAGGTATTCCATGTATCACATAAGTTATTACTTAATGATCCATGAACCTATCAAATGAATTTAATAGTTACAAAAACAGCAGATGTCAACAGTTTCTCCCATGATGTTCATTCCTTATTGTATTCAACTGTTTATTCTTTTTGTAATTAATTTAATAATACATCAGAATCAATGTTAGCAGTAAACAATTAAGGGAATCCTGGACTATCATTTGTTGGCATTTTAGTTACAGTGGAACACTTGAAAATAGCTTGGACTTACTACTTTGCTTTCAGAGCTCGTCCAGCTGGTGTATATTCTCGTTCTGGCTCTGGTTCTGGCTCCCGCTCCTCTTCACCACCGCTCTGCTTGAACAAATAACAATTGAAACAAACATGAATAACTAGCGCAAGAACAATGTAACCTAATTAATAGGAAGGCAGCTAGTACAAACATATAATTCACAGAATTGTCAGGAAGAATATGCAACGGGGACAGCTAAGGTTCCATGGTTACTTGGTCAAGTAAAAGACAAGTGGTTTGTCTTGTGGTTAAAGCGTCACAAAAACCAGTGTGGAAAACTGGGCAAAGAAAAGGAGAAAGAGACAGGATAACTGAGCACGGGAACTTCAACTGGAATAGAGCAGATCATTGGCCCTATAATCAAATATGTAAGAAAAAATTACAATGAAAAACAAAGGTATAATTCCAACCTAAGTTAGCTTTATGGGTACAACATTATTTAGAGAACTTCAACTTGGCAATACAAACATTATCGTCATTTGCAATTAGTTCCAAGGATTTAGTCACGTTGTCTAGTATTTGCTACAATAATTCAATTTTAAGCCTAACTGTCATCAGCAATTGACCTTCTCTTACAAAGAGGGTGCGTTTAGAGCATTGTATATAAAGGGGTTTTAGATTCAAACACCAGAATGGTTATCAAACCAGGTGTTTGGTGCAATCAAGGGATTGTTGATTTGACACACAACCCGCTATTTTGGGTTATATGTAACTCATCTATAAGATGGGTTTCAACATAACCCACAATGGTGGGTTGTTTTTACTTTTTCATTTATTATGAGATTAATTTTGAAAAATTACAAAATATTAAAAGTTTAATACTTTTTATTTTATTTAAAATAATTATAAATGGTTTTATTGAAAGTAATTATATATATATTTAATTTTTTAATAATTTAGTTTTATTAATAATAAATTTTACTATTTTTTATTTAATAATAATTTGCTCAAATTTTATTAAATTCATTTCTAGTCTAATCTCATGGTGTATCAAACACATGATTGTATTCAATCTCATTTAATCCAATCCAAGACAATGATCCAAACAAGGTGAAATAGTTCATGTCGTGCGTGCGAGAGAGAGAGAGAGAGAGAGAGAAATAGAGGAAATATAGTAATTTACAATCCAAAACAACAAAAAAAAAATGTATTAAACAAAGTTTGGCCGGTCTGATGTTTGTCCTAGTTATGGAAGGCATTGCCAGACAGATGTATGACGACAATATTGAAAGAAAATAGAAAAAGGACAGATATTGAACATGCTCACGTTTAGCCTTAAAAAAGGGACAGCTCATGTTTAGATCAAATAATAGTACCTCGCTCAATGTCTCGTTAGGATGCGGAGCATATGCTTCCCTATAAGAAACAGCTTTTCTCAGGCGCTTCCCTCGACCAAGTGCTGCTTCCTCTTCACTTTGATATTTCTCCCATCTAAGATAAAAGGTAAAACACAAAATATTTAAAATAAACTCTTCAATTTATTCTTGGCTACTTCAAACAATTGCAAATAGAAAGTGAACTAAATATTGAATTTATATTGCAATGCACATACTTTCCAACTTATTTACACTAATGTTCAATTAAAAGGAAAATTAAAACAATCTTCCTGTTCACTTATGCCGCATGATATTCAAATTAATCAACTTGGGTTTCCATTATTATTAATCAACCTTCAAGGAATTTTTTTCTGTTAAAGAAACGTTCAACTGAATATATTGGTATTCATGCAAAGTATGATTACATTTGATTCACAATACGGTCTTATACTTTGCATTCTATCCTTGTCAGCATTTAGATTCTGATTACATTGGTTGTCAGGTAGGTTGTGCACCTGACTTCTCACTATCTCCCTCCCTCCCCTTCTGGTGGTTGTCAAGGTCAAATCATAAAATAAACAATGCCGTGGTCAACCCACATCCTATGTTACACATCACAGTCATCAATTTCACCATTTCTTTGGCTGTTTTATTAACGTTTTAATTGTGGGTGTTGCAAGCTTGTATCTTCATGCAATTGAATCCTAGGAAAAACAAGTCTAACTCTCATACGGAAAAAAAATCTTAAATTTAATCCTCTGGGAACAGTTCAAGTACCTTTTTCTATCAAAAGTATTATTCCTGTCTATCAAACAATAACTTCAACGATTTAGAAGCTAATATCGCAAACATATTACAGAACCAACATAACAGTACAACATAAAAAAAAGTTCCTGACCTCACACGCAAAAGTTTGTCCCACTCATTTTCTTCAGTAGTGATCGCAACATTATCCTCCTTCTTTTCAGAATTTTGAGCACTATTATCATCAGTCGCAACTGCAGGTGATTCAGCACCCCCTTGTTCCTCTGTTGTTTCATCATTCCATTCCAAAGACTGCATGTGAAAAAAAATAAAGAAAGAAAATTTTCAATTATAAATGTGTATGATACAAAATTCCTTGGATTGAATTTGTTATCAGCAACATTATAAACTTGCTGGCTTAAATATATAAAGTAAAATGGAATAACACAGTTCACATGCAACAAATAAGTGTTAAATATATATATAATAAAATTTAAAAAGAAAATTGTTGATGAAGACAAAAGGACATTAACATAAAATACTGATGATGAAAATGAGAAGGAAAAAGAAAACTCCAAGGTATTAGTAAACAAAATGAGTTGGGAAGCCCATAAACTAGGGAATATTATATCTTCTCGCCCATCAATTAATGATTAGGAATTTGGGAGTATCTTTAGAGGAAACTGAAGTGTATCTGGAGTTTCCTTGTCAAGATTTGGAACCTACAAGCTGGAAATGAAGGGTTGGGTAAAATTCTCAGAATCATAAAAAGTAATTTTAAGCTTAGAGTTACGGCAATTGGGGCAACTAATGTCATTTAACATGAGGCGGAAGCAATTCAAGTAAGCTTGCAACTAGCAGTTAAGAATTAAGTGAGGTTACGATGACTCAAGCATTTCAAATTGCTGAAAGAATTTTGACATACAGCACTGTAATATCTAAGAGTTGAGAAGCTCATTCAGACGCTGGTGTGTAGTTTTCTGCTTATAAAGTTTATCACACATGATGTTCTAAAGTAGTACTGTAGCTGATTTCTTTGCTGGTCTTCTTACTCTCTGAGTAATTCAGGTTTAGATTAATAACAACCATAATAAAAGAATTTGCAGTAAGTAGGAGATTCAACCATAAAGTCTTTTATCTAGAGAAATTACTTGAGAAACAAATATTGGGTTGAGGAATGAGAAGGAACGATGCAAAGATGGTTGAGAGAAGGGACAAACAATGGTAAGGCCCCTATTCTCACAGGTATTCCACTTGTTCACTCAACCCAGATGTTCAAAATCAGTCCCAGGTTATCAAAAGCTTGTGCACACAGCTAAGTTGGGCATAAAAATAAACCTCACCAGAAACTTCAATTATCCGAAGATAATTTTAAAAGAATTAAAAAGAAAAATTTTCACACATCATACTGTTTTAGATAAAACATACCCTTAAAGTTGTAAACGATTTCCAGAAAAGATAACCTGTTATATTATAGTCCTCTAATAACATGCCCTCAAGATGTATTATTGAAGAATGGTTATTTGGAGGTTTCCGCTGATGATAAAAATAGAACAGACAAGCAGTTTGTAGACATACACTACAGTAATCACATAAACAACAACCTAGTTTTCTAGCTTAATCTTAAAAAATTCCTTCTAACGCAAATAGTGACACAATGACCACCACTATGACATGCTTCAGAAAATAATGTTCAGATAATAGGTTTTGGATTGCTTTGTACACATACATCAGTAAAATACAACCATAATTTCATACAGCTACTTATTTCAAAAAAAAAAAAAAACAGATTCATATAGCCACTGATCGACAATTACTTATAACATTAAAGACACAAGCATAACACCTCACCTTGACTGAGCCAAGCATATCATTCTCTAAATCCCCTTCGGCAACGTCTGTTGAACCAGATTGAAGGTTTGAACGGTCGAGCAATTTTGATATTGCGTTTTCATCCCACACAATCTTGGTGCTGCCTTCTGTACATTTGTCCTTGTACACATCCCCCAGACCACCACCCCTCTTCCTGTGCTTCTGTTCCAAATCTCTTACTGCCTCCTCTATATTGTTATTATTATCACCAGTAGTTGTATCTTTAACATTCATACCAGGAGAATCACTAAATAGTTCTTCTGTTCCCCATCGTAGAATATCTTCCACTTCCTTTAGAGATCCAGATTTATTCACAAAAAGCTGATCAAGCATCAATTTCTTTTTAGCAAGCTGCAAGATGCGCTCTTCAACACTTGCCCGAACTACAAGCCTGTATACTAAAAGTCGATTTGATTGTCCAATTCGATGTGCCCGATTCATGGCTTGGATATCAGCATGAGGATTAAAATCAGAATCATAAATAATGACAGTGTCAGCTGTTGCCAAGTTGATCCCAAGGCCACAAGAACGAGTGGACAACAAGAACACAAATCGACTCTTATCTTGGTTAAAACGCGTTATTGATGCCTGACGATCAGCTACTGCTACAGAGCCATCTACTCTTTCATATGTTTTAGGTCCAAATTCTATAGTCAAATAATCCTCAAGAATATCAAGAAGCTTGGTCATCTGTGAAAAAATAAGAACTCTATGACCTTCCTTGTGTAACACCTTAAGCATGGCATGCAACAGAGTCAACTTTGCAGAAGCTTTTATCCGCATCTCATGAAGAAACTCAACTGACCCAGATTCAGGCTCAGTACCTGGAATTAGATATGGATGATTGCAGACCTTTCTTAATTGCATCACAATATTTAGCATTGATTGCTGCGCCACCCCTTTACCAATATTCCGCAATATCTGATAGTTCTTGGTCAGCATGGCACGGTAGTATTCAGCTTGAATGGATGACAACTCAACAGGTACCATTCGTTCAGTCTTAGGAGGGATATTTTGCATGGCATCTTTTTTGAGTCTCCTAAGCATGTGTGGGGCAACAAGTTTCTTCAATTCCTCCACTTTTTGGGCAGTTGTGAGATCATTAAACTTCTCCTCGAATGAAGATAATGAAGGAAAAGAAGATGGTTGCAAGAAATTAAGCAAATTATACATCTCGCCAATGTTATTCTGAAGAGGGGTGCCAGTCAGCAGAACACGATGTTGGAAAGAGAATGTATTGAGCAAGCTGAACAACTTACTTCCTGAATTCTTCAAACGATGGCCCTCATCAACCACCAGAACTTCCCAAGGAACTCCACGCAAATGAACAGAATCAGCCAGAATCATTTCATAAGTAGTTAGCAGAACATTAAATTTATAGGAAGATGTTTTTTTATTCAGCTTATTCGGGTCATTAGCATGCCATTCATATTGCCGAATTATGGTTCTTGCTTTCGCACAACCATGATACTCTACAACGTTTAAATTGGGAGCCCATAATGCAAACTCAGCAAGCCAGTTAGGCATCGTGGATAGTGGAACCAAGACTAAACAAGGTAGTTTAGCTTTGAACTCAAAATACAAAGAAGAGATAAAAGCACAAGCAGACACTGTTTTACCAAGACCCATCTCATCAGCAAGAATCACATTTTTGGATTTATGCCAGCATTTGCGCAACCAATTCAGCGCTTCAAGCTGATGGGGAAACAACAAACCTCCTTTCATTTCCTTAGGTTGCTCTGTGAGAGCAACAATCTCACTTTGCTGAGAATCACTCTTCCCTTTGGATAATTCATCTTTAGAAGCATCTTTCTCCAACGTTTGGCTTTCAAACTGATTAAACAATTCAATTAGATGTAAAGAATTTTTCAGGGCAGGTTCATCTAATCTTTCCCAAGTGCATTCATCGTAAGGAAGACCAGTCCACTTTACAAAAGCTTCCTGGGTACCATCTTTGGAACTGCGAAGAGCAATTATCCGCTGAGGCTGCTTCCACTTTTCTTCACAGATATTGATCACAGCCATGCCATACTTTGCCTTGTAATTTTCAAGTTTCCTCTTAGCCAGACCTTTAAGTTGGGCTTCTGAAATCCAGCTATTATGAATGTGAGACCTTCCAACCCACTTAACTAAAAATTCATACAATATCGTCTCCCCATCAACACGTGCAGATTCAGCCACAACAGGCTCCAGAACTTTGTTTTCCACACTGCCAGAAGTTCTTTCTATATCCTCTTCTTTCATGTCAGTTTCACAAGCTCTAGGCCCATCATCATTTTTTAAGCTACCGTCAGCATTTTCCTCCATCTTTTCATTTCCTTCTCTTGAGTCTCCTATATTTACCACAGAAGCATCTTGTTGCTCACCATTTACAGCAGTAAAACCTGAACCTTTGTTGTCTTCTCTCAATAACTCCATGGAGTTTCCTCCTTTGCATTCTTTGGTCACAGATCTTTTGTATACATGTATTTTGTCTACTCTGATGTCATTTTTCATGCTTTCCTCCTTGTCAGGACTGCTAATGACATTAGGAGAACACTCGGTTAGATTTTCAGCTACTCCAACATCTAAATCAATATCACAGGCAGAATTTTCCTCCACAATTTTGTTTTGATTCTCTGACAGTAGCAAATCATCGGAAGGTAGGTCATCTGCCACTGTCGCAGATATGTGACGTGAAGAGCTTGCATCACCACCTTGAACTCGACACCCCAGAACGCGATCAACCTGCGTACATTTATATAAAACAGGAATTCCTTATAGTGTAGGTTTACTCATGATGGAAGAAAAGCATAAGTCATAATCATAGATAAGGAAAAAAAAAAGGAAAAGAAAAGATAGCTAACCTTTATTTTAAATGTTTTAAAGGGGCAAAAAAAAATCAGTACAATATGTTTGATTATTCATGGAAAATAAATGATTCTAATCACTTCACCAATGTATTCTTAATTCAAATTAAGAGAGAGAGAGAGAGAGAGAGAGATTAATTTGTTTCTGTTCAAAGAGACTTAGAGAGCAATAAAACTGTGGAAGAAAAATAAGATGAGACAAGAAATTAGATTATTAGCATTATTCAAGAAAGGTATAACTGTATAAGTATAGATTTGACTAGACATACAGTTAAAAAAGGAAATAGAATCATACAATGAATAATGCAATCAACCTTTCAACAAAACAAAAAAGAGAAGAAGAATAATGCTATCAACAGCTAGTCAATCTACAGTTTATGCCAGCCATAGTTTCCAAAACCCAATTAAACAGTTTCATTACAGGGTAAAATAGGGTCATGAAAAGTGAAAATTTTACAAGCCACTTTTCTTCGCATTCACATCACACCACATATGACCGTCAAACTATATCGGATTTGAAGAGATTAGTTAATCCTTTTTTCCCATTACAATGAAATATTCAAAACACAAGATAGCAATAATCCACTGCCTTTCCTGTTCTTTTCCATTCAAACACCCTCATTGTAACAGTATGGCATTATGTACAACCAAAGACAAGTCTGTTCTCTATCAGAAAACAAAAAAGGAAAAACAAAGAAAAAGTAAATAAAAAGGCTTACCTGCAGAAGTTCATAAGGTACACTATCTTCGTGCACCTGTGTATCACTCACAAGAACTCCGGCTTTATCTGACTCATTGGATGGATGTGTTACTTCATCAAGATGCTTATGATAAAACAAAAACAAAAACAAAAATTATCACTCAATACAATTGCAATTCAAAATCAACAAAAGATTTTACAACAAGAACATAATTTTAATGCAAAGACGAATATGAGGTGAGCCAACAATAGATTGTGTAAACATTATATAATTTCTCAATTCACTGATATTAAAGAACTAAGAATAGGAGATTGTCCTTTGGTCCCCAAACCCCACCGCAAACACGCCAAGTCATTCAAAAAATGAACAACACTGTAAAAATTTTATGCTGATATTAAATAATTGAGCCAATATAAGAATTGTCAACTATCAACTACAGACTCCAAGTTAGCCACCAACAACAGTAAAATACAGACTTATATTGGGTTCAAGTAGTGTTCTAAAAATCAGTGCCTAGGAGCTGCCAATTAGGTTGTGTTGCCATCGTTAGGCTGCACAAAGCCTAATCAGCCCTAAGTGCCGCTGTTAGGCTGCACACCACCTAATCAGCCATAGGCAGCGCCCAGCCGCTGTGAGGCAGGTCTCCACAGCATAGTCACCATGAAAATCTTTTTTTTTTTTTTTTCTTCTCTCTGTGCATTTTGGGTGTTTTTAAATCACCCAAAATGCACCGTTTTGGGTGCTTATAGTTTTTTATAAAAACACCCAAAACAGTACCCTTTTAGTGTCAATTTTACCAAAAAAATATAATAAAGCTCTCCGCTTTGATATGTGCACCAACCACCCAAATTCCCAAAACCCTAAGCTTGAATTCACCAATCACCAATTCCAGCAGCCATCCTTACACTCTGATGGCCATCCTTACACTAAGGCAGCCGTCCCAGAGCTCCTACCAAATAGAGGTTATTTTTCTTTTGTTTTTCTTTTGGGTTGACCTAATTTTCTCGGTGTTCAACATGTCCGCTGGGGAAAGTTCTCAGCGGCACTGGGACCACCACCCGACTATTGCCTAGTGCCTCTTAGATTAGAACATTGGTTCAAGGACACCTATCACACAGAATTGCATGGATAAAATTGGGAAAACATAGTTGTATCAACAAAAATGATAATGCCAACGAAAATATTACAGTGACGACATTGTATAGAATTCAGGCATGCATGCTTTAGGCTAATCAATTGAGAAATATGTATTTCCCAATGAGTCACCATTAGACAACAATCAATGAGCCCAAACAGAGCTGGAATTCAAACAGTGTAAGGAAAACCATAAAATTAAGGTTCGATAGAGAACCTCAGCCAACAAGGACTCAATTGAATGAGATGGTTAAAAGCCTATCTATGAAGAACCTTTTTGATGACTTGGGAATAACAAAATAACTACGTTTACTAGCTCCCAGCAAGTGAAACCTGTCATGTTATTCCAGCATATACACGTCATCCATAGGTGCAACAAACTAAAATTCCAGGTCCATTTAAATCTAACAACTTGTTCATCAACACATGTACATAAGTGACATATGTCTAGAACCAGAAAGTAAGGAAAATTTAATGGAAGTTTACAACAAAGTGCCAAGGTTCTCAAGCATAATAGCATCACCACGTAGCACTATGACTGCAATTTCTGTCATCTAGTGTATCAGGCTCTGAAGGTTACCGGTCCACATAATTAGACTAAATAGCATGATGATTTAAAATTTTAAAATGATACCTGGCCTTTTCTTTCGGCTTCTAGACTCCTGGTTCCGTCATCTCCCTCAGACAAAGAAGCAGAAACCCCATCATTAATATTTTTTCGTTTCTCAGGTGGTTTGCTAGATCCAGGACTTGCACTGTTTCTTTTAGACCTGCGTTTCTTAGAAGCACTGGTAGAACGTTTTCTCTTATCAGTTCGAGGCTTCTTTTGGCTATCCTCATTATTGACCTCATGTTTCCTTTTTTTAGCTTTCTCAGCAGCAGCACCAATTGCAAGAATGAATTTGACTCCTGTTGATCCATTAATACATGACAGGTCCCGCTTTTCTTCAGGAGCTTTATCATTTGGCTCTGATTTTGCAACTTCAGCATGAGAGGAAACTTCCTCAGGAGGAGGGGACTCACTGTCAGCAGGAGGGGGCTTCCTGTCAGCAGAAGGCGACTTACTGTCAACAGGAGGGGACTTACTGTCAGCAGGAGGGGGCTTCCTGTCAGCAGGAGGGGACTTCCTGTCAGTACGAGGGGACTTTCTGTCAGCAGGAGGGGACTTCCTCTCAGAAGGAGAGTCTACTGGAGAAACATTGGTTTTCTTTTCCTCATCAACATTCACACAAGATAAATTCCCCTCAACAGGATCTCCAGGGGATGTATCGCTTTGCTTGGTACTACAAGACACATCTACTAGGTCAGAATCCGTTTTCTTATCTAAGGGTTTGACTCCCAGATTTAAAACAGATTTCCCCTTGCTGGAGGACCTCTTTTTAGCATGAATGGAGCCTCCAAAAATCTGAGATACTTTGTCTGTGCCAGACTTGATCCCACTTTGAGATTTTATGGTGATTATTTTTGATCTGGCTCGCTTTGAAATAGAATCTAGGTTGCCAATGGGCTTGAGCTGATCACTTTTCTGACAGCACTTCGGGCATTGCCATTTTCCATTTGGAATACGCTTCAGGTAATATATAGCACCAAGAGGAAATTAAAAAGTAGAATAATAATAATTAAATAAAAAAAAAATAAATAAATAAATAAAAGGATCAGGAAAGTCTATATAGTACATTAACTAAGCATACCTTAAGAGGTGGATCAAGGCACTGGAGATGATAGGTACGCGGACAGCTATCACAACACAACAAGTTACCACCAAGATCACAGATCACACATTCATAGTAATACTGGAAGACAGAAAAGTTTATGCAGAGCAGATGTCAGAAGCAGTTAACCAATGCTGACAAAACCGCCAAGGTGGCAAAGGACATATAAAAAGAGACAAAAAAAAAAGGTTACTTGCAAAAATGAATGTAACCTAAAACCTATATCAGACTCCAATGTTCAATCCTCACTCAGTCCAGTATAATAATTCAGACTAGATAGCCAACAAGACAGGTATAAACAATAGCAGAAATTTATGTGCAAGAAGAATGCACTTTGTGGGACAAAACATAACATCTTGTTTACCAACTTCACTGCAGATATAATGAATTGTAGCCTTAGCTAAAAAACACAGTGCAACTCTCAAACAAATTTAATTCCATCTTATCAGTTTCTTTTAGCATTATTCTAAAATAAGCAACCGCCACCAATCAGGGCACGGCATTGCCACCAATCAGGGAATGGCATTGACACAAGTTCCCACGGAGCATAACAACAAAGTATAATCAGCTCAGTGAATCCCACAAAATCCTGGAAAGGCTTCGTTTATGGAAAGACAATTATATTTTTGTCATTTTCATTCATCAAGACAAGCGCAAAGCATGATATTAGAAAGTCATGATTAAAACGAACTCCAAATTAGATATTGCAGCCATTTGTGCAGAAGTGTTTCCCATAATAAATTCTTTACTTTATTAACTAGAAAAACAAAATTAAAGTGTCCAAACAATGTTAGACAATCACCGCCATATCTCATCAGTCATCATCTAATAATAAACTTCCAGCACGTGGACTATACCAAAAACAGAAAGACAAAGCTTAATTTTCATCACTTGTTCAAAGACAAAAACAAAGGAAACAAAGCCGAAGAGTGTTTTAGGAAAGCTGATTCATCGTCCAGAAAGCCATGACATACATGATGAAATTCCAAGGAAAAATATGTTAAAAGTGTCAAATCCATGATAACGGTTAAAAATGCAAAACAGAATAAAAGATAACTCACTCCATCATTTCCTTTCTTTTTGGATGTAGAACGATCAGAATTTATTTCATTCTTCAGTCTGCGCTTAGCTGAAGAACTATTCCTTGGAGATTCTGAACCTGCAAAGTTCTCCTCTTTACCATTGGATAGATCAGGTCCACATGGAAGCTTTCTTCTTTTTCGCTTCAGGACCCAGTTTCTATTAATCATTTTGGTGGTCGATGAACAGTTATCCTTCATCTTTCAGAGCATGGTCTTACATTGTCACAAACAGTGACAGTAAGCATATCTTGAGCTCGATGTAGAAGCCCCAGCATCAAAGCTTCTTCATAGCAATCTTATCAGTTGCAATGTCTTAAGAGGCTGCTCCTACACTGCAATATTACAAAAGACATAAGATAGAGAAGTAAACGACAATAGTACAAGAAAAGTGAGCTGAACACTAATCGGTCACCTTAACATAACCGATGCTGAAATCAAGCCATTGAGAAGAAAGAAACATATCATTAACAATAAAAAAGTTGAAAGCATTAGATATTGGACTCAATGCCTAATGCAATCGCATTCCTATGCACCAAAAACATCAACCTAAGAGATCGACAAGGATTTGCATGAGTCACATCAGATATAGAGTTAACTTCAACCTCCATGTATGACACCAATCACAAATTAGCATACTAAGATCTCCATTCACATTTGTTCCAAACACAACAACTCCTTACATCAAATTGCCCAAGCAAAGACCAAGAAACCAGCTAAAACAAAGTCCATCATATCGATCGAAACATGTCACAGTCTTAAAAATTACATTACAAATTTCAGCAGATACAAAATCGTTTATTACAAGGCAGTCCACATAATTAAACACCAAACACAATATTTCACACTAATGTTTCACTATGTCCATAAAAACCAATCAACAACTACAATGAACACAATTACAGCATTACAACATTGGCATTACAACATTGGCCAGGCAAACATAGATTAGACAGAATGCAAAAGCCATGACTAGACTAACAAATGACTACCCAATTGAGGCAACCACACAAGTACCCAACCATTAGCAATCAAAATGTCAAACACCACACCACAAAACCTAACAAAATTAAATAATCAAACCCCAACAGCTGAACCAAGCATGCACATTCAAACTCAAACTAAACCCAGAACCCCATTCCACTTAATAAAACCACACCCAAACACCCAATTCCCCAAATCATCCCCCCCACACACAATATTCCAAGAATCAAACAGCAGCATAAACATTGAAGACAACCAGCTTGAAATTAAATGAGAAAAATCACACACACCCACATGAGAAATTCCAAAAACAAAAGCAACCCAGATGAATAAAGAAGCTCACCAATCTTCCCTGCTTGTCTGTGGATCAAAACAATCACTACGAAACACAGATTACAGAACCTCAGATTGAGAGATTAACAGAGGCAGTGTAGACAGATTAGGGCTTGGTTTGGATAGATAGATGGCTGAGAGAGAGAGAGAGAGAGAAAGAGAGAAACAACAAACAACGACAACAACATATAATAATAAATAAATACAAGAGAGACAGGTGTAGATATAGAGAGAGAGGGATATATAAAATCCAACAAGTGTGCGTTTATAGAGAGAGAAAGTGTTGTTGTTTTTTTTTAGGGAGAGAAAGCGAATACGATACGGATTCGCCGGGTTCATAGGACGGGGTTACACAACACAACACCTCCTGACATGCCCTCCCCACGACACACACACACACCCACATCCACCTAACCACTCCGATCTCGCCACGTGTCACCACCAACTCATCATAACTCAAACCTCCCTCTTTTGCCTTCTTCTTCTTCTGTGTTCTCTTCTTGTAAGAATTACAATCTCTCTCTTTTTGGCATTTCCAACTTGCAGCTTTTTAGCTTTTACTTTTTCTTTTTTGGGTTGGACGGGTTTTTGCTTCAAAGTTGAAACATCAATTTCATTTTCATTTTCATTTTTTTTTTATCTTTTTTGTTGCTAAAACCAGTAATCTCTGATCAGTAACAGTCAGTTTTATGATTTGTGTTTTTTGGCTCTCAATGATCATCTGGGTAGCTGTAAGATTGAGATTTCCATAATTAGTAGTAGAAGAATCTATCTCAATGTAAATCTGTTTATAAATGCATGCCTCATATCTAACTCAGCTCTATAAATGTAGTTTGCATGTATACTTTGTACATATATAGTAAGTTTTAAGCTTGTTATAAATGTTCTCCTCGTCGCAAAGTAAATTGTTTATTTTCCTGGACCTCTCATAGCATGCTACGTGATATTACATGGTGATATTAAGGATATGGTTAGTGTATATGTCACGTGATATATTTGTATGTTACGTGACGTTTTATATTTTCAAAGCACATAATTAGATGCGCACATCGTGTGAACTGTTATAGTTTAATGTAGTTTTGAGTATATAATTTAATGCAAAAGTCGAGTGACATGATTTTGAGTATATAATTTGACGCACGTCTTGTCTAATGTGTTATGAGTAGGATATAACTTTAAGTATGTGATTTTATGATCGAAATATGAGGTTTATTATGATTCAATGCATGTTACAAGTGAACATAGCTTTGACTATATGATTGGATACATGTGTCGCATGATTTATTATGTGGTGGACATTGTTTTTAAGTTTATGATTTGATCATACCTCGTGTAATATGCTAAGAGTAAAGCATAATTTTGAGTATAGGAAACTATGCACAAGTCGTATGGTGTGTTACCATTGAATATGGTTTTGAGTATGGGATTTGACACGCGTGTTGTGTGGTTTATTATGACTTACAATGAGATATTGCCTTAAGTATATGATTTGATGCACACATCGTGTGATATGTTATCGGTTGGACATAGCTGATTTGATGCTCTTGCCACTTGTTTTGTTACAAATGAGATATAGCTTAGTGTATATGATTTGATTCATATGTTACTTGATGTTATACGACTTGAGCTAGCACACTACACTCACCAAATTGGAAGTTTACTCTTAGCACATTACTTGTCTAATAAGTCGTGATCTATTACAGATTAATCATAATGTATATGATTTATTACACATGTCATGCGGGAAATTACAATTAGGGTTAGCGCAAGACTCTTACCACGTGATTAAAAGTTTTGTCTTAGTATGTTACTTATGCTCTCAAAGTTTTGAATTTGCGATTCAAAGTATATGTTACATTATCTATTGTAAGTTATAAATATATTATTCAACTTGTCGTATATTTGCTCACTACAGTCGTCACCTGACTGAAAGTTTTCTCTTAGCAAACTATTTGTGGTCTCGTCACGTTGACTATAGATTCAATGCATATGTCGTGTGATTAGTTATGAAATAAACATAACTAAGTATATGATTTAACACACATGTCACGTGATGTGTTATAACTTACAAGTAGGGTTGTCACACTATACTCACATGAGTGAAAGTGTTATTCTAGGATACTGCTTAAGAGTTATGTAACTTTGAGTATATAATTTGATACATGCACTGATGCACACACTGTATGATGTGATTCGAGTAGGGCTAGTGCTCTGCGTTTGCCCTAGTAAAGTTTTCTTTTGATAAATTGATCTTGCCTACACTTAATTCTTAAATTCTAAAGTTTCAATTATCTTTTTTCTTTTTTTGAAACATTGCATTAAATTTAAAATTTTAAAGAAGGAAACATATCTTGAACTCATAACTTCTAAAGTATAAGTGTAATGGACTATTACTTATCAATAGTTTTTATTAATGTTTTTAGTTTGATAAAACATTCACTTGATTATTTTCTCCATATATAATTATAGTTATAAAAAAAATATATTTTTTCTTTTTTGAAATTTTCAAGTAAGCACTATGTTTTCATAAGTTTTCTTTTTTAACAATACTTAGCTATATGTTAATAAAATAAAGTTAGTCCAGTATTAGTTCTTCACACTTACAACCTAAAAGTTGTGAGTTTAAACTTCTTCCACTCTCCAAAATCTTGAGTTTAAGGTAATATAAATACAAAACAAAAATAATTAGCTATATGTCCACATCGTTAGATCATGCAAACTTGTACTAAAAGCATCGGTCAGAATTCGGTAAGAACTAAGTACCCTTAACAATAATAAAAGTATTGGTCAATTTCACAAAAGTAAGAGTAGAAAACAAAAGTTCACAAGCCTTGATTTGATTGGAATTGGAACCAGAACCACTTAGATGAGAAGGGTTGACTTTGTTTGCCGTCACAATTTGAACATCGAAAAAACGATCTATTTTTTCAAGTATGCACTTTCAAGTTTCGTCATTTCTTTGACAATTTGAAACTTGGAAACTAAATCCACTAACTTGAACCTCACCAGCAAATATCCTTCCGTGCACATTCAAAAAGCTAGTAAACGGGCGTGTTGATGGTCAAGTTTGACTTTACTTCCTTTTATATATTTAGGGTTACTATATAAGTAACTAATCCGATAACGATATAATTAGATGCAATTCAACATCTTGATATCAACTATTAAATTTATTATGACAAAAGTAATTAACAAAATATTCGATAGCCGTCAAATTGCACGTAATTATAGTGTTTATTAGGATTTAGGTGAGGATTTATACATCCTTTTAAGGGTACAACTACAAATCAATCCAATTCTGATTTCATATGTTCAATGGTGTAAACATTTTTCCAAACTTTGATTAAAATTTAAGCTGCAAAATACTTAATCATCACTCCTTCTAATAACCATGGTTTGCTATGTTTGAAGCCAACCTTTAAAGCATTACTCATCCTAACTATAGAACTTATACAACCACAAATACAGTGCACAAGTACATTCAACATAAACAGCATGATCTCTCATATCCCCAAAATGAAACCAATTTGGAAGAAATAACTCATATATTAACTTCAAAATTTGTAAAACTAAACAGTGCGTAAGAATTATGTATTAAACGGTTCTTTAAAATACATTTATCTTATACTTTTTCAATCTATATTTTCTCCCTCCCCATGAGCTAAAAAAAACTCGAACCTGGATCATAACCATAGAATTTCCGTTGATGAAATTGATAGAAAACGATTACAAGATCACAATCAAGCAAAAGACAATGCAATTTAATTTTGGAGAATATCGTTTTCACAAAAACAAGGATCAAATTTGGAATTCAACCAATATTGAATATCACGTTGCTTCCTGCTAAAATGTAGGTAAAGCTTTAAATTGTTTACAAAACATAGAAACAAACTTTATGCTTGGTTTTACTAATGCAACAAACAATCTGATATCACTAACAAGCAAACTAAAAACACTGCCACACGTTGTGTTATACATGCTTTGCAGCTTTAAATAGCATGATTTCTATTTTCAAGAAGTCAAATTAGTTTTTCCTAAATTATTTTCATGTCACCCTTATATTAAATTTTATAAAGTTTGTGTATACATTCTTTGTAAATAAAGTAAATGAATTTACAGCTCATTAGCTATTATTTTCAAACCTTTTTTTTTTTTAATTTCATATTCTTTGTATTCATTACGTACAAGGTTTTACCTCTTCAACTCTTCTTTACTTGAACTCAAACATCAACCAACTACATGCATAATTAGTTATTTTGAATCTGAAACCAACCTCACAATCTGTTCCAATTCCCAAACATGTAATGAAACAAAGCTAAATTGCCTGGTTCCAATCAGAAGCCTTTAATTAATTGTTGCTTGAACTAATAGTCCTATGCTCCTAGCAATGTCATCAACCAACATCAAAGCACAAAGACAGTTATGTCTATAATAAATAGAATGTCTCTCGACAAAACCTCTTAGCACATGCGGTTGGGCATATTTCCTTTTACAAAGCTGTTGGGTTTAATTTTGTCTCTCCTTATTATCTATTGATGTTTGGTCTCGACGGTTTTCGATAAGCTTTACTCCAACTTATATACATGGAGTTATCTCCTAGGCACCCATATGTATCATCTTGACATTTTATTTTTACGTGTAAGATAAGATTTATGGTGCTTTTACTTATATACATAATTGTAATGATTTGAAATCGAAATAATATATCGGAATCATAATATGTTGTTTACTTTAATTACAAGAATCATAAAATGATCAATAATATTTATATTAAGATGTTTACTTTATATTAGAATCATAATGGATTAATTATAAGTTATAAAAATATTTTTAATTAAAATTATCAAAATAGGGTTTTTTTTTTTTAACAAGAGGTATAAAAAACATTTTAACTTGTAAAATAGAATGAGAATGAGATTTTAAGTGGGGTGAAGGGAATGAAATTCTCATTCCACAACCCTTAATTCATGTGAAATCCATAATTTTGTTCTCATTATGATTTAATTTTAGAGCGAATAAACAATAATATTCATTTTCATTTTTTATTCTCATTTTTTAATCCATCAAATAAATACATCATTAATCCTAATAATAAATAGGACATAATGAGAAATGCTCAGCTGGTCGACCCCACCATTTAATTTTCAATTTATTACGTATACCTTCCAATGAACGAGTTTTAATTTAATGATTTTTATTGAAAGGTAAATTAGATAAGCTGGTAAGGAAAATATATTTTAAGAATCTCCTATAGATTTCGAATCTTGTGACCAACACGATATTCTTAAATTATAAAAATTCCATTCGATATTGATAAGTTTGTTAGGGATGATATCTATAATTTGATGTAACTGCTTTCATTCATGATATGGTGTTGACTTTGATTAATTAACTAGACCTACTACAATTAATTAATGAAGATGCTTATATACTAAACTTTACAGTTATGCTTTCAGCAGTTGTATGTCAGTTTTATAATGCTCATTATTCTTTTGTAACTACTATTTAATTTTAACTTAGGAACAAATTTTTGTGATGTTAAAGATTATAATTATTATATGGGCAAATTAAATTTTATCCCAAATTAAAATTTAAAAAAAAAAAGCTAAAATGAAAGATTATTAATTTATAATTTCGAACAAAATATCAATTTTTTTTTACTTGTTTTTCCGGTTTGCACGAGAATTTGTGTGTTACTAACCTACTTGAAATGCTTATTAATATTCTACATGAAATAAAAATGGTAAAAGAGTTGTTGAAATTTTAGTTATGATACAAATAATTTTTTTTAATAAAAACAAAGTGTCACTTTTTTCTAATTTTTTCTTGTAATTTCCGCTTATATTATATTTAATATAATTTAATTAATTTATGAGCAACCAATTACCATAATCCATTCATCCTTATAAGAATTCTTCCTTCTTTGGCCCAACTTTAAAGTGCAATGGAAATGGTGATGGAAATATGTTTTTAAAATATATATATTTTTAATATTTTCTTGGTTAAATTATATTAATTTAAAATTTTGACTTAAAAAGTAACTTCAACATTTATCTATCAATTTTCACTCAATCCAAACAATACTATCCATTTTGAATTTACTTTTTTTTTACTATTGGATTGAGCGAAAATTGACCAATAAATGTTGAAAATACTTCTCTAAGTCAAATTTTCAAGTTAATATATCTCACCTTAGTTCCTTTATTTCAATAATATCTTATTAGAAATGTTTCTTTAACAACTATTTATTCATTTTAATTTGATACTATTGACGTGGTTATTAGGACTTAGTGGTAACACACTCTCAAATTTTATTTATAAATTTGATCAAAGCGATCAAATCTATCCTTAGTAGTTTTTTTTTTTTTTTGACCTCTAACCCTAAGTCAGACAAATATCAAGATCTTATCTGAGATAGCACTCTGTCATGCGATCAAAATGTTGCTTTTAAAAACCAGGAGCGATTATCTCAAAATCTTATTTGAGACAGTACTTTATCGCGCAATCCATAATGCTGTTTTCAAAAATCATCCAAAAATAGTTTCTATTGCACGGCCTAAAATCCTACTATTAGAAATTAGATGAGATCTATCCACATTTAATATAAAAATCGTCCACATTTTCTCTTTTTTTTTTTTTTTATGAACATTGCGTTTTGAACCCTGCCCTTTCCACCGGGCAGGGCGCTGCTGATGCCACTGCACCATCAATGTTTTGGCATATCCTGAGTAGTTAACTATCTATAAATTTCACTCATAATATCATAAGATATATATATCCTCGCAATATAAGGAGAAATCTCTTCCTATATACTGTTAATAAATAGACATGGTAGACTCGAATCATTATCTTGACGTCAACCAAGGAAGTGTGAGCCACTGTAAATACGATACAAACTTTTCTGTTGGGTTTCTTGATACAGTCGAAAAATAAAAAAACCAAAACAAAACAAAAACCTGTGTTTTGGCTCATTGATTTTGCTTGCTTAAAAAGTAACTTCAACATTGATCTATCAATTTTCACTCAATCCAAACATTGCTATCCATATTGAATTTACTTATTTTTTTTCACTATTGGATTGAGTGAAAATTGATAGATGAATGTTGTAAAAACTTCTCTAAGACTCTAAGTCAAATTTTCAAGTTAATATATCTCACCTTAGTTCCTTTATTTCAATAATATCTTATTAGAAATGTTTCTTTAACAACTATTTATTCATTTTGAATTTGACACTATTGACGTGGTTATTAGGACTTAGCGGTAACACACTCTCAAATTTTATCTATAAATTTGATCAAAGTGATCAAATCTATCCTTAGTTGTTGTTTGTTTTTTTTTATCTCCTAACCTTAAGTCAGACAAATGTTAGGATCTTATCTGAGATAGTACTCTATCATGCGACCAAAATGTTGCTTCTAAAAGCCAAGAGAAAGTATCTCAAAATCTTATATGGGATAGTATTTTATCCGCAGCCCATAATATTGTTTCCAAAAGTAAAGAGAGATCATCCCAAAATAGTATCTATCACGCAGCCCGAAATCCTACTATTAGAAGTCGGATGATGACATCTATCCACATTTAATGTAAAAATCGCCCACATTTTCTCTTTTTTTATGAGTATTGCGTTTTGAACCTTGCCCTTTAAGCATCTATAAATTTCACTCATAATATCATAAGATATATATATCCTCGCAATATAAGGAGAAATCTCTTCCTATATACTGTTAATAAATAGACAGGTAGATTCGAATCATTATCTTGAGGTCAACCAAGGAAGTGTGAGCCACTGTAAATACCATACAAACTTTTCTGTTGAGCTTCTATATATAGGCGAAAAATGAAAAAACCAAAACAAAACAAAAACCTGTGACTTTGGCTCATTGATTTTGCTTGATACTCACGTGCATCCAACGCACTGCCTGACATGACACTCAATTCTGCACGACAAAATATTAACATCTGTTAACATTCTACAATGCACACATCTTTCTAAAAGCCATGTAATGGTTGAGTTTGAATTTTAATTCTATCAATGCAATCATCATTGTGATTTTGAATTACAAATTTGTCTGGACATGCTAGTGACAATTAGATATTACTGTATAAACATATGAAATTAACAGTAGTACTTATTTATTCTGGTGCTTGCTAATTAAAAGAAATACAACATAACTATATGGTGTAAAAGATAAATTTTTAGTTTGAACGTAAATATTTGTTGTAGGACACTCCTACAGATCATAAGGTAAATAATGTTAGATTTGAGTCTACAATACATCATATTGGAAGGATAGAATCTATCGACAAAACAAATAAAACTCATCTTGACCAAAGGCGCATACAATTGATCAAAAGTAAAAAAAAAAGTTTAAACTCAATCCTTACAAGCTCCATTTTTGTAATTCCAATTTTCATTTCATGTTTAGGTAGTTTATGGACTTTAATTAGTAGAGATTTTTGTCTTCGGTGCCATTTGTTTTGTTGAGTTTTAGTTAAGAAAATTCTTTTAAATTTTACTGATAACTCAAATTTATTGTTTCAAGGTATATTTGAGAATTTACTGTTTCATTTGATTTAGGTTTCTCTAATCCTAGTGGAAGAGGGTTTGTTTTGTTTCTCAATTTAAACATGAGATCTAAATTCCAATTGTTAGTTTTGATTATTATTGTTAGTCGCGGATTCGATTCGATTTTGTCGTTTTTGATTCGTTAATATTATAATTATGATACAAGTATATAATCACCTAAAGGTGACATGATATTAATAGCCTAAACATAAGCAAGAGAACTTAGCAATTGTAGGAAGATGACCTTTCTTATGTTTTGTGGAAATAATTTCTTATATCGTGTTAATAATATTTGATTTTGACAGGTTCCATTGTTGCCCGGACATTTGGGTCACATTAATGATACTTGATTTTGATACATTCCCATATACTTTTGACATGGGTAATTGATAAGTTTCAACAAACTCCTTACCCAATTTGGTGGCCGTTTTCAAAAGGAAAGAAGGGAATTGGATTGACATATTTTGATATTAGGTGTAATTGCACTTAGTAGTCGAAAAATATTTTATTCCACAACCGCCCCTCAAAATTATTGACCCCTATTGCTCATTAATAGTGAAAGAGTTTTTAGTCATTGTATATGTGGTATCAAATAAATGAATAAAAAAATAAGTTGTCCAATCAAATCTTGCTACATTGTTCCTAACAATTTTAAATAAATCCAAAAAAAAAAAAGAAGAATAAAATAATATCTATTAAAATTTAAACAATTAAAAAGGAAAAAATCTAGCTAGATCTCTTGCAAGAAGATAAATATAAATATAATCTCTTCCATTTTTAGAGGAGATTAGATAGATTTCCTCTTACAATAGAAACAAACAATCATGATCACAGCCGAAATAACTGTCACATATATTCAATTAAAGGTGGAGGGGACACCACCATCGATGGTGTTCTCAAATGTTTTTCCTTTTTTCATTTGCTACTTAAATTTTTATACATTTTTTCCCTTTTATTGTTTGTGGCAATAAGATCGATTTAAACGATTGCTCATAAAAGATTTGAATAGTCTATAGACTCTAGACAAAGCCACCTTCGCACATAATTTTTCTTATATTTTTAATTTCTTAAATTTCTTTTACAACTTATTGTAATTTTTATTGAATTAATGAATATTATAAAATCTATCACAACGACAAACGTAAATGTCCCCCTCCATCTTTAGTTTCTAATTGTGGTTTCGAAGACAAGGCAATTTGTATGAAATAATCTCATTTTTCATCTATATAATTTGATATAATACCAAAATCTTTCAGCATTTAAAAATTTTTTACCATTCCTTTGTTATTTTATAAAATAGATTAAATATCTTTGTAGTGCATAGAAATATCAAAAAAAGCCTTTTACTATTAAAGTAGACATTAAAAATAAAAATTTGATCATTAATATAGAACGATGAAACTATGGAAGTATTTTAATCATTTCGATTATTTCAATAACAATATGAGATAAAATGATGTTACTCGGAACTGTAAAGGGTAATGAGCGATTACTCCAAACTACAAGAGCAAAAGCGAGATTGTCCCCCCCATTTGTATAATTAATGAATTTTCACCTGTAAGTTTAATTAAATCCAATACAAGGGTTCGTTAAATAAAAAAACACACCCAAATTTTTTTTCTTTGAAAAAGAAAAAATCATGATTAGAGTGTAAAAAAAGTCACAGGTGCTTGCTAGATCTAGAACAAATATATGTATAAATAAATATAAAAAATAAAAAAACCCTAAAATTGAAAAATTAGAGAGAGAGAGAGAGAAAAAGAAGCAAACTTGACCTCAGTCGTGACTCTCTGCTGCCTTTTCTCAGGTATCCTCTTGATCGCTTTTGGTTTTTGAGCTTCTTTTTGATGGTAATATCGCATCTGGGTTTTGCTTCTGATGTTGATTTTGCAGCTCGATTTTGGGGGTTTTTAATGGGGGTTTGAAAATTGGGGGTTTTTAATTTTCTTTATGGGATGTTTGTTGAAGTCAGGTGAACTTGAGTTGAAGAAAAGAAGTGATTTTGATGGGTTTGATATTGATTGTTTTAAGATGATTGATGTGGATGATTTCTAGGTGGGTTTGATTGGAATTGTTGTTTGTCTGCATGCATCACTGGTTTTGATTTGTTGATGAAAGAGCGTGTGTATATGATTTTAGTGTTTTTGGTGGGTGTTTTTGGATGCTGAGAAAGTTAAAGAAAGAAAGAGGGGGTGGAAGTGTTGTGAATCCAGTTTTTGTTTTTAATCTTCTTTTTGTTGCATTGATTGGGTGTGTTCAAATTTGATTTATATTGAAGATATAGTATTATCCAATTATGTGATTTTGGTCTGTTAGATTATTGATTGATTCATTGATTACACATCGTGTTCCTTTTTTTTTCCCCTGTGAGATTTGTTTGTGTGAGATTGTTGAAGTTATGTTTCGTTGGAGAAATTAAATTTTTTGTTACAGTAAAGATTTGGTGAATCTTCGGAGCTATCTTGGTTGGAACTGTGTTAACTAAAAAGTGAGATGTTGTTGGTGTTTTTTCTTCTCAGGATCGTGATTGAGAACAGAAAATTTGTGCACAGGATGAAGTTTTGTTATTATAGCTAAGGCAACTTTGTGGTTGGACATGGGAGAATGCAGGTGTTGATATGGTATCTGTGTAATTTTCATGGCATCTCTCGTGGCTGTGTTTGACCCAGGTAAAGGTGAATGATATGGAGAGAAATCTAGGAAAAGGTGGTATGGATCAGCAAAGTAACTACGAACAGGTCAGATACAATAATGTGGAAACTAGGACTGAGGGACCTGGTTCGGCTAATCAAAGGTTTTTCCATGATCCCTCAAGTAATATCAACACTAATATTCGACCTCCGGATTACACTAGGTCGGTCGGAGCTAGACCTGTGCTAAATTACTCCATTCAGACTGGTGAGGAGTTTTCTCTTGAGTTTATGCGGGACAGGGTGATTCCCAGGCAGCCACCATTTGTTCCAAATGCTTATGTCGATCCTAATAATACGCCTGTCTACATGGATCTAAAGGGCGTGATGGGAATTTCTCATCCAGGTTCAGAGAGTGGGTCTGAAATTACCATGCGTAACACTGTTGAGGCTGGCCGTGCCCAGGAGTTTGAGAGGAAAGGCATGTCTGCTCATGACGACAGAAGTTATTTTGATTCTGTGGGATCGGTGCCAAGAACCTCATCAAGAAATGAGATGAGCCGAGGGCTTCAGGGTTATGCCTCTTCAGGAGCTTCTGATAGCTCAGCAGCCAGGGTGAAGTTCCTTTGCAGCTTTGGTGGCAAAATTTTGCCCCGCCCCTCTGATGGGAAACTTAGATATGTGGGTGGTGAAACACGTGTTATCCGGATAAACAGGGATATCTCTTGGCAGGAGCTCATGCAGAGAGTTTCAGCAATTTACAGTCAAACTCATGCGGTAAAATACCAGCTTCCAGGCGAGGATCTTGATGCTTTGGTCTCTGTATCTGGTGATGAAGATCTGCAAAACATGATGGAGGAATGTAATGTACTAGAAGACAGGGGACCACAAAAACCTCGGATGTTCCTATTTTCTAGTAGTGATCTAGAGGATGCACAGTTTGGTATGGAAGGCGTAGAGGGTGATTCTGAGGCTCAGTATGTACTTGCTGTGAATGGGATGGACCTAGGATCAAGAAAAAACTCAATTGCTTTAGGAAGTGTTTCAGGAAACAATTTGGATGAGTTGCTTAGTTTAAATGTTGAGAGAGGGACTGGTCAAGTTGCAGTTGAATCTTCTCTTGCTAGCACCACAATTTTGACATCTAATGCTGCATTGCCAACAATACAATCATCTCCACCGGTACTGGCAAGCTCCACAAGTGTATATGGTTCTAATTCACAGCCTTACCTGGGGCACAAAATGCAGTATGCAGAAGCTGCCCAGCATATATCATCTACCATTCACCCTACTGAGAGCTTTCCCCAGATAGATGTGAAGAGCACCACTCCCTTGCCCATTCCGTTGCAATATGGTTATGGTTCTCACCCCTCTAACCATGCAACACGTGGAGAAAATGTAGTCCCTGTCCCTCTTCCTGGGCAGCTGAATCAACAGGGTGATTTGGCTGAAGAGTACCGAGAAGTACTTTTAAGGGAGGCTAAATTGACAAAAGATGGCTCAACTCATAAAATAAATGAACCTGAGAAGATTGTATTTCTAAGGGATGCTAAATTGACAATAGATGGCTCAACTCATAAAATAAATGAATCTGAGAAGGCTCGGACTCTTGATAAAGAAGCATCAATAAAGGATCCGAAGATGAAAAGAGATAGCTCGCTCCCAAAAATTAATGAATCTGATAGAATTCGGATGTCAGAAAATGAGTATATTGTTCCTTCACATCCGCATACTAGTTCAGTTTCAAATTATATTTCTAAGGAAGAAGCGTCAGTTCGTAATTCATCTCTGGACATCTCTTCGCCTCTGTTGCCCTCCAAAAGTAGTAAAAAGGTGCAGGAAATTGTACAGAATTCAACACCTCCTGAAGCTGTAAATGAAGGGAACAAAAATAATGATGATGACCGCTTTAATGCTTCTGGTGGAGCTTTTACATCTGGATATGGTGACTCTGAGGCTGAGCCAACTGATATTAGCTATCATGAGCCATCTGTGATTCCTCAAAGGATTTATCATTCTGAGCAAATACCCAGGGAGCAAGCAGAAATGAACCGTTTGTCAAAATCTGATGATTCCTTTGGTGCTCAGTTCCTAATTTCTCAAGCACACACTGGTTCTTCCCAACCGATTCCGGAATCAACTGATAAATTGCCTGACAGGAATACGTTGGCCGAGACTGAGCCGTCCGTCACAACTGCAAAACCACAGCATACAAATCCTCAGACAGTTGAAGATGGACCTACTCAATTGGCAAAGCAAAGAGACATTGCTGATAAAGTCCAAGAGGGGCTTGAGTCGAATCTGGGGAAGTCTGATAAAGCAGCTGCTGGTTTGCATGACTCAACAGTGCGTCATGGAACTTCCAGTAAGCAACCTGAGGATTCCACTTTAAGGGCATCAGACTATGATTGGATAGAGATGGCTACCAACAAGAACAATGGGAACGATACCAAGGAACATGCACAAACTTTGGCATCGAAAGAGAACCCAGTTAGAGCTGTGCCTCGAGGGGATTCCGTCGTTGGTGCTGTCAATCCTCAGCAGGGAGACATAGTTATTGATATTAATGACCGATTTCCTCGTGATTTCCTCTCTGATATATTCTCAATGGCTGGGATGTCCCAGAACCTCACTGGCATGGCTCCAATGCCTGGAGATGGAGTAGTCGTGAGTTGGAACATGGAGAATCGTGTCCCTAAACGTTGGTCATACTTTCGAAACTTGGCTCAAGATGAGTTTGTTAGACAAGATGTTTCCCTCATGGACCAGGACCATCTAGGTTTCTCATCCCCACTTTCAAATATCAAGGAGGGTGTTCCCGTTGATTACAGTTATCCACCTTTAAAGTCGGATGCAGTTGCCATGGCTCACATTGACTCACGTATTAACTTTGATGAGGACATTCAGCGAGAATCATCTGGTATTGTTAGACCCAATTCCGTGGATGTAATTTCAAATTACACTCATTCTCAGCTCAAGGGTGAAGAAAGTGTCCAGTCAGAGGCCGTGAACCCTACTAGTGTACCAGAACCAGATTATGAGGTGCTTTATTTGTTGCAATTATGTTTCGTAATGAGTATTCTTAACTAAATTTCTGAGGTGTGGTTTTTTTTCCCTTCTTAGGAGGGAAGGTTGGATGTTCCAGGTGCTGGTGCGCCTCTTGTTGATCTTCCTTTGGGTGATTTTGATATCAGCACCTTGCAGGTATACTTATGCTCACATTCTCTTGCTTCTCTTGAATATGCATTATATAGAAATTGTACGATGTGTTTTTTTATTTTCCCTTGTCTGTTTGTTTTCACTCTTGTGAAAAAACATGATGAGATTGTAGCTTTGATTTAAAATTGATATTCTTTACTGAAAATAGGCTAGGTTTGCTGCTACTAACAATTTTTCGTTTGAATAACCTCCCATCCACAGGGTTTGGTAGCTTACTTTTTAATTTAAGAATATTTTATAAATTTGTAACCGTGTCACTCAAGTCTTCTCCTGAAATGAGTATCAACATTGTTAGACCCCAATCATCACTTACCATAGAAGGAATAAGCAAGTCAAAGATTTGAAGGTTTATAAAAGGAAGGTGCAAGTCAAAGATTTGATAGCTTAATTGGAGGAGTTAATTTGGGGATTGGATATGTTTCTTGATTGTGGGGATTTGAGTTGATTGTCTCTTAATTGTAGGGATTTGATTTGCTTTTTGTTTGTTATTTATAAGGAGAGGTTAAAGAGTGGGGGATAATTTTTTTGTGTCTTGAAAATTGTAAGCAGAGTAGCTCTGCCTAAGGGTCAAGTGTAGCACTTACCCTAGTCTCTTGTTGTAGCACTAGGAGCAACTATCCTTGTTATTTTGTTATTCAGTAATAAAACTCCCTTGCTTTCCCTAAATTCTACTCTTAGTTAGCAAGGTTGCTAACAAACATGGATGACTTCATCTTGGCAACTGTTTTCCAGTGGTTGGAACATATAGTCTTCATTTAGCAAGCTACATGGCCATTTCAATTTGAGAAGTTTTCGTGTTTAACGTGGTTGATAAGTTCATTTTGACAATTGTTTGTTGATTGCTGTAACTTACTGTTTAGGTTTAACAGGTTACATCGCAACCTATGCGTGTACTCACTTTTAACAAACTTAAAAGTTAATTTTAGCATGATCGAGATTAACAGAGAGCAAGGCGGCTAATATCATAGTACTTGAGTGATACATTGCCTTCTTGCAGCCCACTACATATGTGTTTATTTTTAATTAGTTATATTGTTGCAATTTTATGGGTTATTTGGGAAGAGAGAAACAAGAGAATCTTTGAGGATGTTGAAGAGGAGGCAAATTTTTTAGGGGATAAAGCTTATTATTTAACTTCTCTTTGGGCATCTTCTTGTGAAGATTTCAAAGACTATTCGTTATTTCTCATTCTTCTTGACTGGAAGGCAGTTGTTCATTGAGTTTTTGTGTTTTAGTTTTTGGTTGTTTTGTTTGTGGACCTCTGGATCACTGTTGTAATTGCTTAGTTTTTTTTAATAAAGTTTTGTTTCCTATCAAAATAATAAAGTATAGGATAGTGCTCATGATATGTTAGTTATGACAACAAAACCTGTTCAATATGATGCTTTTGCACTTGTAATATATGTGCAAGGTTTGTATGGTTTGATATATCAATTCAATATTTAGTTGCTAAGCATTTGTTTTTTAAAAGGAAAAAATCAACATTCTGTAACTTCCTTTAAACTAATATATAAATTTTCTTGTTTCTTATCGAAAAACCAAAGCTTTATTGATAAATGAAGGTAAAAAGGCAGACTCTGAGCCAAAGCAGAACTGATTGTAATTGTTCAGCATACAAGTTACATCATTCGTCATAATATGTTAATGTTTTTGCACCTAAAGTTAATTAAAAGATGTAGCATGAAAAATAATGTGCCCATCTGTTTCTAATCTAGCCTTAGTTTTTCATGTAAAATAATAATAGAAATCCTAATGATGAAGTATTAATATAGAAAATAATGAATCAAAAAACCACCAAAAATAAAAATAAGGGCTTTAGCCTGAACACTTTTAAAAGACTAATTAAATGATGAGTGGCTTATTAAGTATATCATTTCACATGGTTAATCCAAATCTTAAATGGTTATATATATGAATGAGAAGAATTTGCGGCTATTGTCTTTTCATCATTGAACCAGGAATGAGAAATGTGTCATTGCTAATCACTGAGCGATCTAAATAGGCCTCAATATCTGTTGAAGTTAGTAATATTTACCATATGATTGTGGACATTATGAGTATGGGAGGAATATCTGATTATGCATGCCAGTATGATGGACAGCACAGGCTGTGATATTGGATTGATATTATTCTACTCCCCTTTTCGTATTTTTCTACAGACTGTTGATCAAATGTCATCAAATTTTTTTATTTGTTTTTGGATGTGTGGTAGATTATAAAAAATGAAGATCTGGAGGAGCTCAGAGAATTAGGCTCTGGCACATTTGGTACTGTTTACCATGGAAAATGGAGGGGAACTGATGTTGCTATTAAGCGAATTAAAAAGGGCTGTTTCACTGGTCGTCAATCAGAGCAAGAAAGATTTGTGAGCTTCCCATCCAAATGATCCTCTTTAACATTTGATTGTGCGCAATAAGTGTTTACTTAAATGTTTTTTTATCTTGATTATTGACCTATGGCAGTTATGTTTTGTACCTTTTGTTGTAAAAGAGTTAGCTGGTGAGGTATGGGAGAAAGCAATATTGTTACCTCTAGAGGGTTGGGGTGGCATTTTTTTGTTAATTTTGTAGTTTGTATAGCTTTTCTAATTAAGGAATCCTGATTTTTGTGTGTAGCGTTTCTCATCTGGGAATATTGTCCTTTATTGTGTGTTTCTGTCATCTAATATCTACAATCATTTATCATATTTCCCAGACTGTGGAGTTCTGGCGTGAAGCTGAAATACTTTCAAAGCTTCACCATCCAAATGTGGTAGCCTTTTATGGTGTGGTGCAAGATGGGCCAGGAGGAACACTAGCCACCGTGACAGAGTTCATGGTGAATGGATCTCTTAGACGTGTTTTACTTAGCAAAGAAAGGTAATGTCTGCACAAACAATTATTGGATGATGTTATGTTCATTCTACATCAGATCTGTTTCAAGTGAAAACAAATTGAGTTGAGCTGAACTTTTGACTTATCTAGCTTACCTTTAAAACACTATGGAAGTTTCTTTTGAACTCAAGCACAATTTAGCTTTAAAAAGTAGCTTTAAAAATCATGCCTGAATCCAAGCTTAAAGTCTAACCTAAATGAACATGACATCTGCTTAGTTTTCTTTATGTTTTGAGCGTCATTTTGGAATGGGGTCTTAGTTCTCCCTGGATTTTTTTTGTGTATCTTTCTGGTTTCTCTACTGGAGGCTATTTCTGAAAGTCCAGTGGACTGCTGGTTTACTTTATAATTTCCTTTTTATTAATATTTCCTGATTCTACCTGAAAAAAAATGTAGCATAAAGTTTATATTAGATGTACATATTTATATTCTTATACATATGTTGTAAAATATGTAGTCAAAAATTTTATAGAGAGTTGAAGGAACGCGTATGATCTTTGTTTGGAGTTCAAAACAAGTGAACTTAAAGAAAGAAACAGGTCCATCTGGTTAATAAACCAGGAGAGTTGAGCTGAGTTTTTTATTGAGTTCAGCTAAAAAAATTAATAAAAACTCATTTTGTTTGCAGTGCTACTGAGAATGCTGTCTTTTCTGTATTCTTCCTCATTTTCTGATATTCCTGAATGATCAGGCATCTTGATCGTCGTAAGAGGCTTATTATTGCAATGGATGCCGCTTTTGGAATGGAATATTTGCATTCAAAGAATATTGTGCATTTTGATTTGAAATGTGACAACTTGCTTGTCAACTTGAAAGATCCTTTACGACCCATTTGCAAGGTAATTGTGATGGTTTGCTACCCTACGAATATTTTTGAAACTTGCTAAGAGTACCCGTATATCTGTTCTTACTTACCCAAAGCAGATATTCAGTTTCAGGCCCAAATAATATTTAAGATTGCTGTTTACTGTTTTCAGGTAGGTGATTTTGGCTTGTCCAAAATTAAAAGAAATACCTTGGTTACTGGTGGAGTGAGGGGAACCTTACCATGGATGGCTCCAGAACTGTTGAACGGTAGCAGCAGTAAGGTTTCTGAGAAGGTATGTTTTAACAGTTTTATAGTTGATCAGTAAAGAACAGAAGCAGGGCCTTGGTTTAATTATATTGATGATTGGGGCGGGCTCTGGTTGGGATATGAAAAAGGAAGATAGAAAAAGCTAACGCAAAAAAAGGTTGATCTCTTGGATGGTGTAATGCTATCTTGTATGTGATGCAATATTCAGTAGAGAGGGATACTCTACTGGATTTTTTAATTTTAATGGTTCGAGATGTTGGCATGTTGCTTCATGGTATGAATTTGATGATGAATTTAAACAGTACTAGTTACCTGGCTTTAATTTGTCTATATTGGAGTCGGCTTCTATGGATTTCCTCAACTCTTTTGCTGATGTGAACCACTCATTTATCCGAAATTTCAAATTTTACTTAGCCACACTGTGTATTGGGCAGGTTGATGTGTTTTCTTTCGGTATTGTCCTATGGGAGATTCTAACAGGCGAGGAACCTTATGCCAATATGCATTACGGTGCCATCATAGGTGTGTTTTTCTTTCTTACCCCATGATTTATCATATTGATAATTGCTTTGTGGAAAAGGCTTGTGGTGGTTGATTTCTGTTTTATACCTGTGATTCCCTCCTTGTATCTCTGTGGACATAAGGTCTGTCCTTCCACCTCCCTGTAATTCTTGACGCTTTTGTAGATGTCTTTTCTTGTTATGACATCTAGTTTTCTTAAATGAAAGTTAATCCAACCCCTAGCATAATTCCTAGAGAAGCATCCAGAATTAATGGGAGGTGATATGTGTTAACAGAAAAAAACATATACAAAAACAGAGTCAACCAGAGGTTCACTGAAAGACTGAAAACCAAACTTGCTGGGATGACAAAAAGACACAAACCTCCCCGCCCCACCGCCCCCCCAACCCAACCAAATGCAAAAATCTCCCCACCTACCGAATTACAGCTAACCAATTATGAATAATAAGAGATTAAAAGCAAGACACTAAGGCACATTGAGTTCAAGATTTGGAAAAATATAAAAAACAATGAAAACCAATCAGTACTTCTGGTTGGATATTAAAAACATGAAAAATATAATTGAAAAAAAAAAAAAAGGGAAAAGAAGGAAAAAAAAAAAAAAAGATACTAAGGAACATTGAGTTCAAGAATTATCATTGAACTGCCTATTTTTCCATCTGCAAGGGCTGAACTTAGAATTTATTCTTTAACCCCCATTCTCATTATTAAAATCTACAGTTCGTACTCTAGTTGAAAAGAAAAAGGATGTGATTATGCTTTTGTGGAAGTGGAAGAAAAAGAAAAACAGGCATACTTAAAATGAGAGGGCTATAATCGTTTAATTTTGGAAACAAAATTTAGTAGCTTGATTAACTATATTATTTATCTTGCATGCAGGAGGTATAGTCAATAACACATTGAGGCCACTTGTGCCAAACTATTGTGACCCTGAATGGAGATTGTTGATGGAGCAGTGTTGGGCTCCAGATCCTGTAGTCCGCCCATCATTCACAGAGATTGCTAGCCGCTTACGCGTGATGTCAGCAGCGTCTAGACCACATGGCCATCAACCCCAGAATCAAGTGGCCAAGTAAAGGCACACCTTTATAAAGCCCTTTTAGCTCTTATTATATACAATGACGAGAGTTGTTTACTTTTACATATACTCCATTAAAGATGTTGTGTGTATTATACAAGTAGGGAGAAGGAGCTCCCAACTTAGAGGGTAATATGTGATTGTATTTCTTGCAAAGCATGGAAGAAGTGGTATTTTTGTAAAGCAATTATTTGTGTCAATAGTGAATACAAACTTTGATTTGGTATGTGTATTTTGGCTTGTGCCATCAGCTTTGTGTTGCCTTCTTGTCAAGATGAAAGAATAAAAGAGATGTGTATCCTTTTTGTAGGCCTCTTAACATTTTTTCAGTTATCCAGATATTATTGTGTGAAAGCCAATGATATGAGAAGATTTTCAGGTCGTGTCAGGGTGAAGTGTTCAAGTGGTTGTGTGAATTTGGTGGAATGTCGAAAACATTGAAGAGAGAAAGTGAGAATGAATCAAGTATCCTACATGTTGGATACTTGTCATGGGGTTCTGCTGCAAGTTTTGCAAGCTAATTAAATCTTAAAAGAAAGCTCAAAGTGTTTGTTTCTACAAATATTCGGAATCATTATTTTTCTAAATCACCATATATCTCTAATGTCATACCTTCGCTCCAACTAGGACAGGCCATATACCCCATTGGAAGGTATTGTATACAAATAATACAAAAATTATAAGTAATCAAAAGGTTGTGTACAAATTAAATTCTGTAGAATTTTTATTTTTAAGTTCCTGTCAAATAGAAAGGTAATTTTAAAACTTTCAAACACTATTTTTTTTTTTTTGGTTTACATATATGCTTTTGACAGAAATATAAGATGGTTTGCACTGTAAAATTTAAGAATCCAAACTTGAAAAAGCTTATACAATTTTTTGCATAATCTCTAATTCTTCTAATAAGTTTGATCAAAACAACAGAATTGTTACATTACACATAAAGGACTTGTCCAACATTCAAAAGGCACTCATGAGGAACATTGTAAACTGCATTATTCCCTCTACCTAAATTGCTAAGAAAAGTATATAAGTAATCAATTGTAATTTTTTTGTATAACTCTGAATCCCTCCTTGCTTTCACTACAGTATTCCAAAGTATATGCACCACCCCAACATCCATGCTGTTTTTCAAGTACTCTAATTCATCAACCTCCTCATCCTCATCATCACAACCCGGGGTTGATGACATTATCGAATCAACTTGCGTGGTTGTGTTCATTAAGGAACTAGTTGCACCCTCATTTTGGCGCTCACTTTGATTGTCACACAAGCTATATAGTTCAGAATCCGTGCCACCATCATCCATCAAGTACTCCATTCGGACAAACCTGAACATGCTCTCAAAGAGCTTTTGCTCAAAATCATCATCTTTCTTGTGGTAGTCTTTATAGCCATATCTAGCAACACAATGGTACAAGTGGAATTGTTTAGGTCCAATTCGCCTTACTAGGAACCTCTCTCCTTCTGGGACAGTGTAGACAGGCAGGTATTTAACACACACAAATATTACTACAGAATGGATGGCAGGTATATTGGTGATAAAATGAGAAAAGATGTGAGGAACTCCACTTGGTAGCTCAGTGTGCACTAGTCCAATGCCAGGCACGCGGACTAGTCCTGGACTACGGCCAAGACCAATAATCCATGCCATTGGAACTTTTCTGTGCAACTCAAATTCGTAGTGTTTCACCGTACCATAATGCCAGACTGACATCATGATAAAGAAACTGACTGCAATCACAAGAGGAACCCATCCACCTCGATTAACCTTTAAGACCAGAGCAGAAATATAGGTGCCCTCCACTAATAGTGATAAGACAGTGAAGAGCAGGACGAGAATCCAGTGGCAGCGCCACACTAATAGCATAACTAGAACCATAAGGAATGTGGTTACCAGCATCACCATTATAACTGCAATCCCTGTTGTCATGTGAAAAAACTAGACTATTAGTGCATCTTTTGTTTAAAAACAAAGCAACGGATATACTGATGATAAATACGGGCAGGTTTTCACCAAAAAGATAAGCATCAAATCACCTCCTAATGACTAAATACCATTCAGCCAAGAGAGAATCTTAAGTCAATGACAATAGTTTTTTGTCATGGGTGCCTGCTGCCTACTGAGTCCATAGCCATTCAACATTATAAGCCCCTACTCCCCACAAGTCTGTTGTATAAAATTTCAGACATAGAACTGTTTCAAGATAATTATTCGCCTACAATGATAACGTCATGAAAGCATATTGAAAGCAAAGAGTGAAAACTGAGTGGAAGAAACATAGAGCTATTCTGATTTATACAATCGATAGGACTTGCCATAGAAGGGAAGCTAAGGGAATCAAGAGATGGTATAACAAGTGATCATTATCAATCCATTAATACAAGTTAAATATGTAGTGGAACTATGTTTAGCACGTTCCTAGTTAGCATCTACTAAAAGAGTGTACTCACTAAGATTTTCATTCCCTAATAAGTAATGAAATTCGTGAATAAAAAGAAACAAAAACCAACTTTGTGTTGGAAAGACAATTCATCAACTGACAGAAGATGGAATAATAATATTTGCTGTACTCAACAGAGGTTAAACATACCGGTAGCATTTCCAATTTGGTACTGATTTTTGAACCCAGCAGCAATAGCAACACAGAGAACCATAAGAATCCAATTAACTTCTGAAATATAAATATGGCCTTCATTCTTCTTTGATGTATACACAATTTTCACCCTTGGAAAACAGCCAAGTGCTACTGCTTGCTTGACTAATATAAAAGTTGCAGATATGGTGGCCTGACTTGCAACAATGGCAGCCGTAGTTGCAACAACCACTGCCGGCCAATATATTGTATGTGCAGAATAATGAAAATTACCATCTCTCCATGATTCTACACTAGTTTGAAATTTTGATTGTGCTTTAAAATATATTCAAATTAACTGACTTTAAATCGTTTAATATAGATATTTGACGCTTAAAAATATCTCTTGCTCGTTAGTATGAAATTTCTGAAATGTCATGTTTTGCAGTGACTATTTTCTTCCCATTTCCATATCTTTTTATGAGACTATGATCCGCACAACCTTTTAAGTGGAAAGAAGATATATAATGTATATCAGATCTAACCTGGAATTGAATGATAAAATAGATCATACACCTTATCCGTGTTTTGCATTAAATAGGCCGCTTGGCCAATGTATGCTAAAAGAAGGCAGGGAAAGACAACTGCAGCGAAAGCAATCTGTATGGATAGAACTGGGAATTGGGATAGGTCGGCAAAAAGGGCCTCTGTACCTGTGATAGGTTATAACTCAAATGCATTGATTTCATGAAGCAGGAAAAGTTTATTAGAGATAACAGAAAGGTCAAAAGAAAATGTTTACCTGTTATGCAAAGCATTATACCTCCAAGGGAAGGCCAACTGTTTCCTTTATTGAAAAACCGATATACATGCACCGGTGAAAACGCTCTCAGAACGCTGCTGTCATATTTCCAAATGTTAAACAAGCCAGTTCCTCCAATTAAGAGAAACCAAATGAAGAGAATAGGAGCAAAGAGCCAACTAACTCTATCTATCCCAAGCTGTTGCACACTAAATAAAACTATCAATATTGCAACAGCAATGAGCACAACTAGCTCTGCACCAGACCAAAAAAAGTTCAACTGCTTAAGTGGAAGATTATAAAGAGAAATATAGACAGGGAAGCAAATTGGAAGGAAAAAAAAAAAAAAAAAAAGAAAAGATTAGTTTAAGAATAGGACAATACTCTCACGCATGTCGGGGTGGCGGTTTGATCTGAATCCACCAACAGCTGATAGAACTGTCAAAGATAGTATGATTACGAATCTTCTGATAAATTTGAGAAAAGATTATACATCAATTAAACTGCTGGTGCAACGGAAGTTTGTTTCGAAACGAAACGAATAAACTTAGATAATAATAGAAAACTAACATGTTTTATTGCTGAAATCAAAGCTGAATAACTTACAAAACGTAAACGATAAAAGCCTATTTATAATAGTTTAATCCTAATCCTTATAGAAATAAAAATCCTAACTAAAAATTAAATCTTAAACTAAAAGAAATTAATATTCTTAAACTAATAAGGATAAAGATTCCTAAATTGATGAGGAATCTGAAAATTAGTAGAATTTGTCCTATATCAAATCCCCTCCCCTTGAAAAAAACTCGTCCTCGAGTTTTGTGGTTGTAGAGTAAACTCATCTGGAGGAAAATACTCGAAGATATCGGCAACATTGAAAACATTGGAAATATTCATGTTATTAGGAAGATCAACTTTGTAAGCATTGTTGCCAATCCTCTGTAGTATCCTGAAAGGCCCTATCTTCTTATCTCGTAGTTTGTTGTATGTGCCCACAGGAAAACGATTCTTTCGAAGGTGCACCATCACTAAGTCACCTACATTGAATTCCTTGAAACGCCTATGTTGATCAGCATCAGTCTTGTAGCGTAAATTGGCTGCTTTAAGGTTTTCTTTGACTTATTGATGAATCCTATGAATTCGTTCAGCTAACTCCTTAGCATTAGAAATTTAGAATTAACATCAGAAGTAGAAGGTAGGCGAACCAAATCCACAGTATGTCGTGGAATCCTTGTGTAGACAACCTCAAAAGGTGCCTTTTTGGTAGAACGATTAGGCATACTGTTAAAGGCAAACTCTATTTGAGGAAGGGCTACATCCCACTGTTTTTGCTTTTCTCCACAAACGGATCGAATCATGTTTCCAAGAGTTCGATTAGCAACTTCCGTCTGTCCATCTGTCTGTGGATGACTGGTACTGCTGTACTTTAATGTAGTATCAAACATTTTCCACAATGTTCGCCAAAAATGGCTCAAGAATTTGACATCTCGATATGAAGTAATTGAACGGGGTATGCCATGCAAGCGAACAATTTCACGGAAGAACAAATGAGCCATATGAGACGCGTCTGAAGTCTTCTTGCACGGAATAAAATGAACCATCTTGGAAAAACGATCAACTGCTACAAAAACTGAATCGACACCCCTTTGGGTATGAGGAAGTCCAAGCACGAAATCCATTGTCAGATCTTGCCAAATTGTCTCTGGAATAGGCAAAGGATTATAAAGACCTGTATTTCGAGCTTGTCCCTTAGCTCTTTGGCAGATAAGGCATCGTTGAACGAAACGTCACACATCTCTCTTAAGTTGTGGCCAATAAAATCTCTCCTCTACCAAACTAATTGTTTTATCACGTCTAACATGTCCACTTAGACCTCCAGCATGTAACTCCCTGATCAAAAGTTCACGCAACGAAGAACGAGGGATACATAATTGTGTACCCTTGAATAGAAACCCATCCTGTATGAGGAAATTGGTGACAAACTCGTTGTTATTACATTTTACCCATATTTCATCAAAATCTTCATCACTAGCATAAATATCCTTTAAAGATTCAAAACCAACCACTTCTGTGCTAATGGTTGATAAAAGGGAAGCTCGTCGACTTAATGCATCTGCCACTTTGTTTGATTGCCCAGACTTATGTTTAATAATGAAAGTGAATTTTTGTAAGAAAATAATCCATCGAGCATGCATACGATTGATCGTCTTTTGTGAGTTGATAAACTTCAAAGCCTGATGGTCAGTATATAGTACAAATTCACGTTGAACCAAATAATGCTCCCAATGTTGTAATGCTCGAACAACTGCATAAAACTCCAATTCATAAGTAGTCCATTTCTGTCGGGCTTCACTAACCTTTTAACTAAAAAACTCAACAGGTCGTCCTTTTTGGGATAATACAGCTCCAATTCCTTGCACAGACGCATCAAATTCTACTTCAAACACTTTCTCAAAAGTTGGAAGTGCTAATAACGGAGCAGAACAGAACTTTTTTTTAATTACTTGAAAACTGTTTTCTTGTGCTTTGCCCCATTGAAATCCACCTTTCTTCAAGCAATTAGTAATTGGTGTCATGATTGTACTAAAACCTCGAATAAAGCGCTTATAAAAGGTAGCTAAACCATGAAAACTCTACACTTCTCGAACGGTCTTAGGGGTTGGCCAGTCACGAATGGCTTTAACTTTAGCTTCATCAACTTGGACACCATCCTTTTCTACTATAAAACCAAGAAACAAGAGTTGATCAGTCAAAAAATTACATTTCTGAAAATTGATATATAATTTATTTTCCCTCAAAACTTGAAGAACTTCTTTGAGATGCACCAAATGTCTCTTCTCGTCCTGGCTATAGATAAGGATATCATCAAAATAAACCACCACAAACTTTCCAATAAATGGTCGAAGAACTTGATTCATCAATTGCATAAAAGTACTGGGTGCATTAGACAATCCAAATGGCATCACCAGCCATTCATAAAGACCATCTTTAGTTTTAAACGCTGTCTTCCACTCATCACCAGGTCGTATACGAATATGATGATAGCCACTACGTAGGTCTAGTTCAGAAAACAACACAGCTCCTGCTAATATCAAGAATATCGGTAAGTCGCGGAATGGGAAATCGATACTTGATAGTAATTTTGTTGATTGCGCGACTGTCCACACACATTCGCCAGCTTCCATCCTTCTTTGGAGTAAGTAAAGTAGGAACCGCACAAGGACTCATACTTTCTCGAATTAAACCTTTGTCTAACAACTCCTTAACTTGCTGCTGTAGTTCTTCGTGCTCTGTTGGACTCATGCGATAATGTGGTAGGTTAGGCAGAGTAGCACTAGGTACCAAATCAATATGGTGCTGAATATTCCTCATAGGTGGCAACTCATTTGGTAACTCAGTAGGTGATAGGTCCTTAAACTCTTCAAGAAGTGGACGCGCTATTGGGTGAATATCCACCTCAGCTGTAATTGAACCTTTAACAACTAGAGCTACGAAAGAATCCTGAACTTTAACTTGTTTTAAAAAATCAGATTCTGGAATTGATGTAAATAAATGTCTAGCAATGTTACTAACACCTTGAGGCTCCGGTTGTGGTTGTTGTGGCAACAACACGATCTTTCTACCATGCCACCAAAATATAACTGTGTTGTCACGACCTTTGTATGTAACATCAACATCAAAATGTCAAGGTCTTCCCAAAAGGACATGACAGGCATCCATATCAACCACATCACATATTATTTCATCTTTATAATATTTTCCAATGGATAGTGGAACTTTGCAAACATCTGTAACCTGAACTTCAGGACCCCTTTTAATCCATGTAATCTTGTAAGGGTAAGGATGCTTCTCAGTCCTCAAGTTTAGTGTCTTAACTAACGCCCTGGACACTACATTGTCACTACTTCCACTATCAATAATAATATTGCAAACTTTATTATTGACACTACATCGAGTCCGAAAGATCCTATGGCGTTGTGATTCATTGACCCTTTTTGGTGCTAACAAAAGTCGTTGGAGCATACAAACAACTGGTTCTCCTTCATCCCCTTCAGCATATTCGGCACCTTCATAAGTATCATCATCAACTTCTGGATCCTCTATGCCACCATCTACTACCTCATCCTCTTCGACAAGGTTAACAGCTCTTCGATTAGGACAATTATTTGAGAGATGACCAGATTGATTACATCAGAAACATTTTCCCAAATTCGGTCGAGCATATGAGTTTGAATTAGTCCGATTTTGCTGCTGACGCGGTGCAGTGGTTTTGTTAGGAGCAGTATTGGTATGTTGTCCCTGTCCTTGGGTTGGGGTTGCAGGAGTGGATTTGGAGTTGTTTTCACTGCTGCTGGTTGTTCTTTGATTGGATGAAGTATCTGGGGTAAACCTTCGAAAATTGTTTGGATTTCGATTCACGGGTCTATTCATTTGAGCCTCAACCTTCATAGCCAAATTAACTGCATCAGATAGTGTCTAGATACTATGGAGAGCCAATTTATCTTGAATAGCCAAGCTTAAACCTCCGATATATCTAGCAACTTGTTGATCCACAGTTTCCAACAGATTACACCTAGCACTTAGTCGATAGAATTCTTCAGTGTATTCTGCAACTTTTCTATTCAACTGTCGGCAGTTCTGGAATTGTTGATATAGGAATTGCTCATAGTCAAGAGGAAGAAATCGTTGTTTAAGCAATCGTTTCATCTTTGCCCATGTTCGAATACGTTGCTTTCCTTGTCTTTGACGGTTGAATTGTAATTGTTCCCACCAAGCTGCAGCTGCTCCTTTTAACTTGTAAGCCACCGTCTTAACTTGTCGCTCCTCCGGGATTTTCGAATAATAAAAAAATTGCTCTACATTATACACCCAATCAAGAAAGTCTTCAATGTGTAATCGACCATCAAAAGTGGGCAAATCCATCTTCATCTTGTAATCTTGCCATTCTTGGCGATATCGAGCATTCCCGTAAGCGTTGTTGGGTAAATTGGCATTATCCTCATCTCCCGAAGAATCATCAAAGCCTCCAACGGGTGCAAATCCCCTCTCACCACGTCTGTGGGCTGCTTGGCGATCTCCTTGGGCATCGTGCCATCCGAAAACAGCCCGATTACCCCTTTGGTATACATGAACCGGGTCGGGTCGGTGCGGGTAGGGTCGGATCTCTTCAATTCTCCCCCTTCCGTCGTCGTTCCGGCCTCTGTCACCGCCGATATGTGGTCGCCGGCCTCCATCGTCGCCATTCCAGCCTTGTCCGGGCCCGATCTGGGTTGGGTCTCGTGGATCTTGGCGTCTAGGGTTATGGGCGTCTAGATCCGGATAGTAAGGGTCGGGATCTGTACGGAAATCGTCAGAAGGGCCTCGCCGGTCTGGTGGGTATGCCGGTCCAGCGGTGCGTGGGCGGTAGGGTTGCGGGTTCGGGTGAAAAACGGGTCGTCCAAAAGTTCTTGACGAACCTGGGTCGCACGCGGGTCCTGACAGCAGATCCGGGTTACGCGGGTCTTGATCGTCCAGATTCCGGCCTCCTTGCCGTCTGCGGTCATCTCCGGCGTCACCACCGTTGGTTGCCGTCCGGTCACCTGTTAAGTCAGGTTGACGTTCATCGGTAACATGTCTTCCTTCGAGAGTCAACGCAGCAAAGGTCTGCTAAAGACTTCGAAGTGTTTCTTCGATTCTGTCGAGTCGTTGCTCGACAATTGCGAACCGCCGTTCGTTGTCGGGGGTTCGTTGTCCACTTGAACCAATTTCAGCCATCAGTCGAGGGCAAACCTGGCTCTGATACCAATTTTGGTGCAGCGGAAGTTTGTTTCGAAACGAAACGAATAAACTTAGATAATAATAGAAAACTAACAAGTTTTATTGCTGAAATCAAAGCTGAATAACTTACAAAACGTAAACAATAAAAGCCTATTTATAATAGTTTAATCCTAATCCTTATAGAAATAAAAATCCTAACTAAAAATTAAATCTTAAACTAAAAGAAATTAATATTTCTAAACTAATAAGGATAAAGATTCCTAAATTGATGAGGAATCTGAAAATTAGTAGAACTTGTCCTACATCAACTGCACTGTTCAGAATTGAAACAAGTATGGAATGGATTATCATTTGTTCAACAGGCTATGAATAACATACTATGGCTATTCTGATTCATTAAAATCAAAGTCTAAGACAAGCAAGGGCAAAATATAGTTCTAATCCATCTAAAATCACTTATAAAAATTTTCATACTATTAGGTGAACTTTAAGCACACAGGAAACGGAACTATCTTTACTCATTCACATAGCCCAGTTCAGGCAAAGATCTCTGGATCCTTGGAAGCATATTGCCCTTTAGCATTAATGATGGTCTATGAAGAAGTAATCCCCCCAGCATCCAAAAAACATGTTCTTCTATATGAGATAAGAAAATATTCAAATGACTACTAACTGTTATAAAGGATGATCTAAAATTGCATACCCTTTGATCAATCAATGCTATGATAATGCATAAATTTGTAACTCCTAAAGTCCAGTCAAATAAAAAGTATCAAAAGAATAACTGGTGACAAAGAGGTGGACCTTGAAATGCATTTTAAGTGACAGGATAACTCTTCTAAGCAAGCTACAGAAATGTGGAAAAAATGTACCTGATATAGGTGGAGTCAGAATCCCATCTCCGATTACCATACAAGAGCCAGCAAGAACAAGATTAAAAAGTGCATACTGCCTCCATCTTCGCTTCTCCAACCATTTCTTGGTTTTTGCAGTAAATGATTTTTCATCGAATGTGTTACGACTGTAAGTTGTTAATTCTTAATCAGACTGGTCTTGGTTAGGAACAGTTCTTATTTCTGCATGTCGACTGAGTAAAGAATAGAGAGCAAATGTTCCACCTATAGCACAATGACAAGAAGCTCAGATAAATTTTCTAGTACAGCCTCATCAGAAGTAGATATATTAGCCTATAACAGTACAGGAGACTAGCAATTTACAATGCTCCAATGTGTAGTAAAAGGATGTGTAACATCAACAGAGATTAAAACAAATATAATGAGCATAAAGCAGCTTAACTGGTGTCGCACTTTATATCCAAAAAGTCTTGATTGATGTTTGAAAGTCTTGATGAGATTGTGAAATGGTTGAAGACCAATCAAGACTTCCAAAGTTTTGATCAAAACTTCCCGATGGTGTCTTACGTTAGGATTGCCGCACTTGAGATAAATTTTATTCCATAAATTCTTTTCACATGCAAACTCATTCACATTAATGTAACATATAAACTATTCCATAATTCAATTGCTTTCAAGGTGGTTGTTTGAATCAATACTAATACTTAACTCTAGAATTTAAGGAAAATAAATCTAGATTTTATCAGTAATACTTATGCTCATGTCTGTGCATTATGTATAAACATGTTCATGTAATCTAACTTTCCTATGAGGGGAAGCTTATCTGGATGAAACTCTACCACCAATATGCTCAAGAAGAGTAACTCTTTGGAATCAACTTCTAGCTACATGCCATTAACAAAAAGGGGAAGAAATACTCCTTATCATATTATATATTCTTTCTATAGTGACGCATGACGCTAAGATTTCCCCCTCAAGTGAAAGACTAATAGGCCTGCCTAGGTGGCTCAAACCCAAACACAACTTCAGAACAATGACAAACAACAAGTACAAATACAATCACATGGGAAGACTCAAGCCCGAAAATCCTAGTAAATTTGACTCTAATATACTATGTTAAGTGATCATTAGACCTAAAAGCTTGAACTTGTAGGTAAAATATCCACATAACAGCATTAAGCACTTTAACAATCCAAATGTATTGAAAGGGACATTTGCATGAAATAGAACGGAATGACTGCAGAGTAAGTTTCTAGAATGAGATTAGTTTACCTTGACCATTGTCATTTGCTTTACAGACAATGAGAACATATTTGAGGAGTGGGATAAGAGTAAGGGAGTATATAATCAATGATAGAGCATCAATGACATCTTCAGTATCATCAATTCCTTTCGGAAATGTATTGTAATAAACACACAAGGGAGATGTGCCCAAATCTCCATAAACCACTCCAAGGCTTTGAAACGCACACCGCAGAAGCAATAAGGTTGATATATTCTGAAGGAAACAAAACTGAATAAGCAGAGAGAACAAATCTGCAGTATGATAATTCTACTTCCATATGTTTCAACTACATTTTATTTCGCATAGAAGACAGAGAGACAGTATCTCAGGAACGTAATGGCTGTACCTCAAATGGTTTCCTAAACTTCTTGGAGTCATCATCCTTGGGCAGATCAAACATCTGACTGTAGTACAAGACTCTACTTTTGTTATCAGTACTGTCTTGATCACTCATCCCTACGGAGGCCATTGGCAACCTGGCCTAAATGATTCTGCCCCGTTCACCAGTTTACCTCTACGGTACCCCGTCCCTCAGTATGTCAATTCTCTTCTTCTACAGAATCAGAATCAACAACCCCATGAATATTTCCATACCATGAATACTACTAAACTTATCAAAACAAATAAAAAGTTATAAAGCAATTGAAAACCATGGACGCCCCCAATTATACGTATTCATTCTATAACCCATGAATATTTGATACAGAATGATGCACTGAGGACTGAGGAATACAATCTCCAACAACATTGTTCAAGTACAAACTCTATAGCCACTCAACAGACAGTCAATTTTTCATAATTAGGCCTCTAATAGCTTGACACCAACTAGTTTTCAGTTGGAAATTTCGACCTTTTCAGTTCGTAGATATGGGGATAATCCACAAACTCACAAAAAGAAAAATCTTTTTGTCAATAAACCTGATACAAAATCAGTCACATTGCTTTAAACATTGTTGCTCAACTGTTGATCATTCTAACCTTCAAACCCCAGAAAACAACAAAATCATTGCAGATTTTTATATTCATGACAGAATCAGCATATGCTGACCAAAATATCACTTGCAAGAAAATAAAAAAAAATAAAAATGATTGGCAAGAGAACATTGTCAATTAAATCTATAACAACCTATAAATGATAAACCAAAAAAAGTACATCGAGATATAATAACTCAACAAACAAATGAAAACGAACGAAGAAGAAATGGATGAAAATGTAACGTACCCATGACAAAAATGAGACAAAACTACCATGCCATGCAAAGCCAAAAACATAAAACATAAAGATCAAAAAGAATAAGACTATTCGTACCGACTCCTTTTACACGTTGATTGTTTAAGGTTACACATTTGTTGTCTTCATTTCCTGACAAATTCAATTCCTCGTACACCAACAAACGACTAACGAATAGCCTTCACTTTAGTCAGTCTTGTCTGCCACCTTTTTTTTTTTTTTTTAAAGACAAAATTTGAGCTATATTAAGACAAAATTTGGCAACCCTTGTATTTGATATGCATATATAGAGTTGTCATTTACATGTTTGCATTATTAATATTATGACATTAATCTCATATTTGTTTGGATGGTATCAAGGACTTAGAATTCAAAAAAAGATAATGAAGATAAGAGTTGATTCGTATAAATTTTTTTCTAGAGGTCAATGATGAATACATATTTCTAAAACGAGCCCGAAATGCCAGCAATAGTTAATTTGTAATGGATGCCCAATTTTTTTTATAGTGTATAATATTAATTATTTTCTTGACGAAAGACGATAGTTAAATAATATAGGAATAAAAGTTATTTTATCATATTATTTAATTGAGAATGTCTCAGTCTAACATACAAATATTTGACCTACCCTATAATGACACTTATTTGTGAATATTGTGGCATAGTAATTATTTTCTAGGGTGTTTTCTAATTCATTATTCATGTATCATGTATCACGTTTAATTTTATGTCAAAGTTACATGATATTAATTTTTGTAAATTAATATTAAATATTTTTTATTTTATTTATTTTCGGTAATGGTATCTTCATTGATTTCTATATTAGCTAATGATAAATTTAATGGGGAAAATTATGTCAAATGGAAAAATAACATGAATGCAATTCTGGTCTGTGAGGACCTTAAGTTTGTCATGACTTAGCTTTATCCCCCTCAGCCAGTAGAAAATGTTGGACATGCTGTGCGTGAGGCCTATCAAAAATCGATCACAGCCAATGAGACAACCCACTGCTACTTGTTAGTATAGATGTTAGAGGTGCTTGCTACCAAGCATGAGATAATGATAACAGCAACTCAGATACTAGAGTCATTGCAGAACATGTTTGGACAACCTTCTGAGCAGTAACGGTATGAAGTTGTTCGTGCTATTATGACTACTACGATGAAGAAAGTTACTTATATTCGAGAGCATGTCTTGAAAATAATGACCCACTTCAACACCGTTGAAAATCATGGTAGGGCTATAGATGAGCATAGCCAAGTGAGTATGATACTAGAAACTCTTCCGAAGAGTTTCATACAATTTAAGAGCAACTATGTTATGAACAAGTTGACTTACTCACTTACGCAGTTGTTTAATGAGCTCACTGCTTATGAATCTATGAATAAAGACAAAAGTAAGTTCGGTGAAGCAAACGTTGCTGAGACTTCTTCTTCTAGTAAAAACAAGTGGAAGAGAAACACTGGAAAGACTAAGGCTAAGGCTAAACTTAAGAAGCAAGCTACTCAGAAGAAGAACAAAAAGGGCTCTAAGGCCACCAAGCCCAAAGGAAAATGTTTCCATTGTGGTGTTGATAGACATTGGAAAAGGAATTGTCCTAAGTACCTCAAAGAGCTTAAAGAGAAAAAGATTAAAGGTAAATGTGATTTACTAGTCATTAAATCTTGTTTAGTGGAAGTTGGTTCATCCCCTTGGATAATTAATTCAGGAGCCACTATTCATGTTTATTCTTCTTTGCAATTGATTGATTCATATAGGCAGTTTGATAAGGGTGAGTTCATTGGGACTGGGGAAGTCGTTTCAGCAAAGACAATGAGAGAAGTTAGACTTCATTTCAATAATAATTGTTTTATTATCATGAACAATGTTTATTTTATTTCAGGTTTTAAGAGAAATTTGATTTCTCTATTTAAACTTTTGGAATTTAATTATTCTGTTTTCTTTTTATAATAAATCAGTTATTATTTCTAGAAACGGTTTAAAATTTTGTTTAGGGATGAAAAAAAACGATTTATATGTGTTAAGACCGTTAATGCATAATCCACTGCTTAATACTGAAATGTTTAAGGTTGAAAAACCAAAAACAAAACAACAAAAAATTTCTCAAAACAATGACATATATCTTTAGCATCTAAGACTTGGTCATATTAACTTTGATAGATTAGACAGACTTGTAAAGAGCAGACATTTAAGCGAGTTAAATATCGGTACTTTACCTGTTTGTAATCATGTCTAAAACGTAAAATGACCAAAAGACCTTTTAGTAGAAAAGGGCTTAGAGCTAAGGAACCGTTAGAGCTTATACATTCATATGTCTGTGGTCCTTTGAATGTTAAAGTTAGAGGCAGTTATAAATATTTCGTCACCTTTATTGATAATTATTTAAGACATGGGTATGTTTACCTAATGCAATAAAAGTCAGAAACTTTTGAAAAGTTCAAAGAGTTTCGAGCTTAAGTTGAAAATCAATTAGGTAAAACATTGAAAACTCTACGATCAGATCGTGGAGACGAGTATCTCGATACAAAGTTTGAAGATTACTTACTTGAGCATGAGATTTTATCCCAACTGACTGCTCTTGGAACACCCCTGCAGAATGGTGTTGCAGAAAGGAGAAATCAGACCTTTTTGGACATGATAAGATCTATATTTAGTTTCTCATTATTATTTAGTTCATTCTAGGGATATATATTGCAAGGTCCCAGGATCGAAATCTGGCTCTGATACTGATTGAAGGGAAAAACAAAACAACAATTATTTTTGTTAAAAATTGAGAATTTATGAAACACTGAGTTTTAAAAATCTCTCACTTGCCCTAGAGTAGATAAGACATATCTCGTAATCCTAGACCCTTTAAATGACCTTCAAACATTTTAGCCGTTAAGGTCTTGATAAACGGATCAGCAAGGTTGTTTTGTGATGCAATCTTCATCACGTTCGCATCTCCTTTTTGTATGATCTCCCTAATGAGATGATATTTCCTCTCTATATGCTTCCCTTGTTTGTGGCTTCTTGGTTCTTTGGAATTGACCATTGCACCGCTATTATCACAATAAATGGTGAGTGGTTTATCCATATCTGGAACAACTTCCAGATCAGTCAAGAATTTACATAACAATAGCATTTCTTTAGCTGCTTCACAAGCTGCTACATATTCAGCTTCCATAATAGAGTCAGCAATGCAAGATTGCTTAACACTTCTCCATACAATGGCTCCACCACCAAGAGTGAATACTAATCTGGACGTAGATTTTCTAGCATCATTGTCCGACTAAAAATCAGAATCTGTATATCCTAATGGGATCAAATCCTCTCTAGAATACACTAGCATATAGTTTCTCGTTCTCTGAAGATACTTGAGAATATGTTTTACAGCCACTTAATGATCAAATCATGGATTAGATTGATAACGACTAACTATTCCCACCGAATATCATATATCCGGTCTCGTGCATAACATAACATACATGACACTACCTACTGTAGAGGCATAAGGAATTCGTCTTATATCCTTAATATCTTGAGATGTCTTAAGACACTGTTCCTTAGACAAATGAACTTCATAACGAAAAGTAAATGACCTTTTTTGGTGTTCTGCATCAAAAATCTCACAAGAATCTTATTGATACACGATGCCTGAGACAGCGCTAACAACTTATTCTTGCAATCTCGTATTATTTAGATCCGAAAGACATAACTGACCTTTTCTAAATCTTTCATTTGGAATTGACTAACGAATCAACTCTTGATGTCTAACAATATTCCTATATCATTCCCAATAAACAAAATATCATCAACATAAAGTACAAGGGAAACCACTTTCTTATCGATAATCCATTTATGTACACAAGGTTTATTGATATTTTGCTCAAAACCATAAGACTTGATTGAAGTATCAAACATTATATTCCAAGATCGAGATGCTTGTTTAAGTCTATAAATTGATCTTTGCAACTTGCAAATCTTTTGCTCTTGACATTGGGATACGAATCCCTCTAGTTGTACCGTATAGATACTTTCATCAAGATTACCATTCAAAAACGCAATCTTGACGTCCATTTACCAAATCTCATAGTCGGGACATGTGGCAATAGATAGAAGAATCCGAATGGACTTAAGCATAGCTACTAGCGAGAAAGTTTCCTTATAGTCAACTCCCTCTTTTTGGGTATAACCCTTTACCACTAGTCTAGCTTTAAAAGTCTCTACCTTTCTATCCACTCCTCTTTTTCTTTTGTAGATCCACTTGCAACCTATAGGTTTTATCCCATCTAGTTGATCCACAAGTTCTCAGACTGAGTTAGAGTACATAAACTCTATCTCGAGATTCATGGCTTTAAGTTATTCTTTCTTATCAGAATCCTTCATTGCATCATAATATGTCAATGGATCATCTACACTCTCATCGGAGATAGCAATTTGTGCCTCTCCAATCTCTCTTGATAAACCTCGATCCCAATTTCTTCGAAGATTTTATTTTCGACGATCGGATAGAGAATAAAGAGTCCAGAAATAGTGCAAGGAGCCCGGTTAGAATTCGATTATATTTATAAGACCCTGAGTGTCGTGTTAGGAATAAATAAGAATTTCAGTGAACAATGTTCGGATCCAGAATGAATAGTGATTTTTTCGAAAAAGATCCGAAATTAGTGTTTAAGACCGAATTTGGACCCGATTATATTGTCCAGGGTTATAAATTGAGATTCGGTGGGAAACGGAAGTTTTCAATGAATAGTATTTTTCGGACAAAAATTTTTGAATTAATAGTAAATTTTCAGAAATGACCTTAACAGTCGAAAATATCCGAAAATAGTAGAAGAGTATAGAGAAATGGAAACGGATCAAAAAGAAGACCATTTGAGTCAGTTTTAAGCGATCCGAAGAAAATTACGATATTGCCCTTTTGAGAGATTAATGAGTTTTAATGAGTTTAAACCCAATTGAATTTTTTTCGAAGCATGAGATTGATAGATAAGACACCTAATTAAAGTATTTCATGATCAATTTGAAGACTAGATGATTATAGAATATTTTCAGAATATTTTCCGGTTAAAGTGAAATTATATTATAAAAAGGGCAAAATTGACCTTTTAAGTTAAGTATGCATGGATCACGCATGAGCATAATATACAGAAGTTTCAAGAAGTGTAACCTAAGTGAATGAGAATGAGTTAAAGAGAATGAGCATAAAAATCAAGTATTTAAGCTATAGATACGTATAAAAAAGTTATCGGTTTATTCGACTGAATTTCGGTTAGTAACATTTTTTTTATCAAGTATATATGAGAGGTATTAGGTTGAAATTGAAGCTTATAAAATTAAATTGGCCACAAGATATGTGTACAATATTTGTGGAATATTTTTCGAAAGTGATTAGGGATTAATTATATGTTAATCAAGCGAGGTGAGCTCATGGAATAAAATAAAGCATATTTTAATTCAACCAATAAGAAAAGAGATAAGTGACTTGAAAAGTAATGGCTATAGATGTGCCACATGTCATGTAGTGATTGGTTGAATAGATAAATGGATGAGAAAATGCCAAGTGGACTAATAAAATTAAAAATTATATATTTTTGGGCATTAGTAAAATTATTGAAAGTTTGAGGTAATTAAATGAAATTTTTTTAAGGGATTAATTGTAATTTATCATTAATATATATAAAAATGAATTTGGTCTCATATGAGACGATTGTTGTCGAGAACCAGAAACCAGAAAAAGAAAGAAAGAAAGAAAAGAAAAAAAAAAGAAGAGAGAGAGAAAGAGAGAGAGAGAGAGAGATCCGATCCGAATTTCGTCGAGGTTCCTTCACGAAAGTTGTTCCTCGTCACCTCCTCTAGCTAACCCCAAAATTTGAAGCGAAAAGATTGCTTATTTGGTGAGTTATTTCAGTTTAAAGTTTGATATTTTATGTTAAAACTCATTCTCTCTCTAGTTTCTTTTTCAAATTTTAGTTTAAGGATGATAAAAGGGACTTGTAAGGATGATTTTAGTATAATTTGTGAGTGATTTGGTGAAATAAAAATGGGCGAAAGAGAGAGAGAAAGTCTTGACAAAAATGGGTTTTTATGGGATCCAAATTCGTTTTCGAATCTAAGGTATTAGATGAATGATTTAGAGGTTAGAGAATAATCTTATGAAGTTAGATTTCAAAAACGAAAAGTTTAGGATCGATTTCGGAGCTAAACAGACGAGTTGAAGGGTGTTTTCTGAAATCATTTTAAATGCGTTCGTTTAACGTTCGAAACAATTTATTTAATCATGGTTGGGTGTTAGAACACTAGAGAATTGATTATTGAAGTTGTCGGATGTTCGAAACCAAAAATAATTTTTATTAGTAAGTGAAATCGAACGAATTTCGTTCGATGCATCCGACGATGAAATTTAGTATATTGAGATATTTCTAGGAAAGAATAAGTAGAATTCATGTAGAGAAAACGGATTTCGAAAACCCCGATTGAATAGAAATTGAGATCCGAAAGTTTAAACGTTAAAGGGTATTAATAGAATTAAATGAGATTTTTATTGATTTTGAATGTTATTTGAATGAGTTAAGTGACCCTAAATGGATATTTGATGTTTTAGGGTAAAAGCGGAGAATTCCGGAGGTATACGGAGAAGAATCAGATTCTATCCGAGGACGTGTTGTGAGTGGAACTAAGAGTTTTTAAAGTTTATATTTTCTTAAAGTTTATTTAAAGTTAAAAGAATTTATTATAAATAGTTATTCATTTATTAATTGAATTTATATTATAATTCTAGCATAAAGATTTTAGTTTATTATTTATGTATATGAGAATGTGCTAGAATTAAAGATTTTAGGCTTATTGCCTTGAGATTTAGTATATTTTAGTGTATTAAGAAAAAGAAATTTTGATAGCCTATGGTTTACCCTAGCCCCAGTTTAGTACCCGACCGAATACCCTATGCGTGATACGGTAGATGAGAGGAAGTCAGTCAGTGAGATTTGAGTCTAATCGACTCTTGTGTGAGCGAGGCATGAGTGATCCGTATACACGTATAGGTAGTGTAGTCGGTCCGCAGCGTGGGCCTGCTTTTGGTGACTACACATGGTAGATCCCCACTCCTAGTGGTTAGCGAGATTTTATATGCTACCACGTCAGGAGTAGATATTCCCTGGGTTACTATTTAGGCGAGCATCAGAAAAAATTTAAAAAAAAAAAAAAAATTCAGAAAGTGTTTTAGAAAAGAACTTTAGAAAATGTTTTAGTTTTAAAAACTATTTTTGGGAGAATACGTTATACAGAAATGAGTTTTAGTGTATATAACTTATACCACTCACTGAGTTATACTCATAGTTTTCTTTAAATGATTTTCTTAAAAATTCTCTCACAGACGCAAGAGTTAGTCGTCCAGCCGACGAGGTTCAGTCAGACGTGCAGGTGGACGTATAAGACGACACTTACTACATGTATATATTTTGTTAGTTTAATCATGTGTATGTTCATGTATATAGTTGTAACTATTTTAAAGAAATAGTGGATGCATTAGTTAAAACTGTTTTATTAAAGTTTTCTGAAATTCAGATTTTATTTACTTGTTTGTGGTTGTGTTGTGAGAAAAGAGTCGGAGGCTTTGGAAGTTGAGAAATTGATTTTATAGAAGTGTTTTTATAAACTGTATTTGAAACTTGCAGGGTGGCATAGTTTAGAAAATAGACGGCATGCTGCCGAAATTTTTATTAAAAAGCGAAAAAATTTTATCACTGTCACTTTGTAAAAGAAGTTAAAATATCTAGATAAATGAGTTTCCGGTGGTCTGACAAGATTCCTCCGGACTGAGTTAGGGTTCGTGGGAATTCTTTCGGGATGCTACGAGATCTTTCTTGGGTCCAGAAGAGGGATTCGGGAAGGGTCTCGTCATCTCTGTAGCGGATTAGTGGTCTAATAACCCTCCCACTACGACGAGACAGTAAATGATTCTGATGAGAATCTGTCTGACATTCAGACGCCTGAATTATGTCTTTATCAACAACTATTGCTGACAGGGTACTATTCAACCTAAGAAGTAACTCTTCAAGTACAACTTTACTTCGAGGTTTGTAATCTCTTATATAGTTCTCTTCAATAAAAGTAACGTTTATCGATACAAATATTTTATTGTCTTCAGGACTATAAAAAAGTCTGCCCCTAGTCTCTTTGAGATAACCTACAAATAGGCAAACTTTTGAACGTGGTTCCAGTTTTTCAGTCTTGTTCTTCAGCACATGTGCTGGACACTTCTATATGCGAAAATATCATAAACTAACTTTGCAACCTTTTCATAACTTTAAAGGCGTCTTTGGAACTGACTTAAATGGTACAACATTCAAAATATACATTGCAGTTTGCAATGCATATCCCCAAAATGAACTAGGTAATGATGAGAAACTAAACATAGATCTCACCATGTCCAAAAGAGTTCAATTTCTCCTTTCTGCAACACCATTCTACTGAGGTGTCTCAGGAGCAATCAGTTGGGATGAAATCCTATGCTTAAGCAAGTAATCTTCAAACTTTGTATCGAGATACTCGCCTCCATGATCTGATCGTAGAGTTTTCAGTGTTTTACTTAATTGATTTTCAACTTTAGCTTGAAACTCTTTGGACTTTACAAAAGTTTCTGACCTCTGTTGCATTAAGTAAACATACTCATATCTTGAATAATCATCAATAAAGGTGACGAAATATTTATAACTGTTTCTCGCTTTAACATTCATAGGACTGCAGACATCTGAATGTATAAGCTCTAGCGGTTCCTTAGCTCTAAGCTCTTCTCTAATAAAAGGTCTTTTGGTCATTTTACCTTCTAAACATGATTCACAAACAAGTAACGTATCGATTTTTAACTCACTTAAATGTCTGCTCTTTACAAGTCTGTCTAATCTATTAAGGTTAATATGACCAAGTCTTAGATGCCAAATATATGTTTCATCGTTTTAAGAAATCTTTTATCGTTTTGTTTTTGGTTTTTCAATCTTAAACATTTCAGTATTAAGCAGTGGATTATGCATTAACGGTCTTAACACATATAAATAGTTTTTTTGCATTTCTGAACAAAATTTTAAATCGTTTTTAGAAATAATAATTGATTTATTATAAAAAGAAACAGAATAATTAAATTCCAAAAGTTTAGATACAAAAATCAAATTTCTCTTAAAACCTAAAATAAAATAAACATTGTTCATGACAATAAAACAATTATTGTTGAAACGAAGTCTAACTTCTCCCACTGTCTTTGTTAAAATGAATTCCCCAGTCCCGATGAACTCACCCTCATCAAGTTGCTTATATGAATCAATCAACTGCAAAGAAGAACAAACATGAATAGTGGCTCCTGAATTAATTATCCAAGGGGATGAATCATCCTCTACTAAACGAAGATTCAACGACTAGTAAATCACATTTACCTTTCATCTTCTTCTCTTCGAGCTCTTTGAGGTACTTAAGATAGTTCATCTTCTAATACCCATCAACACCACAATGGAAGCATTTTCCTCTGGGCTTGGTGGCCTTAGAGCCATTTTTGCTCTTCTTCTAAATAGTTTGCTTCTTAGGCTTAGTCTTAGCCTTAGTCTTTTCGGTGTTTCTCTTCCTTTTGTTTTTACCAAAAGAAGAAGTCTTAGCAACATTTGTTTCATCGGACTTACTTTTGTCCTTATTCATAAATTCATAAGTAATCAGCTCATTGAGCAACTGCGTAAATGAGTAAGTCAACTTGTTCATAACATAGTTGCTCTTAAATTGCATGAAACTCTTTGAAAGAGTTTCTAGTATCATACTCATTTGGCTACGCTTATCTATAGCCTTACCATGGCTTTCAGCTGTGTTGAAGTGAGTCATCATTTTCAAGACATGCTCTCGAACAGATGTACCTTCAGTTATAACAGCACGAACAACTTTGTGCCATTGTTGCTCAAAAGGTTATCCAAACATGTCTTGCAATAACTCCAGTATCTGAGTTGCTGTTATCATTATCTCGTGCTTGGTAGCAAACACCTCAAACATCTCTGCTAACAAGTAGCAGCGGGTCTCCTTATTAGTCGTGACCCATTTTTGATAGGCCTCACACACAGTACGTCTAGTATTTTTTGCTAGCTGGGGAGGACAAGGTTGAATCGTGACAAACTTAAAGTCCTCACAAACCAGAATTGCGTTCATGTTACTTTTTCATTTGACATAATTTTCCACGTTAAGCTTATCATTAGCTAGTACAGAAATCAATCAAGATATCATTGCTGAAAACAAATAAAATAAAAATCATTTAATATCAATTTGCAAAATTAATATCATGTAACTTGGGCATAAAATTAAACGTAATGCATGATACACAAATAATGAATTAGAAAATACCCAAAAAAATAATTACTATGCCACGATAATTTAACATTCCACAAATAAGTGTCGTCATAGGGTAGGTCAAATATTTGTATGTTAGACTAAGACATTCTCAATTAAATAATATAATAAAATAACTCTTAGTCATATATTATTTAACTACTGTTTTTTAGTCAAGAAAATAATTAACAATTAATTATTTCTTTTATGAGTGTAACCCATCATTTCGAATTTCATGGACTTAACTCGAAAATTGTCGTTATAGGGTAGGTCAATCCCAAGATACATCTAGGAATCCTATCCATTAGGAAGTCAACCTTAATTGACTTAAATGGACACCAGCTGTAGGGGGACGATAACAAAGCCGTCTCAAGGCGCCATTTAAGTTTCACAGTGTTGAACTAATGATGGAGACCGTGGGATATATTGTTATATATCCCTCTCCCACTCACTATTTTAGGGTTAGGGTTTTCTATTAAAAATTTCTAGTAATCGTCTTATATTATTAACGGCTAAGAAGATAATCTAAATTACTAAGAATTTGTGAGTTACTAAAGTTCAAAACTTATTAACACTTAATAAATTACCAGATTTTTAACACTTAAAAATCTAATTTAATTTATAAATTTAATTTAAATAATCAAAATTATAAAGACTAGATTTATTACGAAGTTACCAGATTTTAACTAATTAAAATCTAATCCACATTATGAATGTCAATTATTGAAATCATATTTCTAATTTGAAACCTATGATTTTCTACTAAAATCAATTCAAATTATATAAAAGACATTCTATTTATTATTCTTCTATTTATACTAATAAACAATTTAATAGTAAAATAAAATAATACATGTGATGTATGTCATGTTATAATACAGTGAGTAGGCACTCTCTACTCTATATGGCATATTTTATACGTGATCATGTTATCAACAAATTATTCAATCATTGCATGATAAATAATTTAAATAAACAACATGTGTATGACCGGGTTCTTTGGTTTTAACAACTTAAATCTAATTTTAAGATTACATAAATTAACCAAGGTATTCATCGGTCTTCACTTATAGTTTTCATGGTTTTCAAAGGTCTTCATGGATTCTCTTGTGTTCTTTTAAGCTTAAAATTAAATCCAATTTAATTATCAAGAATCTCCATCAAATGGATTGGGTTTTAAGCTTATTTCTTGATTTTTAGATCCAAGAAAAATTATTCATAACTAGTGGAAAATTTTAATAAAAATTATGAAGTAAAACGGAAAAACAGAAGCCAAGATTCATCCATGCTTCAAGTGTTATTTGTGCTACGGCAATCAAGTGCACATATCACACGCACAATTGTGCAGCAAACATTCATGCACAAATTGATGCAAAAGTTTCATTGTTTTGTCTTTTGTGCATGACACATAAACCTGTGCAACAATTGCACCATGTTTTGTTTTTATCTAAAAAAAAATTGCACTGTTTTGTGCACAACACTCAAATAAGTGCACTAAGCACACATGTCGTGCAATCAACAGTTTGTGCATCACATGCACTGTCAGCGCACTATTTTTCTGACTCACAGCCGAACAGCCGCTTACACAACTGGTTCAATAATAGTTCTGTTGTTTTCCGCACCAGCCCGCTTAGTCAACCTGGACGCAAGCAGCCTGAACCAGACCCGCAGCGACCAGCGTTGTACAGGTTCATAACCAGTCGCACCAGTCCTTCGCAAACGCACCGCTTGCGCATCTAATGCGCTCGTTCTGGTCCCGCATCTCATGCATCGCTAGAACACTAAATTGGGTGCAACTTTTTACACCGTCCGCATATTGAACTGGCTCAAATTAGATTTCCGTTTTGAATCGCAATTCATGCCCAAATTCAGCAGCCAATTCCAGCCCGAATCAGCAGCAAATATCATATCTGTTCTGCACTTTATTCTTAAAAAATATAAAACCCTAGTTCTATGAATTACAACAGAAAAATTGCCACAAACGGCTTATAAAATTAATCGAGTTAATTAACCAAAGAACCATACAATTAACGATCATACCATACAATCTCCATTCATCAAATATGAATACAAAATATATCACATCATAATCAAATAAAAAATAACAGTATCTACTCAATGATATATAAATCAATACAAAATACATTATTTTAAAATCACTGTTTTATTAGAATCTGACTCTAATATCAATTAAAGGAAAAAACAACAATTATTTTTGTTAAAAATTGAGAATTTACGGAATTATAAAACAATGAAATAAAATAATAACACTAAATAAAGATCGAATCTTGTACCTTTTGTATTGATCTTTGTGGATTGCTCATCACCTTGTCTTTTTTTATATATCTCTATATTAAGAAACAAATGAGTGAGCACAATCATATAGAACTGTACTCATTTATTTTTTATTTCTTTTCTGAAAAGGAAATTAAATGAATGTTTGTTAAGAGGCAAGTGTTTGTTTTTGGTTATAAAGAGAGCAAAGATACAATTCTTGGTCTCTAATTTTCTTTCTGTTTCTCAAACATACGTATAACCAAAAACTGCTACAAAAGAAAATTATTTCTTTTTTTTTTTTTATAGGCAACAATTAGGGTTTTATTAATCAAAATTAACATTGAACTCTATATTTATCAAAATTAAACTTTTGCCTTATATAACATAATTAATTCAAAATTAATTCATGTTATATTTTGAAATTAAAATTGTGACCTCTAATTAATTCATAATTAATTTAGACAGAGTGCCTATTGAGAATCGAATTCAAAACCTACTATAAAATTAATTAAATAATTTGAATAATCAATATTATTCAAATAATTAAGTGAACACTTATTTTGTTACTAACGTAACAAATGTAATTGGACAGTTCAATTACAATATTCTATATACACGTTTCTTATAGTGAAATGAGTTATCAAAGGGATCCGATGGACCTACAATTTTGAGCTCCAATAATATCGGAATTATTAATTAAACTCTTTAATTAAATAACTCATTATTATTAATCTTAAAGTTACTCCACTAAAAACCTAAAATTGCACTTTCAAAACTGCAAATATTTTTATACAATCTAAAATTTTCAGTGTCCATTGATTTAATCACTGCATATGATTTGACCCTCCACAAATAGTTCATACTTAAAGCTAGGTCAAATTGTCCATTATACCCCTCTAATTATATCTTGATCTTTAGGTGTCATTGATTCTCTAATGAATAATATATTCATAACAACTTATAAATTTATCTTTCCGTTTACATATGAACAAAAAGTTGAATGTTCTTATTGTTCAAGACCTGAATCAGCCCTTAAGAAAACTATTTCTCTACTTCTCTACTTACGCAAGAATGAGTGAATTTCACTATTGTATAGAATATTCCCAACTACTTACTAAATCATATCCCCAAAGTATAAAGTTATTGATCGAGCATCTACATCGATCTCACTCATATAAATTAAACGATATAACTCAACAAGCAGGAGTCCATAATACACTCAGGATTAAGATTAATTCATATATGATCATCTAGTCGATAAATATAAATCTCTAAATTTAACGGATATTAATTAGAGACTCATGTTTGTCGTGGTCCAATCCTATGTAATATTTATTATATAAGGTGCCTCCATTTCCATATCACCACATGAATAGTCTCGGATAAAATTATCGTACCGAATACGAAATGAACCGCAACTATAGATTTACCACAAATAAAGTACCCAGCTTCATTTGTTTTCTATGAACTCTTTAGATTACTTCTCTCAAACTAAATTCGTTTGTATATAACACTTATATACTTAATTTGAAAATACATCAGTAATCAAGGATGTTTCTTATGATATATACAATTTTTACAAAATATATAAATTGAATAAAAGGAATATTTTATTATTGTTTATTAAAACTGTTTATATAATTACAAGCTCTTAGGGCACAAAACCCAACATATAATCCAATGCTTAAATATTTTTTAACAAGGAAGAAATAAGTTACTATCAATCGTATTTGGTTACATTATCTTTAGGTTGACTCCTTTAAGTTACACTATTTACGATGCTATGATTATTATAATGTTTCAAAATATTATCATTATTCTATCATGAACAATCGAATACTATACACGTGTATTTCATAGTCACAAGCTAGCATAATTGCCCAAGATGATATCCATGTCATATAGGCTCACAAAATACCTCCATATCGAAGTAACAAGATTGAATTACCACAAATTGCATGCCATAATTTAGAAATCATCGGGTCACAATTTTATTTTAACCATATTATGAGATAGATAAAATGTATACCATCGTCCACCAAGCCTTAACACCACTCATTGAAGAAACACAATGTAGAAGCATATCTATGAACCACAACAAAGTAAACAATATCTAATAACAATAAATAAGATAAATCCGATAACGTAACTAAAAAATTTACGTGGAAAGCTCATACTAAGGAAAAACTATAGCCATCAAAAGGATAAAGGAACAGATATCACTATGTAGAAAAATTGTTACAATAACACACTCAAAACTTTCTAACTACAAACACCGATTACAACCTAACCTTAAACTTATTAAACGAGCATATTAAGCTTAGAGCTTACAATTGAGCTCATCATTATCTCTCTAGGCATTTTGCTATATCTTGGTATATCGTTTAAACAAAGAATAAGCTCTCCATTTATGATATGAGTTTACTTGGTTACAAAGTAATTCAAAACCTTTAGAAAATAACAATGTGACTTGGTGATAAGAGCACTTATTTATTCAGTTTGGTAACCACAGGTGATATAAAAAAATGAGATAGATATAATATATAAGGATGCTTGATTTTCTAGCACTTTTCACCATTTTTTATGTCTATGTCACCTAATTAATAATTTGAGTTTCAATGATACTTAAATGTATAACGAACATAAAAACGCCAACACAAGACTTGATTTTCACATGAGAGTAAGAAAGAAAATTTTCCTTTCTTTGCGAGTTATTTCTTCGTTTGAAGGTCGTTCACTTCCTTCCTTCCTTCAAAAATTAATTTATTATTTTCCTTTTTCAATTCTTTTAAACTTTTATCTCAAATTTGAGTTTTTTTCTTATCATTTTCTTCTTATTTTTAACTTTTAATTTAAATGAATTTACAAATCTTAACATGAAAATAATTAAAATAAACAACTTTAAGAAAAGTTTGTAGATTCAAGCAACTCAAACTATTTTTTCACTACAAACAACATATCAAATCACTATTATAAACACCAAAATAATATTTTTCTTCCAAGAAAAATGATGTTATAAAGAAAGAATATAAGAATCGGTGCAGAGAATTGGTGAGAGAAAGAAAATAATAATCGACATAAAGAATTGGTGAGAAAAAGAAAATAGAGAAAAAATGAAAGAAAAAAGATGCAAGAGAAAGGTTTTTATTTCATTAAGGGAAATTTTGTTAATGGACACATTTTTTAATTTTTTGAAAGCTAACACCAAACAGGTCATAGGTTTGTCAAAACTTATTAAGATTAAACATTAACTAATTTGTGAACTTATTGAGATCAAATGTCTTAGATTTGTCGAAACTCATTGAGATCAAACACTACTTGTGTGGTTCAAATATGCATAAGACCTATACTAAGAGGGAGAAAACTAACTCCGCCAACAACAAACACTATTTACGTTATTTGGATATGCACTATCTGCACAATTCAAATATGCTCTACTCTCTGCATGGCTCAAATATGCACTAATCCCACAAGAAAATGAGAAAAACAACCCTACTAAAATTAAACAATACTCGCGCAGCTCGAATATACATTACACTGGAGTAAAGTAACTCTACAGAAATTAAACATTACTTGTGCAATTCGGATATGCACTACATTCCTATCAAAATTAAACACTACAAAAAGAAAAACTAACCATACCAAGACTAAACATTACGTGTATAGCTCGGATATACACTGTTCCCCTACTCTTTGCATTGCTCAAATGTGCATCACTCCAAAATAAAAAGAGAAAACTAACCCTACCTATATAGGGCGGCTCAAATATGATAGGGAGAAAACTAACCATACTGAGATTAAATATTACTTACGTAGCTCGGATATACACCACTCCCCTACTATCTGCAAGGCTCAAATATACACTATTTCCATATTAAGAAGAGAAAAATAACCCTGCCTATAAGGGGCAACTTGAATATGCACAAAAACTACCCCCACAACCTATACACAACAAAACTAACCCTACCTATAGGAGGCGGCTTGAATGTACACAAAAACTACCCACGTAATGTATATCATACAACTCATGATACGTTCAACCATTTCAAACAAACCAAGAACCACTAAGAAAAAGTCCATACCAGCCTTTCATTGTATATGTTCCATTCTGCAAAGAATCTGACTTACAATGGTGAAATTAAGACCACATATATCTTTTTAAATCAAGCAAATTCATCGTACTCCAATCCAACTTATTCTATCAAAATGCATGAATCCTGATGGTTTATGTGATGAATATTATGCTCATTGTATTTAATATTGCACTTGTATTCTTCAGGAGTCCAAAAAAGGAAAGATAAAAAAAAGGCTTTGCCCTTGACAACCGTTTAGTGGAAGTGATTTGATTCTATAAAAGACGTAAAAACAATAGAGTATGTTTTAGGACCATAAAGTTCATATATTGGATTTAGAATTGTTACTCTGACAACTTTGTGCAGAAAGATATATCAGCAGTAAATTTACCATTTAATTGAAACCAAGGCAAGCAACAGAAATGACTATTTATTGATCCTAGTATCAAAAAATTACACGTAAAATACCTGTCCGACATTCAACAGACTCTCATGAGGAACATTGAAAATTACACTATTCTCTCTGCATATCTTCCTAAGAAATGCATATATATAATCAACTGCTATCTTTTTGTAAAATTTCGATTCTCTCCTTGCTCTAACCACTGTGTTCCCCAGTATGTGCACCACTCCGGCATCTCTACAATTATTCAAAAATTCTAACTCATCTGTCTCAGTCTGGCTGCTTACCTGACTGGACGACCTGACTGTACTATTTACATGCAACGGTGATTTTACAGGCACGATTGAGTCCACAGACGACATTGTGAGGCCTGTATTGGAGGATGTTGAGTTTCCATTATTGTCCAGCAGGGCCTCTCTTGACTGCACAGTTTGATGACCATACAAACTGTACTCATCCGAATCTGAACACCCTTCCATCATCGATTCGAGCCGGACAAACAAAAAGAGGTTATTAAAGAGCTTATTCTCAAAGTCCTCATCTTTCTTATGGAGGTCTTTATAGCCGTACCTTGCCACACAACGGAATATGTGGAAATTCTTGGGTCCAATCCTCTTCACAAGAAACCTCTCATCTTCTGGGACTGTATAGACAGGAAGGTACTTAACACAAACAAAAACGACGACAGAATGGATGGCAGGTAGATTTGTAATGAAGTGGGAAAAGATGGGAGGCACCCCACTTGCCAGCTCTGTGTATACAAGTCCAATCCCGGGGACTCGAACCAGTCCCAAACTGGGTCCAAGCCCAAGAATCCATGCCATCGAAACCTTGCTATGCATCTCAAACTCATAACGTTTCACAGTACCATAATGCCAAACATACATGATCAGAAGAAAGGCTGCGGAAATTACAAGGGGAACCCAGCCACCTTGATCAATCTTGAAAAGCACAGCAGAAAAGTATGTGCATTCTACAACCAGTGATAATCCAGTGAATACAAGCACAAGTATCCAATGGCAGCGCCACACCAGTATCATGATTAAAGTCATCAGTAACGTGGTTACCAGCATGACTATGACGACTGCCGTCCCTGTTACAACATGCATTATCATAAAATTAAGTCAGACATGCAATACTAATTTCAGAAATGAAGTTTGAACATACCATAAATCCAACACAAGTTTTTTATTTTTTTGACATTACCAACAAAAGAAATTAAAATACATGAATTGGTTGATAAATTGAACCCACAATTTTGAGTGTTATCACTCATTAGCATTCAGTACGAGATAGTTTGAATGAAGTTGTACAAAAAAACTTAAAAGAAAATGATTCATTGTGCATTATAATTTTCAATATCCATTTAGGTATCGATGCTGTCAGTGCATTAACATTTTTTTAACATAAAACTTCTAATCAATCAGTATAGGATAAACTTACCATAAGCATTTCCAATTTGGCTTTGATTCTTGAATCCAGCAGTCACAGCAATGCAAAGAATCATAAGGATCCAATTGATATCAGGGATATATATCTGACCGAGGAATTTCTTTGATGTATGTACAACTTTAACTCTTGGGAAACAGCCAAGTGCAAGGGCCTGCTTGATTATTGAAAATGTTGCAGATATGGTAGCCTGGCTTGCAACAATAGCAGCTGCAGTTGCGACAATAAAAACTGGCCAATATATGCTTTCTGCAGAGTAAAATATTATCATAAGAATACTAGCCATAAGCAGGTGCTCAACCACACCATTTTGCTACATAACAGTACTCTTCTACCCTTGACTCGATCTCTCCTTTTTATAATGCGATATTAAGGCAACCCAATGAAAACAATTCAACACATAAGCATGTTCAGTACTTAAGCAGATCCAATTAGCAAAATTTAAGAGACTTAACAACTTTACTGTGGAATTTTATATGCATGAATCAAGGAGCACGCATTGTTTTGTGAAAGCCCAGGCTGACAACATCGTTTAGTCTCTCGAAATCTTCAGAGTAGAAGTAGAACAGACCTGGAATAGAGCGATAGAAAGAATCAACCACATGATCCTTGTTATTCATAAGGAAGGCAGCTTGTCCAGAGTAGGCTAAAAGAAGGCAAGGAAACACAACTACTGTGAAGGCAATCTGTATGGCTGAAACTGGAAAATGGCCCAAATCAGCAAAAAGTGCCTCGGTTCCTGTGATGGTTCATAACATATCATCAAAGTTAGTCTACCAAAATTTTAACATAATTTTAGACAGCCTCAAATGTGGTAAAAATTGAATATTAAATGTAAGAGACATTAACACCAATGGCCAAGTAATAGTTTACCTGTTATACTGAGCATGATACCTCCAAGGGAAGTCCATCTCTCTCTCCCTCCTCTTCTAAAATATCGGTATATATACACAGGTGAAAAAGCCTTTAAAACAGCGCTATCATATTTCCAGATATTGAGTAGGCCGATACCTCCAATTAAGAGAAACCAAAGCAGCACAACTGGGGCAAAAAGCCAGCCAACCTTGTCTGTGCCATAGTGTTGCATGCTAAACAGGCCTACTAATATCACAACAGCCACAATCACGACCACGCCTAAACCACAGAAAAGAAGTAACTGTTAAAGACTTAGACTATTAAAATTGGTTTAAAAAAAAAAAAAAAAATTGAGATTAAAAACTACACAGAAAGCATTCCACATTGAGATAAAAAGAAAAAGAATTTTGTTAATTAAGGAGAAGAAACATACTATTACTCATGCCAGGATGGTCAACCTTGATTCCACCAGTGGCTGAAAGAACTGCCAGAGAGAGTTTGAGATTATGCATCTTTTTAAAATAATAGTCACACAAGCGTATATAAGATACAAAATTAACAAATAAAAGTACAGTAAAGTTCTCCACGTGTGATCCTAGAATCGAAGTCACAACTAATGAGGAGATCAAACACAGTAAAACTGTGGCCAGCACTGAGAAACTAGTTCATTAAACCAATTTCAAGTCATTACAGTAAATTGAACAGATGTGAAATGACTTATCCTAAGGAGGCACCACATAAATTAGCTGTTGAAAAGGGAAGAGCAACATGCTCACATTTTCACATTAATGCGCAGCGACATTGTATGTCATGATCGTGCAAGAAAACTTGAGCAGCCAATAAAGCACGACCATGATGGTTTTTTTTTTTCCCTTCATGTTATTTTCTGTTTGGGAAACAATACTCACATTGTCCACTAATAAACAAGACTTTTTGCATTTTGCCAATCGAAACAATTTTATTTCCAGAAGCAGTAGAGAATTATGTTCAAGATGTTGATATGAATCTTATTTTGTCCCATAACTTGATTATCCTATTCAAAACACATGGATCAATTTCACCACAAACACCAATAATAAATTAGTATCCCTAACATCAATATATATTTTTCAACAATGCTATTTCACCTATAAAGGATAATATGTCAATATCTGGCAGACATGAATACATGTAGAAGCACCTTTACATTCTATGCAAGCAATCATATATCAATGATGATCTAAGGAAATAGATATGAAACAAAAAAAAAAAAATTAGGTAACCATTAATCACTTCAAAGCTTAAGCTTGTAAATAAAGCTCCCAAGCACTTCAACACACCCACCAACACCAACGTGCTTTATGTGTAGCCTAATTTCAAAAAACTAACACATTCAAATGAAAAACAAGATAGTCTAACAAATATTTATACAACTACATGCAGGGGATTCATCCACTAGACCCAAGGCTTAAACTCGTAAGTTTAGGATCCAAACCAAAGCATTTAAGAACTTTATCAAAATTAATATTCAAAAAAAGACAAAAATGAACAAAAAGATTTTTTTTTTTTTTTTGTATGTATCCAAGAAAATTTCTACCCAAATAGACGTCAAAATGAAAGCCAAAGGGAGGAAATTCATTTGCTAGACCCTAAATGTTAAACCCATAGGTTTAGGGTCCAAGCAAAAGGATTTAAACAATTTGTTGCAAGTATATTTGAAATAATGAGAAAAGAAGGTATGAAACATTGAGATCACATCAATGGCAAGAATCTAAGGGATATCAGAGACATTATCTAACCTGATAATGAATATTAGTAAGGCTACCAATAGTTACACAAAAAGCATCGAAATACAGACAATTAAGCAAAATTATTGGCTAGAATCAAGTAAAAACAAAACATAATATTTTTCAATATCGAGTGGCACACAAGGTATAGCTTGACATTTGCCATCTTGCAAGATTTTAGACAATGACCCACTATTTTCAATTAAACATCAATTATCTTCTTTATCATACATCACAGATATTTAAAGATCGTTCAGTACACATATTGAAAGGTTTTAAGAATTCGAGCATTATGGAATATCTACCTGATATAGCTGGAGTAAGAATCCCATCACCAATCACCATGCAAGTGCCAACAAGGACAAGCATGAGAAGTGCATTCTTCCGAAACGCATGTCGCTCCAACCATCTCTTTGTTTTTGCAGCAAATGACTTTTCATGAAAAGTTGAACGGCTGTACGTTGTGAGCTCCTCATCAGTACGATGTTGATTTGGAATGGTTTTTACTTTTGCATGTCGACATAGCAATGAGTACAGTGCAAATGTTCCACCTGAACCATTAAGAGAATAAGATTGGCACTACTGGTTCTTCAGGAGCAAAAAAAGATAAGTTCAACCAAGGTCCAATTTGGAGGTGTGAAGTTAAAATTATTAAATAATAATAATAAAAATACGCAAAACCATGTTTAGATACAATTCTCAAGTACATTTCCTAATATATTCCAAATTTGACCACGTAATTACACATATATTGAATGTTTACTTCAATGTACATATAGCTTTTTCCCAGAAACTGTTTGTGTTCAATGGAAGAAATATCAAAACTCCAACCCATCCCCTATCTGCACAGCTCAATTTAATACACAGACTTGTCACAAGGATACAGACTAGCGTCCTACTTGATCTACGTAATAATATAATTGATGGAGAAAAAGAATAAAGTTTTAGAAAAACATCCCTGGCCACGACAGTTCAGCGGTTGGGAAATGGAGACCATTGAAGCATATACCATCAGCATCGATATAGAACTTCATTAAACATAACAATCCTTTTGGAAAAAAGGAAAGTACACTTTTAGTATATTTCAAGCTATTTATGGCCATACTGTTTCAAGGACTTCAACATCTTCATTTTAACCGTAAATTTATTTGAAACCACTCAATATACATGATTGAATCTCACAAGAAATTACTGATTCCCTTTGCTCTTTGTAGGGGCAATTACAAGATCCAATGTTCAAAACTTACTTCCTCAATAGAAGATTAAACCTACTTGCTGCATCTTACGAGTATACTTTCACTTTCTCAAAGGCAACAAGAAACGTACAGCCTTAAACGTAGTGACAGATGTTAACCATTGCTTCATAACATCCTTCATTTTATTAACCATCGACTGATCACACTACAGATAAAAGTAAATGACAATTGATATCACAACCAAATTTTCCAAAAACCCCAGTATATGCAGCGCACAACATCTCCTTGAATTTCAATTTCATAGACCAAACAACCAAGTCAAGTCCACATATCTATATCACATTACCTTGACCATTGTCATTTGCTCTGCACACGACAAAAACATACTTGAGAAGTGGGATAAGCGTAAGAGAGTATATAATCAATGAAAGCGCTCCAATCACATCCTCCGGATCCTCGATTCCACGAGGAAATGTATTGTAGAAAACATACAAGGGAGAAGTTCCCAAGTCTCCATATACAACTCCAAGACTCTGGAAAGAAAGCCGCAGAAGCAACAGAGCCGAGAACTTCTGCAGGATTCAATAACATATCAGCAAATCAAACAAATCTTAAAATACCAACAACACCACCACCACCTTACAATCCACAAATTCTATCAACAAATCTTCTTAGTATACAACACCTATCATGCCACCAATCTAATACACTACTCAACAGTACTAAATACATGTATTAATTTTACAAATTCTACTCTTACTATTTTTAGATATAAACTAGTAATTGCAAAAAAGAATTGAAAAGCTGAATTCTATCTATTAAAGAGAGACATAAAAAGAGCACTTTTTTTCTCCCAAAAAAAAAAGTATTTTTTTTAAATAATACCTTTTCTCTGTACATATTTCTAAGCCTGCCAGCCTCCTCATCCATGGGCTGATCAAGCTTCTGATCCAGAACCCACATGCTGCCTTTGTTGCTCTCACTGTCTTCATCAATCTCAAGTCCACCAGAAGCCATTTTCCAGATGTAAGTCACAAACTTTTAGACCAAATTCACAACTCAACAAACACAGACAAAGACAAACCAACTAGAAAGAACTCAAACTGAAAACCCAGTTCTGGCAAGCTTGGTCTTCACTTGAAATCCATCTCTAATCCAACTAAGAAATTGTATCCCCACCTATAAAAATCTTGCAAATAGAACCAAAATTAACAAGTCCAAAATTGGTTAACCCAACTCAACTCAAAAGACTCCTCCTACTATCAAACTAAATAAAACAAAACAAAAAATCTCAAAAAAATCCCAACTTTATTATCTTTTTTTTTTTTTTTTCTCGTTACAGGTTGCAATCAAAATTAAACAAGAGGGAATTGACAACCAACCAAAAAGCTCAAAAGGGTATCGAAAAGACCAAACCTTTAATGACACCTTTATTCTAACCCAGACCAGGCCACAAATAAAAATGAAACAAAACTACCAAACTAGGCTTCTCAGTTGAGACGGCTTGGTAGTTATCCAAGTGGGGTCAACTCAATACCCACCACACACCAAAACCCCAGTAAAAATCTCACAAAAACACACACCAACAAGCACAACACACGAAAAAAACCAAACCCAAGTCGGGTTTTGAACTACAAAGAGAGAGAGAGGGAGACAAGAAGTGGGAGTATGTTTTTGCTGTTTGATTCATTACATAACTCAGAAAAAAAAATTTAAACAAAAAAAAGGAAGGTTGAGACAGAGAGGTTCCCTTATATGTTGTGTTCATGTCATTAGCTGCTCAAAGGAGTCCTCTCACAATTTCTACAGAGAGAGAGAGAGAGAGAGAGAGAGAGAGAGAAGTTTAGCTAGCAGAAGAGAGAGAGAGAGAGATGAAGTGGAAGTGTTTTGCTTTGCTTTTGTTTTGTCTGTTGTTTTGTACTTTATATTTTCATTGTGGGTAAATTTCATTTTCGTCATTACGTCTTAGAAAAGTATCATGATGTTGTTTGAATTCATTTTTTAAAATAGCTTTTCGTCTTTGAAAACGGAAAATAGATGAAAAGTGTTTAATCACAACTAAAAAATAAAAAAACAATGTGAAGAGAGACTTAGAATTACACGTCAAAGAGCCAGTCAACTTTGATCAAAATGATTATCAACTCCGACTGGAATTAAATTTTCATTTAAATTCTAATTAGTTATGCTTTCCTACTTTATCTAATTTACCTTTTCTTGATAATTTAGGATTTTATTTCCATATTAGAGTTAATATTATTTCCTTTTAGGAATTCAAATTTAAATTTTATTATTTTTAGGTTTTCTTTAATTAATTGATACTATTTCCTTAATAAATGGATACTATTTCTTTTTTTAAGTATTAACCCTTTTGGAAAGTCTTATTCTTCAAGAAATGGTAAACTATAAATATTCATGAAACTTTAGAATTGATTATGTTATTTTACTTGAAAAGAAATAATAAAATCCTACTGAGTGTCAAGTAATTATCATATTTGTTTCGGTTTTTTCCTTAAATTCGCTTTGGAATTGGCTTAGACGAGGGTTAGGTAAATTCTGTTATCTAATTCTAAAGAATTACTTTATCTAATTCTATGAGTTAATTGGTTCGATGTCTATTTTATCGTGTGACGTGAGTTTGGTGATTAGGATTTGTTGTTGGATCCAAAGTTACATCCTCAATATAATGTTTTTTTCATTATTTTCAAAACAAATCAAATGTTTCCCTTCAAACAACTATTTAACTCATTTTCAAAAATAATACCAAACACATTTACATCATTTTTTGTTTTTGAAAATAAGTTTCAAAAAATCCACCTAACACATTGCATTTTCATAACATCATTTTTAAAGCATGTTTTCATTTTTAAAAATAGCTTTCAAAAAAATCATTTTAAAATTGGTTCCAAACACTCAAATTTTTAAATATTCTTTCAAAATGCATCAAATCTTTTCTCAAATTTTTAAAATGTATTAAATCAGTACCCCCTATCAATCAACTAATAGTCTAACCAAACGAACAGCTAACATGATATATAGAGATAATTTGGTCATTTTGAATCACAACCAAAGATCCCGACATGTGTATGAATCCAATAATTTGAAAATTTGAAAAAAAAAAGGAAAATAAAAATAAAACTCTAAATTTAAAAAATAAAAAATTTGTTGAAATAAAAAAGAAAATTAAAATTTGAAGATCTCCAACTTGAAGATATAAGTTTCTAATTAACAAATAAAAATAAATAAAAAATTAAAAAGAAAAATTAAAACCAAAATTAGAAATGCTTTTATAAAAAAAATTAAAAAAAAAAAAAAAGACATTTCTATAGGTATTATTAGAAGACATGTAAAATTTAAAATGGTGATAATCAATTATTGTGATTTAAAAAAGGTAAATTAAAATAACTAAATTTATGTTTAACATATCTGGGGGAGGTATATTTAATGATTTATTTCATGGTTGATTAAAATTTTGTTGCATGGTACTTTCAAGTTAGTACAGGGGCCATAGTCTGGTCTAGTGTGTCCGTATATATACTATAGTCTATAATCTTAGCTTTGCGATATTTTATTTTTTCACCTATCAACATCAAATCATAACACCGTTAAAACTAATTGAGATGAAAATTTGAAGTATGATCCAGATTTTGACTCTCATAATCGGGAGAAATCATCCATGTAAAATAGAAAAAAGCTATATCCACTATCAGTGAAAGAATACAAATCGAACCCATAAATTGATGTATAGGTGGGGGTGGCTTTATGCCACTACAGCAACCCCCATTGCTGCTAATTCTACGGTTTGGTTGTTTCATGATTATACTGTGGAGTATTGATTTGCACAATTTTTATTTGATCAAGCTAAGAATATGGTGGTTTTATTGTTTGATAATTCTCTTGACATAAAATTCATTTATATAATTTTTATTCTAATTTTTAATTGAATTAGTTGTACAACTAGTTTTCTATCCTAAAAGGGAGATTCAAAGTCCATTTATTTGTAATAGTACATTTGTAATTTAATGATTTTGTTGTATAAAATTATAATGGGTAAGATTTATTAGCATGATTTTTGTTCGTTCATATAGTCTAAAAAAGTAAAAATTAATCATTTCAAAAAAAAAAAAAGTAAAATTAATGTAACATTTGATTTAAAAATGCATTCAGGGTGGACCACTAACCCTAGTGTGAATCCTTAGAATGGTCCTGATACATATTAATGTTTAGTATTAATCAACACCAACCGGACAATTTATTGTGTGAGTTATGCAATTAATTGCATCGTAGAAAATAAGAATTATTAGTCATATGTTTAATTTGGTTCATCGAATTTGAATGAAAATACAAGAATTCATTAAAAAAAAAAAAAACACGTTTTCCATATTTACATTTCCTAGATTGTCAATTTTTTTCCGTACATATATAGGGATCCAATGTTTTTATACTTTTGGTTTACTCAAAAGGATTTTCATAACACAGTTACCAAATATGTTTTAAATGCTGAAAATAGTAAATTTAATTTCTCATTTTTATTTACAAATATTCAATTTTGTTTTAATGATGTCATAAAAGGAAACCAAATATATTCTTTATTATTATTATTATTATTATTATGGGAGATTAAGATTAAATTTATAAAAAACTATTCTCACTTTGTCTTTTACGACAAAAATGAGACTTTAACTTTTAACATTTTAAGATAAAAGGAAATGCTTAACTACTCCTATTTAGAGAAGGGGTGGTATGCAAAACATGTCAGGTATGGGGTGAATCTACGACAAATTTTAAGTTGAATATATTCTTTGTTATTACAATTTAATAAAATCTATATTTTCTTTAGAGAAAGGAGTTTGAAACTAAGACATTATTCAATTTTTAAATTGAAAGAGTATATATTCCAAAATTTTAATGGAAACAAGATAAGTAGTTGAAACTTGAACCTAAATGACATTTTTTTATTATCTCTATATGTATTTTCAATTTGTTGATTTTTTAAAGATAAAATTGAAAATATATTATCTTTGAGACGATAAATTTGAGAATTTTTTTTTTTAATAATGTAGTCTAATGACATAAAAAATTCAAGAAAAAGTCAGGATTTTTTTTTTACTCTTTTTAGTTTAATTTTTTTATTTTTTAAATTAATTTAACCATTTATAAGACAAATAAAATAATTTAACAAATCCAATTCAAATACCTTTCAAGTTTTAAATGAAGAAAACAAACAACTCTAAATTTGAATTGGGATTTTGATAAAATTTTAATTAGATCCAATTCATGCACGTTAACAATTTTATTCCAACGCGAATTGTTTATTTAAAATATTAAATTATTGGTACTTTTATATTTTGGTTTTAAATATAATTAAACTACTTCACCATCATTTTAATTTGTATTGCAAATTCTCTAGTCAAGTTTTCTTTCAAATTTGTCTGTGATACTGATAGCAAAAATTTCTTCAAATTATTTTGTTGTTAGAAAGTAAATTCCCTAGTTCCTAATTTACTGGAAAACTTCTTTCAAAAAAATAAAAAAATAATTTACTGTAAACTTCATCAGCTCTGACCTGATCACCATTTTATTGCAAACGCCCAAATCTAATTTATTCTTAGGTTTCTCTATCTGATACCAACAAACTTGCATTTCCAATGATTTTGTTCTTTTTGAAAGCAAATTTACCTTTTCTAGAAATTACAATTATTTTTTTACTTTAGTTTCTAATTTCTGACTGGAGTTGGCTTTTTCCTTTTTATAATTCATGTCAAATATCTTAAAGATTAATTATAATCTATTAGGACCAACCTACATATACAGTATAAACTCCTATATATATATATAGAACTTTTATAATTATATATACCCGATTTTAAAAAGTAAGAACCAACCAATCAAATTAATTCATTTAAGAACCGATCAATCAAATTTACTCATTATATTTAATTAAATATGAGAAAAAATTTATTTTAAGAAAGAAAATGTAATGAATGAATTTGATTGATTAGTTCTTACCGTTAAAATCAGATATTCTTAATTATAAAAGTATTATACATACACATATATAATAGAACTTGACTCCAAACAAGTTTGGTAACTCCACTTGCCCTTGTTTGTCAAGTAAAAGTAAGGTTTTAAACTCATTAGGATCATAAAATGTGATAATTTTTTTACTAAAATAAAGGTGAACTCTTCTAGTTCTAGTAATAATATTCAGGACCGCACACTAGAAAAAATTATATTTATAAATTTCGATAATCATTTGATTTAGTGTCAGAGAAGAAGAAGAAAAAAAAAACTAAAAAAAAAAAAAAACTCCAAACATTTAACGAGGATGAGGAAAGAAGTGGCAGTCAAAGCACACAAGGGATATTCAACTAGAGCGGACTTAATTGAGGTAAGTATAGATAACTTTATAATAATCACTCATAGTTATATTCATTATTACGCTTTACAGTTATTTGTTCATTGGTCAAAAACAAAAGTGAAAAAGCGTGTGTCCTAAACATTCTTTCAAATAGGTTAAAAGTCTAGTTTTAACTTAATCCGTTCGGTAAAATTCGATCATTTACAATTAAAACTTTTTTAGGAAAAAGTATTTTTTATTTTTGGTTGTCAATTAATCGTTTAATTGAATTAATAGTAAAAGTATTTTTAAATTATTTGATTACCAAAAAAGGGTATTAAAAGATAGTAAAATATTATGTAGCAACACTTGAGAAAACATTATTTTTTACAATCGAATCCATATGTAATGCTTTCATTTTTAAATTGAATAATGATAAAATATCAATGTTATATAATTTACAACACATACAGTAAAAGTAAAAAAGGAAATTCGAAGGGAAAAAAAAATTAAAAGCACATAAAATAATTTTTTAAAAGAAAAGTACTGGTTAAAAAAATTCTTCAAAAATTTTGATTGAAACGAATGTACAATGAAGTGAAATGCTTACAATATGTTAGGAAAGTATTTATTAGAGATTTAAGTTTATAAAAGTAGAGTGAAGTAAATAAAATATAATAGGGATATAATAGATATTTTAGCATTAAAAAAAAAAAAACTCAAAAAGATCTAAGCTTCTCTCAACGTTTTTTTTTTTTTTTTTTTAATTATCTAAAAATTCTATTAGAATGACAATTAAATCACACAAAAGAAATTGAAAAGAATTTTTGGAAACTTATTCTGATCGAAACATACACTCAAAGTTTATTGCAATCTTCATTAGACCTTCGCCCTTGTTATCATTCCTTACCTTCGTTTTGCTTTTGTTACTTTATCTTGCGAGACAAACAACATTTATATCAAGATAATCTAAAAGTTATTTTGAGAGCACCATTTGATGTTTAAGTCAATTCATCATTTTTAGAGTATTTGTCCTCCCTAAAAACTACCCTAAAGCTTGTTTATAAATGAATTACTTGATCACTTTTTATAAGAAAACAAAATTTATCTTATTAGATGTCCTAATACATGTTAACATGTTTGTCATTTATCACATACATCATTCTTAGGATGACAAATATTAACTGCATATTTTATGTTTGTCACTTCCTAACTAGAAGATGATGCTTCGTAAGTTACTGTTTTTCTCTCCTTGACTTTTGTATTAAAAGCAAATCTTCGTGGAGTTTCTTCCATTGAGTGTAATTAATAAGTTTACACATATCATATCCTTATTGGGTTTGCGTGTCATTTTCATATTGGGTAATTACTATGTTCGTACAGAGCTGGCAGACAACTCTATCAAACATATAACTCTTTGAAGGGTATTAAAAAGTGCTTTTATAAAACAAAACTTTCAACTAAGAATGCTTTTATGAAAATAATTTGAAAATTTTCTCTTGAAACACTTATTAAGCGCTAGATCAGAAGACAACTCAAACCCAGTTCCAAGGTAAGAAATATTTTACACACAAACACCATTGTTGAATATGATACCAACATTTTTTATTAGAAGAGAAAAAATAATAGTAATAAATTGAAACTTAATTGACAGAATAAATTATAATTTAGCTTTTGGACGATATAAAGAAAATTAAATCTCAAGAGTTTGACATTCCTAATTAGAGGCATCCGAGGTAGTACCAGATTGAGACATATTTATTGTTTATTGCACTTATTCTATGATACAAGTTGCAAACTTTAGCTAATTAATTCATAATTGCTGACATAATTGCTAGAACAATGCCTTAATTATTTGTAATTATTATTATTATTATTGTTGTTGTTGTTGTTGTTGTATTGCAAAAGTTATGTAGTGCATTAATTTTGTGGTCTTATGTTTGTATCATTAAGTAAAACATAAGATTTTGTACTCATCCCTACAAAATTGTATAATTTGTGTATATATAGTAAGAAATTTTAGTGTAAAAGTACATATATTATCTAAACCTAAATTTTGGACCATTAAGTGTATTGACCAACAACATATTCTCTTTTAGTACCGATAGTTGTATACCTCTCCCTCTGACTTAGTGATGAGCATTCAAATTTTACCAAACGTTTTATGAATAATTTTCTTCTTTTATTGTAAGAGTAGTTGTTTTACTTTTATAAGTAAATATTTAAACCACATAAATGATATTTAATCTTGATAAGTTCCGATAAATCTTTAATATATACGTAGATATCCATTATTAAAGTAGTATTTGATTTTATTAGGTCTAGTAAACCTCTAACACATTGTTCTAAACTTTCTATAACTGCTCATGAAATTGTTTCACATAAAGTAAATTTTATTTGTTAGATGCAACTTGCTGCTAAAAATTCAACTATAGATAAGCATATCCATCTACATTAAATTTCAACGTGGTCAATAATCTTCCTGTGTGGAAAGGAAGCGAAAAAAAAAATCATAATCTACACCACTTTAAAAAGCACTAAAAATTATGATATAGATATGATAATCTATAACATTGTTTTTCAAATGACTAAAGTTCATGTTGCAAGTCGTCATCTTCACTTTGCAAGAGCCTATGATTTTTTTTTTTTTGCCCTCTTTTAAAAGAATTTAAAAAAAAAAAAAACATGGCCCATGTTGTCTTGCAAGTAATGATGGCTTCTGTTTGAAATATGATATAAAATATTTGCACAGTGATAATTATTTTTATTTTATTTTATATATCACGCATCAATCTAATCACTCAAAATAATTATAAAAAATAAATAAAATAAAAACAAGTTTCTGCATTGAAGTCATAATTTTGGCTGCTATTGGTGTTAACCCATACAGTCGTTTTGTTGTTTTCAAAAAATAAAATAACATAAAATTCAAACGTAACTACCAATTTATAACAATGTAATATTGTGAATAAATATAAATTACTAATTCAGCCCACCAAGTTCAAGCTGTAATTTTCAACATTTCAAATATGTTATCAAATTGCTGTCAATGTAATATTGTGAATAAATATAAATTACCAAATTCAGCTCACCGTGTTCAAGTTGTAATTTTCAACATTCCAAATTTGTTATCAAATTGCCATCAATTCAACCTAATTTTTGCTAATTAATCTACTTATTTAGTAATAACCATTTAAGTTAATTTAATTGATGAATTCTAGATAGATCTATATATCTTTTTTGGCATATTTAACTTTCAATTCAAGTATCATAGTCACAATTATAATGCATATTCCTTTTTTTTTTTTTTTGGTTTCAATCAATATCATAATAATATTGCAATTTAAGAATATTCGAAGCATAAACTGCAATACGACTCATTTGATTTTTATCATTGTTTGAAAATGACCCTACTTGCAACCGACTATCAACATGTTGGCAATAATTAATGATAATCAACATTTAAGTATTCAACCATTATAGAAGCTTCGATGTGACTCTCCAGTGCCTGGGTTCACTCTGCCTTTTTGTTATCGTTTGTGTTGGGCTATGGAAGAGAGCTTGGAGTATTTATTTCTTAATTACCCTTTCGCAGTTAGCCTTCGACATCCCTTATCTTCTACCTTCGATCACGCCATTTCTCTCTTTGGGACGATTATAAATTTATGGCAAGTTGCTATGTCTACTAAATTTTGTTCTCAACTTCAGGACCTTTGGAAAGTTGACATCAGTGCAGTTTTTGGGATAATTTGGGTCACTCGAAATTCTGTAACTTTCGAGGGAAAATGTCTTTCCTTTCATATAACTCTTTCCTTTATTTGGTGTTCTATTCATGAGACAGATTTTCTTAGTTCAAAGGTTGTGCAAAACTTAGTGGATGATCTTCTAGCTCTGCGTAAGCTTCATGTTTCTACTAGGCCCCCTCCAGGATGGACAAAAGTCAATACTAACTGTTTTGCTTTTGATTCTTCTAGTTTAGTTGGTTGTGCAAGAATTTTTCGAACCTCCAATGAGTCATTTAGAGTGTTTTTGCTATTCCGTTAGAAATAAGTTTTGCCTTTGGGATAGAGTTAGCAACTGCTATTCATGTCATTCAGTATGCTTAGAAGTTTTGTTGGAATAAGTTTTGATTAGAAAGTGATTATACTTATGTGGTCTTTCTTTTCCTTGCTCGCTCTTTTAAAGTTCAATGGTGCTAGCGTCCAGCTTGAGAGCAATGTCTTAACTACCTACAAGGTATGAATTTCAGGGTAACTCAAATTTATCATGAGATTAATTCTATGACGGATGCGCTAGCCTCTCGATCTCCTTCAATTGTTCATCCAACTTAGTGGTGGACAACTCCTAGTTTTTTGTGTTCTCTTCTTTTGGATTACCTTCTTAGCAAGAGTAAATATCAGTTTTGTTAGTTTTGGCTTTGAGAGATTGTAAGTAGTTCCTTTTTTCCATTTATATGGACCCTTCTCTTTGTTCATTTTTTTTCATTTGTTTGAGCTTCTCTCCTTGTTCCTTTTTATAATTTTTATTTAATTTTGATATTAAGTTGATATTAACCAACAACCTTATTATATAGTCACTTGGCTGGTGGCGCAATGGTAGGTGCCAGCAACCACCCATGCCTCTCTTTGTAAGGGGGCATGGGTTCGACACCCCTTAGTCCAATTTGTATAATACTAATATTATATAATATAATAATATTTATAATAATAATAATAATATAATAGTATTTGGTCTCCCACCAATTATGTGGGTAGCTCTTTCACTTTAGTGTGGATCTTCCCTCCCACCTCCGTGTGGGTGGTTTTCTCCAATTGGGAGTAGTCTCCCGGGTCGTACCACTAGTGTCTTATCTCAGTTAATCTCGGATGTCTCATGGACTTGTCTTAGATACAGTTCATGTATTCAAAAAAAAAAAATCTTGTTATATAAATAAATAAAAGAAAACTTCCATGTGACTCAACTCCAAGTACGATCTATTTTACTTGTTGATTTATTAAAGCAAAAAACTAATAATTAAATTCATCAAATGCCAACTTAAATGTTGGCATTTGGTATCACAACTGTAGATGCTTAAAAAAAACTGTAAATTAGGAGTGAAAAACAAGTGGAATGTGTAGCCATTCCCTATTCATAATTAGGTTAAAAACAAATATGCGTCTGGAATTAAATGAACAAAAAAATTTATTATTTGTTGTAATATATTTTCATTTTGATACATAAACTATATTATAAAATTATATATAATTATTATGAACATCCTCATATAATTTAAGTGGTTGTACACTTTCTTTTACATTCGTAATATGAGTTCGAGTTTCATTGTATATCAATATATATAGGAAAATTTCTTTATGTATTATCAAGTAAGTATTATTTTTTTCTTATTATTATACAGGTGCAGATTTTTGGACTGTGCATATTAAATCTACTTGGCAACAGCCGCTAACCATTGCCATCATGTTTCAAAAATAAAGATTTATTATTGTTATTATTTTTTGCTATTAAAGAGTTGTGGTTACAAACCAGACTATTTCTACGACCACTAGATAACTCTCTTAGCTTATCCAAATGCAAACACTTAATCTAAATATCTACCACATAAAATGAAAGTGGATAATTAAATTTAGTGCATAAAGTACATGATAAACATTAAAAATAAAAAAAATCCATTGCCATTATGTTTCAAAAATAAAGAAATGAAAATCAATTATCATAGTTACCTCTTTTTTTTTTTTTTAATTAAAGAGTTATGGTAACCAACTAGACTAATTTACGACCATTAGTTAACTCTCTCAGCGCATCCAAATGCAAACACTTGATCCAAATATCCAACACATAAAATGAAAGTGGATAATTAAATTTAATGCATAAAGTACATGATAAACATTAATAAAAAAAAAAAAAAAATCCATTGCCATCATGTTTCAAAAATAAAGAAATGAAAATCAATTATCATACTTACCTCTCTTTTTTTTTTTTTTCCCTATTAAAGAGTTGTGGTTACCAATAAGACTATTTCTACAACTACTAGTTTACTCTCTTAGCTCATCTAAGTGCAAACACTTAATCCAAATATCCAATTCATAAAATGAAAGTGGATAATTAAATTTAATGCATAAAGTACATGATAAACATTAAAAAAAAATCCCAATTTTCATTAAAAAAAATCCTAATTTTAGAATTTTAAAAATATGTAATATTTTAATTATGACTCTAATGTAATTTCATGAAATTATTGATAATAACCAGTAAATGATATAGCAGGTAAATGTCTTATATTTGTTTTGTTTGAGAATATTTTATCATTTAATACTAAATTATTTTTTCAGTGTTTAATATTAGCATTATGAATATGTATGTATGAGATATGGGCTTGGAAGAAAAAGTATTCTCCTCATTCTCATCTAGTAATCATTTTAGGTACACGAGTCTTTTAAAATTTATGATTTATAACATCCTCATCTCTTTTAAAATGAGATGCTTGATATAATTGCTAATTCTTGAAACATTTTCACTTTTAATTATTGTTATTTAAGCAATTGTCATTTCCCAATTATAAGAATAGTCATCCATATTGTACTATCAGTATTTCATCTTGATAGGTTTAACAATTTTCTGGATAAGTAAAATGTCAATGTTGAATAATTAGGTCATAATTATTGTTATTTAAAATTTAAACAAATTATTCATGACCCAACTCATGGTCTCCGAAGTCTCTACCCGTCTATCGTCTTTGTCCATAGGACAAAATTAGGTCAAAGGGAAGTTAAAGATTTGACAATTAAATTAAAACCATCCACCCTATCTTTTGTCCATTGCCTTCTTTAATGTTCTATTTCACAATTGCTTTATCTTATAAGAAGTTAAGTGTTCAAATCTCACTCTTATTCTTTATAACACAAGGTGTGGATTATGAGACATCTTTTTTTTTTTTTTTTTTTTTGTAGAAGTTGGCCTTTTACCGATTATGTGAGTAATCATCCAAACCGCACTTTCAATGATCCATCTTAACAGGTTTTGATAGTCATCTGAATCATAAGATGACAATATTTAAATAATAATAATAATAATAATAAACTATCTTCTTTTGATTGAAATTTTTATTCCAACAAATGTAACCACATGATTGGTAATTAAAATAGATATATTATTAAGAAAAAAGTCGTTCTTATCATTTATTAAGAAAAAAATCCAGGTGTCTTATATGGATTCAAAAACTAACAGAACTTAGTTTATGAAAATATTATGTCCTTTTCAGTATATATCACATGAAAGTACTTTGACGAACATTATCATAAATCAATTTAAATTTTCATTTAATTTTCTTGTCAACATATCTGGATATTGATTCTCATGCTCGATGTGTTCCTTCAGAGAATCAACATCTAATATGTCAGCTTGAATTGTTAATTAAATTTATAATAATAAACAATCCAGTGCTTTTTATATTTGATGATCAAAGAATAAGGAGAGACCGCTGAATGAAAAAGAAAATCAAGTTGAACAAAAGCTACTTTAACAATCCAATGTTTGTCATTAATACGAAATCAATAGGCTTTTCAAGCAAGGTTTAGAAACCAATCATATATATGTACATACAAAGGCGTGCCAATTAAATAATGCCGATTGATCTAATTGGATTTATTAAACTAAAACGTACATTGGAACAATAATATTGAAAACTTCTTTAAGGTATATGTCAGCATCAACTTTGTATCACTACACATGTACACATTATTTAATTATTTGAAACAAAGTTTAATAAATCAATCGCATGCAACTACGAAGATATACGTGCCTGCCTATTAGATTAAATGTCATCTTCCAAAGAAGGGAAGCTTTAAAAAAAAAAAAGAAAAAAAGAAACCTGTTTCTAAAGATGAATTAAAACAAAAATAAATAATGTAAATGTGTTCATGGTTTAAATAGTTAGTGTAATATTTCTTCATATTTATAATAGGAGTTTGAATTATATGATATAGATTTATCAATATGTATGGAGAGTGTTTTTTTTCTTCTCATTATAAAAATAGATATTTCCTGATGTAAGACTAGACTTTTGGCAATATGCTTAGTGTTATAACTTTTATAAGTCGCGGCTAACCCCTAATCATTTGTATCATATATAGATTTTCTATTACCTTATAATTATTAAAAGAATCATAGCTTTGAAATTTTGAAATTTGATAAAATCAGATATTTCAAGAGGTTTTATTTAACCTCACGTGATAAACTTCTGAAACGGTCATTATCATTTTTAAAATAATGACAAACTATCTGAATATTTTGTTCAAATTATGTTAAATTTACATGAAATATTTGGATAGCCCAACGTTTTATATATATATATCTTCCTCTAGTAAATATGTTTGAAATTTTTATTTCAAGATCACTATTTATAACTATATATTTTCAACGGATCTTATTATCATAGTAGGGTCCATTGAAAATGAGGATTGTAATTTATGGTTGACAAATAAAAATTCTAGGATATCTTTGAAGAATATATATATTTTCTCTAGTAAGTATGTTGTGAAAGTTTTATTTCAAGACCATTATTTACAATCACATATTTTTAGTGGGTCTTATCATTATGATAGGGTCTACTGAAAATGAGGACCGTAAATTATTATTCTAAAATAAAAATTTCTGAAGATTCTTGAATAACAATAACAACAACAATAATGTTATACTTCCTAAAATTTTATCCATATAATTTTTTGCTAACTTTTTACTAGTTCTTGAATTCTCCTTCTAAAGGGGAAAAAGAGAATAGTTCATAATAAGATTATAATTATACTCAATTAATTAAATATATAATAATAATAATGATGGTACACTCCCTAAAATTTTGCTCATATACTTCTGGGCAAACTTGGTAATAGTTCTTTTTTTTTCTTCTTTTTTGAGTTATTAGAATTAGTCTATGATACAATCGAAATCACGTCGGTAGAAAAATGATGGCACAGTGTAAATAAGCAATTTCTATATGACTTGGAGCTATCCACACTTGGGTGAAAGATAATTCATATAAATGAGAGAAAATCTCACCATTTTATTTGAAGGCAAGGTGCATAATTTTGAAACCATGACTTCTTATGAGAGTGGATGCAGTTTTTTATCACTCAACTGACCTACTTCGCACAACTTCGTACTAATTCTTCATTCTCCTTGCAAATCAAAAAATAAAATAAATAACTAGATTTTCTTGAAAAGTGATGTCAATGATAAGTAAAGCATCCAATAGAAGTATAGTAACCTTTTCTTTTTCTTTCTTTTTTTTGATAAGCAGTCCAAAAAGTTGTTTTGTTCAGTCCGAAATGTTACTCAACAGTCTGAACCCTTTTCACGATTTATAATAGGCAAAGGTACTGCCTTTTACATGTATCAAAATATATTTTTTAAATAAATATTTCCAAAAATGTTTTTAAAATTATTTAAACTTGTTTTGGGGGGTCGATTATCGCATTTTATTGATTTTTTTTTTTTTTTTGGGGGGGGGGGGGGGGGGGGGGGGGGGGGGGGGGGGGAAGGAGAGGATTTTTTAACAAGTAAATGCGTTTTCTCAAATGTGTACTTTGATAAGTTACAGAATATTTTTATAATAATTGTTTCCAAGTACCAACATTTCTTAAGTCAAAAAAAAAAAAAAAAAAAAAAGAAATAATCAACATTTCTTGAAAACTAATTTAAAGAAACTTATAAAAAATAAATAGACATAGTTTAGTCGATTATAATCTGTGCAACCAAGCATATAAAAGATATAAACCTGTTAAGGATACATTGATATATATTTTTAATTATTATTTAAATCGATGTGAATCAAATTAAAGATTTATTGGAATATAATGAGATTATCTCCTCAATTTTTCGGTCTAATAATCGAAACCTATCCTAGAGTGCTTAACTATTTTATTAAGAGTGGATATGTGCTAATTGTGTTGAAGTGTAAAAGAAAACGCTGTAGTATTTTAGATCTATCACTTATGTGTGAGTTGTTCCCTCTAATATACAAGTTGATTCTTGAACTATATCTTCAGAACCATATCTTGTTTGGTCTTAGTTGAATCCTGGGCTTGTGTCAGCCATTACAAAAAAAATTATAATCCATAATAATAAAAAATCATAAATGCTCATAAAATGTATATGATATGATTTAATTCTTTATTATGGATACGAAGCGAAAGTATATTAACCACAGTTATGAATGATCATGTTGAATTACATACTATCTGAAAATAATTTTATACATAAAAAGTTCATATAAAGGTAAAATTAACCTACTTTCATATTTTAAATAAAAATTTTCTATGCAAATACTAAATATTATACTGTAATGTTTATGAAACTAATTTTTAAAAGATATATTTTTTTTTTAATTTTTGAAACTAATTTTTAATAGATACGTTGTCAGAATGATGAGGGATCTAAATCTAACTTTGAATCGAAGGTGCTTTTTTTTTTTTTTTCAATTTTTTTTTTTTATAATGTTGATCATTAATTAAATAATGATTCAAGATGGTCAAAACTCAAAAGCATTAATAGTAGATTTGTAGCCGCCGGCGCACACGCCGTATGCCGTGGACACGGTACGACTGAGATTAGCAAGCCACGAGCATGAAACCAGGTCTTACATCTCTGCACACAATTGCACTATATTATTTATTTAAATCGAATTAGATCACACGTACCCAGAATTGGTAGAGATTAATTATTAATGAAAAATAATAATTAAGGAAGAAGTCTTCTCTGAAAGGCTCTTTCTCTCTAGAGAGAGAAAATCATCTCATCTTTAGAGAGTGAGTGTCGTTAAAAGTTTTATCCAATTAGATTTGGATAGTTTTTCTAAGCCTTTTGTTGTCGTTCTCTCCTGATCTTTGCTGTTTTTCTTCTCTTCTAGATTCTATTTAAAGTTTTTCTTGATTTTGGAGTTTTTAGGGTTGAATTTAGTTGATAATTGAATCTAACTCCAAAAACTCGTTTTGTTATGATTTTGTGTGTGTGTGTGTTTTTTTTTCCAAGTGTTGGATGCAAATACTAAATATTATACTGTAATGTTTATGAAACTAATTTTTAAAAGATATATATTTTTTAATTTTTGAAACTAATTTTTAATAGATAAATTGTCAAAATGATGAGGGATCTAAATCTAACTTGAAACTTATTTTTAATAAATACATTGTTAGAATGATGAGGGACCTAAATCTAACTTTGAATCGAAGGAGGTTTTTTTTTTTTTTTTCAAAATTTTAATTTTTTCATAATGTTGATAATTAATTAAATAATGGTTACAAGATGGTCAAAACTCAAAAGCATTAATAGTAGATTTGCAGCGGCGGGCGCACACGTGGTATGCCGTGGACACGGTACGACTGAGATTAGCAGGCCACGTGCATGCAACCAGGTCTCACATCTCTGCACACAATTGCACTATACTTTATTATTTATTTAAATCGAATTAGATCACACGTACACAGAATTGGTAAAGATTAATTATTAATGAAAAATAACAATTAAGGAAGAAGTCTTCTCTGAAAGGCTCTTTCTCTTTAGAGAGAGAAAGTCCTCTTATCTTTAGCGAGTGAGTGTCGGAGAAAGTTTTATCTAATTAAATTCGGATAGTTTTTCTAGACCTTTTGTTGCCGTTCTCTCTTAATCTTTGCTGTTTTTCTTCTCTTTTGGTTTCTATTTAAAGTTTTTCTTGATTTTGGAGTTTTTAGAATTGAATTTAGTTGATAACTAAATTTGTCGACGTTTAGAATTGGTCGACCTGAAAATTCTAAGGCTCAGACTACGACTCTGTTAATAAATAAGAATGAATGATGATTAAGGTTGGTAAAAATAATAAAAAAACAATTAAGAGGTAATTAAGATCGAAGGAAGTAAAGGAAGAACAAAGCAAGAACAAAAGATTTTTACGTGGTTCGGCAAGTGTGGTTATGTTTACGGGTCAGTCTAAATATATTTTGGTTGATGAAATACTAGATTCAACATGTTTTTACAATGAATTTCACCCCTATTTATAGAGAATGAGGATTATAATTGAGTGTAATTTACGTCAAAAGGTAATCATCACATTTAATCATTCTGACTTGACCATATTGCATTAATTGCTATTGCTCTAATTATTCTTACATGCTCATGTTTGCATTAAATGCTCATGTAAAATCTTCACTACGTTAAATGCACAACCATTAATGCATTAAATGCCTTAAGGGACTGTAGAGATTGTGTCGGCGTAAAATCAAGAAATCAGGATGATCTGACATTAGCTTCTTAAGTCATTACCTGATGCGAACTCAGTGATCTGACCTGTTCACCTTTATGAGTTGAAGATATACCGAGATAGACTTTGGCATACGAATAAGTTGAAGAACCTAACTAGCTTGTTATTGCGACCTGAGGACTGGACTCTTTGGGCCCTGAGCCATTGTACTCAGTATTTGGGTCTTCAACGGTCTATTTATCCAAATCGTGAAAATGATAATAACAGGATCTAACTCCAAAAACTCGTTTTGTTCTGGTTTTGTGTGTGTGTGTGTGTGTTCTTTTTTTTTTTTTTTTTTTTATTCCAAGTGTTTGATAGAAATCAGTAGTTGAATGCCTCCTTGATAGTCAGAAGCAGTGATGCATTCAGAGTGTTTTAGGTGGATATTAGTATTGCAATCAGGGTCTTATGGTACCTTTGGGATAGTTTATTCCAGCTTAAGGAAAAGTCTGATTGCTGTAGGGATGTTCTCGTTTGATGTGCCTTACCCATCTCCTAGTAGTCATCTTTGCTTCTGTCTTTTGGTTTTGGAGGATGTTTTATATAAGTTATTTTGGGTGCTACTAATTTCAGTTATGTTTTAGTTTTTGGTTTTCAGTGTCTGTAAGGGGTTGGGGTTATACATTGTCATCAGATTTTTAGATCTCGTGACAAGGTGGCACTTACCTTTGTTGCCCTTACCTTCTCCTTATATGAAGATAGAATCTAGCTTGTTGTTAAGCCCGTTCATAATTCTTCAGTTTTGTGAATGAAGTTGTTTTTATCTCAAATAATAATAATAATAATAATGTTATAGCTTTTTTTTTTTTTTTAATTTTTTGTTAAGGAACAATTAAGATATAGTTAAGATTTGAATTCTATACTTAGTGTTTTTTAATCTGTAAAAATACATATGATAGGGCATCTACAATAGATTTTAAATTTAAAAATTTACAAAATAGTTATCATGGTTTTTGAAATTTTATTTGAAATTCAATAATGAATTGGATTTGTCAAAATCATGCGATATTGTTGGATTGTGAAGCTTACAATGATGTGACTATGTATTCAAGGTTAAGCTACCCCTTGAACTTGTGAGGATTGAGCTTCCTAATGAGCTCGGAGGGGACCTCAGAAAAATGTGCTTTAGGAAATTTGCTTTCGGTTAAGGATGACAACATGTTAGATCGAGGTTAGACCGATTGGTCCTAAACGCGACCCAAATTTTTGATAGGGTGTCCTAAACTTGATCTATGATCCACACGGATCTTCATTTTCTATCCAAAATCCAAATCAGTTTAGGATGGTTTGCTCCAAACTCGACCTATTTTCACCACATTCAATTTTTAACAAATCACACACAATTTATATTAAAGATAAATATAGAAACAATAAATAAACATTAAAACTTAAAATAACTCAACATTTACTTTGATTTAATATTATATCAAAATAATATCAATATTAAGCTCATGAAAAAAAAAAATAAGTTCATCGAGTACACACACCAAAATAATAATTATCATATAATAAAGTTCTACTATATACACCAAAATAATAATTAATACATAACAAAGTTTCATAACAAATAATAATGCTCAACACTTAAAAAATAAACTATAATAATAATAAAAATAATAAGACGAGGTTAATCGAATCGGATCAAAAGTGTTTAATCCAAACTTGTTTCGATATAAAAACAGGTCAAACACTCTTGCCTCAAACCCAATCTGAAACCCAATTTTAATATTCCAAACTCGTCCCAAATGGATCAGGGCCCTGTCAATTTGGGTTAGAACTGGGTTTTTGGCCATCCTTACATCCAGCTATGTTTAGAAATCCTTGATATAGTTGGGAACAAACTTTACAATAGATAGACTAAGAAGGGCGCAAATGGCTAGAAGCATCATGAACATCAAGTTGGAAACAAACTTTACAATGGAAAGACTAAGAAGGGCACAAATGGCTGGAAGCATCATGATGTCTCTCGTTTGCGTATCCATCAATTAGATATATTCATAAAGTGTGATCCGATTTGATGTAAGTTTTATATATTTTCAATATTATCTCATCTAAATTGAATTGATTTTTTTTTTTTGGGACATTAATTGAATTAAAATTCTGATAATATAATCAAACAAATTAAGTCGCTTTTCTAATAATAAACCAGCTTTGAAAATATATTAAAAAAAAAAAAAACAACAACAAAAAATCGGTCGAAACTGATGATATTAATATTAGGTTGATTTATTATAGACCCACCCAGGTTAATGGATTGAAATTAATTTGAGCACATCAACATGATCTATTCTCTCCATAATTTATTATTATTTTCAAATAGATTTTTTTTTATTTTTTTTAATTTTTTATCTATCTTTATTTTTGTGTAAAATAACTTATTTTATTTTAGGTTAATGTTTTTCTTTTACAATGTCATGGAACTTTCCAAAGATGGTAGGATTTCATTTCATTACATGTTAGTTATGACTTTGATTAATTCCACGAGATCTTTCCATTTAATTATTATATATAAAAATTTAATTATTATAAAGTATTTGTACAATTAAAATAGTAGTCATGAGAATATATATATTTTTATATACATAATTGTTTTTAATTTTGAAAACTTTAAGAAATAACGTACTGTTACTTTTAATTTTAATATGAGTTTTTTTTTTTTTAGTACAATTATTGTATTTGGGATAAACTCAGGGGGTATCCGAACCTTAAACCGAGATATGACATTGGTGGCACGATTCGGGAGACTACTCCCAATTGAGAGAGATCCACCCAGACAGAGATGGGGAAGAGACTCACATTGGAATGAGAGAGCAACCCACATAATTGGTGGGAGATAAGTATATTTATATATATAATATTATTATTATAGATATTATTATATTATATAATATTAGTAATATACAAATAGGACACTAAGGGATGTCTAACCCATGCCCCATTATAAAGGGAGGCATGGGTGACTGCTGGCGCCCACCACTGCGCCAGCAGCCAAGTGACAATTTTAATATGAGTTTTGTAAAAATATATATATATATATATATATTCATATTCCCTTGGGATTGCTGTAACTTAAAAAACAATCACTTAACAATTAACCTAAGAAATAATACGCTTTAAAGAAAAGTAGATAAATGTTTGATAAATTAACTACTGAAATATTCAACTTAATAGAAAGAAAGGATTGTGTGTTTGATTCGACCATCGTCTCCAACTGGAGGTACCTCAGTGGTGGTCGGCACCTTTCCAATTTTTTTGAAATAGTTTTTTTTTTTATTAATTTTAATTACTAAATAATTATATTTTATTTTGAATTTATATTTTTAATATTATTTTTTTATTCTAAAAATATTAGTAAACAACAACTGAAAAAAGGTTAAACATGGGGAATATTGACTTTTTAATAAAGTAGGGTGGGTAGTATAGCAATTTCAAAGGTTAAGGATTAGTTTATCCAATAATCAACTCTCAAAAATATCCCCTAATTGACTTATAAAAACGACTTATAAAAAAAGAAAATTATAAAATAAATTGATTATGATAGTTTTATCAAATATCTTCTTACTTAAAAGTTATGAAATAATCCATTATTTTGTAGATAGAAGTATTTCAAAACCCTTCTAAATCAACTCCATAAAATAGGTTCGATAGCTACTCTACAACAATAGAAAAGAGATATATCCACTCTTGTTACTCCACTCTTGTTTTTATTTAATTCACTTCACTAGTCCCGTGTATAGTTGACAAAAATCTCCAACTGTTGAGAAACTAAAAAAAAAAAGAGAAAAATAAGAAAAGAGTAGTGCTTCAAACCAGAAGATTTCTTTAACTGAAACAATGAAAGTTCTCTACTTCTTATTTCACAAATTAAAGCTTATATACACAAATTATAACTAGCAGATGATGAGGCCCAATCAGCTGATGACAACAACTCAAATCAGTTAGATAACGTTGACTTCAAGACTAACACACTAACATGCTGGCCATATTAACTCTGTTAACATATTAAGCATATTTGTACAAACCGACTTTAACAGACTATAACAAGTCAAACTAGATTCAACACCAACCAAACTAAACCGGTAGGAGCTTGATTTGTTTGGAGTATATGGAAACTGGGTTTATGGTTGGGTTTGGGGTCCCTTTTTTTTGACCCGATTTATAGTTAGATTGAGTATAGGTTAGACACTTTTAATCTGATCCTACTCAGTTAATCTGTTTTATTATATTTTTATTACACATCATCATCATCATTATTATTATAGTTTATTTTTAAGTATTATGCATTACTACTTTGTTATACAATTTTGTTATGTATTAGTTATTATTTTAGTATTTGTATTTAACTATTTTGCTAATTATCATTTTGGTATTTGTATTTAAGAAATTTATATTTTCTATGAACGTTATTTTAATAATTATTTAGATGTGATGTTAAATCGAAGTAAAGATTGATATATTTTAATGTCTTATTTATTGTTTATATATTTGTCTTTTAATATAAATTTTGCAACATGTTAAAAATTGAATCAGGTTAAGATCGGGTTATCGTCTCAAATGACTCAAAATTAGGGCACCTATCAGAAAATTGGGTTAAATTTAAGATGGATCGATTCGGCCATAATTTGACTCGTTGTCATCATTGGTCCTGTGAGTGAGAGAAATAAAATGCACAAGATTGGATTTAGTCCAGTTTTTCGTATACACAAACACCATATTTAAATCTCAATCGAATTCACCATGCCAAACACCACCTTAAATAGATAGTATAATATTTGAAGGAATATCATGTTATCTCTCGTTAATGTATCCATCAGCTAGAAATAAACATTATCTCAAAAAAAAAAAAAAAAAAAGAATTAGAAATAAACATTTCCTTAAAATTTAGTTTGTAAAACCTTTGTCTCATCTAAACTGAAATAAAAATTAATTCAATCCAATCGGAGACTATCAAGTCGCTTTCCCAATAAATATGTATAATGGACAAAAGCTGATTTTTATTATTCAGATTTTTTTTTTTTTTTAAAAAGGGTTCCAATCTGATTTAACTTTGATTTGATATGGTTATCACGTTTTGGACCCTATCAGGCTGATTGAACGTTTGAACGTCAACATGGTCTCCTCCCTTATCAGAGTAATTAACTGTTGCTTCATTCATTCGTTCATCTATTTTAGTATTATAATTGATTTTTAAAATAATCGAAATTAAATAAAATCGAACGTTGATAACATGACTCAAAAAACAGTTCTTATAAAGAAGGAAGTTCTTATAAGGAAGGAAGTGATCTATATATTAAGTGAGAAAATAACCTATACATGAGAGAAAGGGACAACCTACATATAAGTGGGAAAGACAACAACAAATTAGTCCAAACAAACTGAGAAATTGAGTTATATGCTGCCACTGCAGTAAAGCACAATTGACCATTATTTTTACTTTTATGTAAAATATTTAATTTTGATTTGATATGGTTGTTCCTTTTGGGCCCAATCTAATTGGTTGAATATTTGAGAATAAAATTTTTTTACCATCTTTTTAATTATTTTTTAATTGAATTTTTGATAATTTATTGATAAATCAGTATAAAAAGTAATGAATAATTAAGATTATTATATTTTTCTCTATCTCTTATATTACTTAAACTCAAACTTATCTCATAAAAAGGGTAACATTATGTCAATATTGACAAAAAATCTTTATTTAATATTTGAATGTCAACATGGTCTCTGTCGTTATCAAAGTAATTAACTTTTGCTTCATTTATTTTGCTTATATATATAATTTTTATGATCAGTGAACCATAATTTTTAAGTTATTAAGACTACTAATTTTAATCATTCATTACATTCTCATTTCAAAAAATATTTTCTCTTCTATTTAATTTGAATTCAATGAATGAATAAAATTAGTGGTTCTACTAATTTAAAAATTATGACATATTAACCACGGAAGCTATATATGAGTGTGTCTGTGTGTGTGTTAATTTGCTTATTTTATGATGTTTAAATTTTACTTTTAATTTTTATTTGTATTTGAAAATATATCTAAGTAAGTAAATTGTCAAAACCTATTAAAATTAAGCATAACATAAGTGATTAAGGATTTTACTTCCATAACTGAAAGACATTTAGGGCCTGTTTGGGATAGCTTCTACTTTTGGCTTTTGACAGTAGAAGAAGAGAAGCAGAAGAGAATTAAGGGCTAAAATGTTTAAATTGCTTCATTAAACCAAATTTTGACTTCCCGTGTTTTCCAGGAAGAGTTTCCAAGAGAAGCTGGGTAGAGTAGCTTTGGGTAGAAGAGCTTCCTAAGACAGGAAGCTCTTTTATTGAATTCAGCCAAACGGATAGCAAAATGGCTTCTGGCTTCAAGAAGCCAAAATAAGCTCTTCCTGATGGATCCCAAACAGGGCCTTACTATCACATGTCTTGAAAAAAAAGCCTCAAACATGGTGATAATTATGCATGGTGAAATTTATATCTCTCACTATAAGTATTGAACGGGAAATGCACATTGCTTAAGTTTAATGATATACAAAATGATTTTACTCGAATAATGGTTCAATAAAATAATTACATGTTAATTATGAGAATCTACAATTTTTTGATTTTTTATTTTTAAAACAAAAAGGTGTTTGGACACATCCCGGGTGTTGAAAATTCAATTTCTATTAAGTATATATTAAAATTTGTGTGAATAATTTTTTTATTTTATTGTGAGAGTAATTATTTTCCGTAACCCCATTTATAAAAATAGATATACGAGTCACATATATAATATTTGATCTTGATAGGACTATATGAGTAGTTATCAATCATTTATGAGAGTATTTATTTGAATTGCTCTAGTAGCACTTGATTTTGTCATGTCTCGATAAATTTCTAACTCATGTCAATTTTTTTTTTTTAAATCAATTTCTTTTTGTTAGTTAGCCGAAAAAAAAAAAAGAAAAAAGGAGATCATTGATTTGTCAGTTAAAAGAGATCAAATTGTACATAAAATTAGATGAGGTAATGGATTTTATCCAAATTAAAAGCAATTAACTTTATTTCAAATCAATCCGAATACTACTTATTTAATTAATTATGTCAAAATCCATCATCTAGGTTGATAAGAAATGTCACCCTTCCGGGTTATAACTTACAAAAGAGACTTTTGATAATTTTATCAAAATACGAGGGACGCCTTAGGCCTTTAACATTGTTTTAGTCAAGGTCTGCTACAACTTTTTTTTTTTTTTTTTTTTTTTGAGTTTCGAACAAGGACTGATAAATATCAAAAGGTTTCAGAAGTCAAATGTAGATAAATAAACCAAATGTTAAGTTAAAATATTTCATGGATAGATAGGCAAACAAAATTGACCCCCACTTTAGCTGTGGTCCAATTTAATTTCTATGAAAATGGTGCACAATTATTAAACTGATGGGGACATACCAGCCAAATAGACAGCAATGTTGTTCTATTACGGGGAGGCCTAGCTAGTTTTGTTTTTTCTTTTTTGGGACAATAAAGCTTACTTTTTTTTGTTAGGATTCCAATAAAGCTTACAAACTAATAAATCTTTTGGTGCAAGGAGGAAGATTGTGGTTCTTACACTATTTAATATTAATTGTTGCTTCAGAGGTATTTATATCGGTATAAATGTAGATAAAAGTAAAATTTCTATCTTCTTAAGTTATGAAAATGTATATAGTTTTGGCTTATCTACTCATAATAACTCAAGTGGCTACTTCCCCTTAATATCTCTTCATATAGGGTTACAAGTTTCATTATGCACTTTTACTAGTAAATGTGGGGGGCGTTTACTCCCTTTATAAGATTACATTTATGATAGCAGTTTAAGTTTGATCATGAGTATTTATGGGCAAATATAAGAAATTTTCTTTCATTGTGAGATTATATATATCTTGATGTTATGAAAGTAAATTTTTGAGCTATATATGCAATGTTTAACCAACAAACATGGAGAGTTTTCTCCCCTTATGGGATTAGATATTTCCAGTGCTATTGGTCAGAGTAAGCTTGAAATCACACATGAAGTGTTTAATTTCAAGAGTTTTGGTCAATAATCTTAACCATTGCTGCAAGTAAATTTTCAAGTAATTTATAATTAGTTTTTTGAAATATCATATATGGTATAGCCACTCAAACTTGAATCATTATCAGGTTTTATTAAAATTATCTACCAAATTATCTCCTGCTGATATTGATCCTTATATATAAAAAAAAAAACAAAGTGTATACATTTAATTTAATTTAATTATGTATTAAAACAAATATTCCTTAACCACTGTATTTGGTTAGCATGGGCATAAGAGTTTTTATTACACTATACGCTGAAGTCCGAATAAGAGTTCAAAAAGAAAAATGTGGGGGATTTTGGGTACAAACAAGTAATTTTTACCTACTTTTTCTTTTTTAGAATTTAGGTTTAGGTCACATAATTTGAGGTTTTGAAATCGCAACCTTATCCAGATGAATGTTGTACAACTAGGATATTTTATCAATAACGATTACTTGTTTTTCGATTTCAATTAATTTTTAGAAAGATTTCTAAAATAAAACTCAAATTATGTTGGTCAAGAGTAATTAATTTTAGCTGAGCGATTAAATATAATTATCGAGCTCATATCTCACCAATCAGAGATAGGTAAAAGATTATAGTATTTAAGTACTCTAATGAGCTAAATAAAAAAGTGATCTAAACATCTAGATAAATTATCGCCCTAAACAATTCTGTACTTGATCGGAGTTGGATTAAAGTAAATCAAATCATACTGATGAATAGAAACGCATGCACATGATGATAAATAAAAATAATAAAAAGTATGAAGAAAGTTAGGGAGGTTAATAACAGCTTTGCATATTTGATATGATCATGGTAAATGTTCCAGCTTCATATCATACATATATGTGGTTTCAATTATTGATCGGCAGTGGGGCTGTAATGAGATAACGACCGGTCCATGCAAGAATACCGTAGTTTGGATTGGCCAAATCCTTTTGGTGTTGATCAACGAACAATTGGTGGTCCTGCCCATTCCAATAGCCAACTACATTTTGCATCTATTTTCAACACTTAGCACTCAATAAATAAATAAATATATGAAAAGCAGAAATGCTTTATCATATATAGATAAGTAAATATGAGCAGATCACAAAAATATTCCCATGTCTATAAACTTGAATATGATCTTCGTTGGTCATTATTTGCGCTGTTGCACTTTATTTTGTATGGTGTCATGTCAGACGATCAATTTTCCAACTGCAAAACCTAATATATATATATATATATATATATATATAACATGTATGTATGTATGTAAATATATTGTCTATAATATATTTGGTATTGATACACCTGAACTAATTATATTATAATATTACTGATTGTATTTTATTATATTTGATTACAACTAAACATGATCGATTATTATAAATACGATCTTAATTATTCAATTTTAATAAGATATAATAAAATAATAATAAAATATAATCAGTAATTTTATAATTCAATTACTCATTTGTAATTACCAGATGTATCAATACCTAAGTGTATACTAGAATGTGTTGTAGATATATATATATATATATATATATATAAACATAGAATGCTTTATAATAAGGTATAAACGATTTTAAAAAGTAAGAATCAATTAACAAATTCATCTATTGCATTATCTTTTCTAAAATAAATTATTTCTCCTATTTAATTCAAATATAATGGATGAATTTGATTGGTTTGTCCTTACTTTTTAAAATCTAGTATACCTAATTATAAAAGCTATATAAATATCAATATAAATATATATAATGCTTCTACCATCAGTACTCTCTAACTTTAAAAAGTTAGGACGAACTAATCAAATTAATTAAATTGCATTTGAATTAAATATGAGAGAGAATTTGTTTTAGAAGAAAATGTAATGGATAAATTTGATTTAAAGTTAGAAGACATGCTGATGTTAGAAGTACTATATATATATATGCTTTTATGATCAAGACGTCCTAACTTTAAAACTAAAGAACAACTAATCAAATTCACCTATTCATTCTCTCTCCTATTTACTTCAAATGAATACATGAATTTATTAGTTGGTCCTTACTTTTTAAAGTTAGGACATCTTAATTATAAAAGTCTATATATGTAATGCTTTTATAATCAGATGTCTTAACTTTAAAAAGTGATGACCATCAATCAAATTTAATATTTATTATCTATCCTAAAACAAATTCTCTCTATTTATTTAAATGGAATGAATGAATTTGATTGGTTGGTTCTTACTTTTTAAAATTAGATGTCTGATTATAAAAGCCATAAATACATATATATATGTATATATATAGTGCTTTTACCATCAGTACCTCCTAATTTTAAAATTTAGGACGAATCAATCAAATTTATCTATTGCATTTGAATTAAATAAGAGAAAGAATTTCTAATAGGAAAAGAATATAATTGATGAATTTGATTATTTATGTTAACTTTTTAAATTTAAAATGCACTGACGATAGAAGTATTATATATATATCTATAATCATGATCTTACTTTAAAAAGTAAGAACCAACCAATTAAATTTATCCATGCATTATCTCTTTTAGAATAAATTTTTCTCATATTTATTTCAAATGAAGTGGGTGAATTTGATTGGTTGATCCTTATTTCTAAAGTTATAATGTTTTAATTGTAAAAAGCTATATATTAAATATAGGACTTTTTAAATCAGATATATATACCGATTTAAAAAGTAATGACCAATCGATCAAATTATTTATTGTTATGAATAAATTTAATTGATTGGTCTTTATTTTTAAAATCAGGTATACCTGATTATAAAAACATTAGATATATATACATATATATATTGTCCTATACTTCATAATTTTTACTTGTCGATAATATAATGCTATAACATGACACATGAGAACATACATTTTGAAAGGGGTCGTTCGTTTTTTTGTCTGAAGGTTAAACAGTATTGATTGAAGACTGAATACTGAATAGTGACTAAAACATGATTTTTTACCTCTGAATATATTATAAACTATTTTTTTTTTAAAGTTAAAATGATCTAAAAACTAGTAATTTGACATTTATACATTTTAATTATTTGTTGTTATATAATTTTAATTAATTTAATACAAATATTTGAAAATAAATAATTTAATAAAATTTAAAACATTTTTATGTACATATTAATAATATTTTATTCATAATTAAAATATGATTAAAAAATATAATAGTATTAAGCATATTTATATATATTTACATATATTAATATATTTAAGAAAACAACTAGAAAATGAATGTTTAAATTGTAAATAAAAATATATTAGTTTAATTCAAAAACAATTTGAGATGAGATGTATTTAGACTTTTCTTTTCAAATATAATTTTTGTAAGTATCAAAAAAAAAAAATTTGAGTAATATAAAATTAGGATAAATTTGAAATTGTGTTATTTTGAAGAGGATAATTTGGAATAAAAATTTTAAATGTCATTAAATGATTTGCAATTAAGTGAAAAGTTAAAATTTTTATTTAAATTTTTCAGTTATTTTGGTAGTTTTAAATGGTATGACTATTTAAAAAACAAACGAAAATAATTTAATAGATGCAATTCAGCACTATTAAGTATTAAATAAAAAAAAAAATGACCCCTAAATATTCCATACAAACCACCAAATAGACAATTAACAAAACTGTTCATGAGGAGGGATTGGATACATATCTAGAGATTTTTTTTTTTTGAAATAAATATTTTATAAATTATGGTTTACTAATTTATAGATGAATAGGGTTGATTAATTTCTTAGAATTAAAAAGGGATCTAATAATTTTATACATAGTTTCAAGTACTCACTAATTAATTCCTATAGTTTCGAAAAATCTTATTTTATCTCTGATGTTATTGTCTATTATTAAAATAATCGAAATATCAAAATGCTCTTGTAGTTTTGCCTTTCTATATTAATGATCAAACTTTGATTTTTAACATTAATTTTAATAGCAAGGGTTTTTGGGACATTTCAATACACTACTGAGGGTATTTGATCTATTTTATAAATTAATAAGAAGGATATTAGTGATTTTTTAAAATATTGGAGATTTTGGTATTATGTCAAATTATGGAGGGAAATTAGGATTAACTCTATAACTTTTATAAGATAAAGCTACAAAATGGGTCAGGCTGTTTGGTGTTGACGATGGGTTGTAAAGAAGTTCGGTTCTTTTAAAACAATGAAGAAAGTGGGGTTCCTTTTGGTCACAAGAATTATATATTTAAAAGTAACCTAAAAGCTTTTATAATTAATTCAACAACAGCTTCATCATTTGGGAAAAGAAATCCAGCCAATATGCGACTGCCGGGGTACCAAATGATCTTGGTTTTGAAATCATCTCAGTGTTGTTATTAAACACTTTTATCATGACAACCTAACCAGCTTCCATTTCTCTTTCTAATAAGAACTACCATTATGATGGGTTTGAAAAGATTAAAAGAAGATTGAACATACATTATTAAAGAATTTTATTATTTATTTATATATAGTGCCAATATCAATCAGGTCAGCTTTTTTGGGAATCCGATTTGATCATTTATGATAACTGTTACCTAAATTGCTACTTCTAAAATTTAGAAGAGGCTTCCCACATTTGTTTTTACAATTATGTGGGACTCAAACCTTTGTTATTAATATAGAGAGAAATGTGTACAACTAATTCAATAAACTTGTTACACATTTTCATTGAAGGAATGTAAATGGTATAATAACTACCATTATATTTGTTATTTAATTTTTAGGTCCACATGAATTAAAATCATTTTATGCACTCATTTATGATGATGTATAGTAGGGGTGGGCGTATAGGTGTTCGGTTCTTGTTGGAACCAAACCGAACCGACCAATGTTCAGTTCTCAGCATAGAGAACTAAACATGGTGATTTTAGGGAGTAGAACCGATTGGAACCGAACACACTCGGTTTGGTTCGGTTCGGATCGGTTTCCTCGATTTTGGATGAATAAGCAACCATAAAGAAAATGAATAGAAAACGAATAAATATAGAAGAAAAAACTCAAAAATTACATGAGTTTTCAAGCTGCTCATTCAACTTTTCTTTCTTCTTCTTTATTTCACTCTCATATATTCTCAATCTGTCCTTTATTTTATACTGTAACAACACAAGCACATATTACAAATTAAAAAAAAAAAAAAACACCAGAATCATGCTTCTACAAAGATTACACAATGATCAACACACTAACTGTCCAAAATTTTTCCTAATTTTCCAACGATTTGTCAAGAACCATAAAAATAAAAAAAAAAAAAAAAAAAAAAAACCTTGTAGCTTATTTCAACACGGTGCATAACATAGAATCCTAAAATACTACCAAGAATAGTGCCCATAATGACATCTTTGTCAATGTGACCAACAAAAGCAGCACAACGTTCCAATAGTTTGCATTTTTTCTTCAATAATTGAGCTTTCTTATCATCAACAAAACTCCAAAGATATTTTTCCACTAAACTGAAGAAGAAACGATAAATAAAAGAGAATGGATAAGAGATGAGAGATTCAGATGAGAGATGAAACAACTGAAAAACCTAATAAAAAACTTACCCAAAATGGCAAATGAAAGGGTAAACGACGACAATGAAAAGCACACTGCGATGCAATTGAGATGAGAGATAAGAGATGGGTGGATGGTTGTACAAAGAAGAAGACCCATCTAGATCTCTGTTGGGGTTGGATGACTTTATATAATGTACACGAGAAATCACGCATGTGCCCTTAACCCTCAGTTTATCGGGTCGGTTGGTTATGGAAACCCAGAACCGAACTGAACTGAGCTAACAAAATCTCGGTTTTCTTCCAGCAAAATTGAACACTCAGTAAATAAACATGTGAACCGAACCAAACACCCTCAGGTCGGTTTGGGTTTGGTAGTTTGGTTCGATTCACACCTTTTATGCCCATCCCTAAGGCATAATACTATGCTATGAATTTGTCTCATATTTTCAACTTGTTTTAAAGTCATTTAGTTCTTGGCACAAGGCAAGAATTTTGTGTTCAGCATAAATATTTGAAAATAATGCACCCTATTTATAAAACTAATTGTTGACATAAAAAATCAGTCAACAGCTAGATTAATACGAATTTGGTGATTTATGTGAAATATGAGGTGTTGAATGAAATTGGGTGATGGTAGAATAAAGATGTGAAAGAGAAAGAGAAAGACGAAGAGATGAGAGTTTTAATGTGAGTTCGACCTACTAGTGAAGACTAATTCTAGCATAGTTTCTGCTAATATTGAAGGAAGGCATGTGTAAGCTCTTTGAGGTGTAGGTGGGATGCTAGAAAACCAAGATGTAGAGGGAATGCCTGTTATACATGGAGAGGACCCTTAACATAGTGTTAGGGTTCCTTATTACATAAAAGTTGGTCATTATAATATAGTAAAGAGTAAAATTCTCTTTTCTATTTTATATGAAATTACATTAAATAGCTAGATACTGAATCATATTGCAACTAATCGTGCCCATATTGGAATCAGAGTATAATTTTAGCAGCTTCCTATTTAGAGAGATCTATATGTTGTAAGAATTTTCCTGTTTGATGAAATCCTTTTCATCTTTTTAGAGATTCACTGAAATAAAGAAATACACTAACTTCTTCTGATTTATAAAAGATTTCCTATTTTTTAGAACTCTACACTAGTAATATAAGAGCGAGCTAATAACGTGTCTGGAGCTACTTGGTTATTGTGACCTTGAGTTGTACTTCATGCAAGCTGGTGGATTCGAGCTACTTTCTTGCCTTGGTATATTGGAGTCCTCTAAATGTTTTTGTTGACATGACATTTGTTGACGTGACTTTGGATAATGGGCTTCTTATCATTCCATTCCTGTTTTGAGCCTTTGGGCTTGCTGGTCGATTGTGCCTTTATTGGGTCTCCAATTCAGGTGCTATTTTTTGGACGCAACACTAAATAAAAATTGAAAAAAAAAAAAATTAAAAGATAACCATCAACCGTAAAAATGCTGACATGGGAGGGGATCCTAATTCTTGTATAGAACCCAATCTATAATGCACATAAACCTCGTTTGACTATACTTGTAGTCTTAATTATATAATTATAGTCACTAATTTAGTGATCTTGACAGTCATATATAAATTAATTAAAGTTTATGACAATAATTTGTTCCAACAATGTCATGTCCATTATTACATTAGCAACTTAATTTTTTTTTCTTTTGAAACTACATTATCAATTTAATTAACTAATGATTTATCAACATAAAAATATAATTAAGAAAACTGTCAGAATATTTTTACAAATGAAATCGATTTCTACTTATTAAAGACATATAATGTAATTATCTACAATAAATTATAACAGATTTTATTGTTTGAAAAGAAATTATAACAGAATTTGTCTGTACATAAAATATAATGTGATAATGACAAATCGTACTAATTATTTGACATAAATAAATTAATAATAAAATACCTAAAAATTCCAGCTAAATATTGACTAGCTAGTTAGGTGGGATCATTATGATTGTTGATGGAAACATATATCATGATACGCATGACAAAGAAGAAGAATTTGAAACACTTCTTGTTGTGTTTGGACCTTATCTTGTTGTGTTTGCATCATCCAGATGCTGTGTCAGTATAAGAGGATATATATGTTTGCTCATGCTATACTCAGCTAGGAGACAATCTCAGTATCATTTTGTTTGTGACCCAAAGGCCAGATGGAGATTGAAGCTTCTCTCTTTATCTTTCTAGACGTTCCTTAATTCAATTATAATAATGGGGCTGGGAGTCCAATTTTTCTGCCTTTGGTATTTTAAATGTGACATAATTAGCAAGAAGAATCCACCTTTATTGTTGGAGAAATTATTGGGTTGATAATTAGGTCAAGTTTGCTATTTGGTCGGGGTGGACGAATTGGAAATTTGAGTAATGTTGGTATATTCCATTTTGTGAATTGTCAATCATGACACCACCATAAAATACTTTGAACTAATACATATATACATATATATATATATGTGTAAAAGTGATATGATACTAATTGTTAGAGGATTGTTGGAATTTACTGAGATTAAACGTTATATATGCAATTTGAAAATCTAGGTTATATCTACTTTTTTAATGAGAGAAGAAAATTCTCCATATATGTTAGTATGGGGCTTTCAACTCAAAAATTTACGCTCACATTAAGAGGATAAAATTCCTTATATAAATTAGTAAAATACATATGGTATGACTTGAACTCATGTTTTCTACATATGTTCGTAAATATACATGCAGAAACTTAAATTGATTTCACGAATGTGTAGGATAAATATATTAACCACTCGCTGTAAATGGGTGTATGTGCCATCTCGGTTTACTCTTGAAATTCTACATTTACTTAATAAAATAAGATTGGTGAAGATAAAAAAAGAATAATAGAGAAAATTTTCTATAAATAATAATATTCTAAAGACTTTCTTACAGTGTGTTCAATTTCAAAGGTTGGTGTTTCACCCTTTAGAATTTATACTTTCCATTAATATTACAAATTCAACTCATTTGGTTCCAATAATATGAGAGATATTTCTACCTAAATATTTTACTTTGTTATGTATTATAATTTGGGTGGGGGTGGGGTGGCCTGTGGGAGCAATAAAGTTCTAGTTATATTATACAAGTGAGAAAGTTTGGCAAAAAGTTTATTAATCAAGTATTTATTATTTTTTTTAAATGTGATTTTTTTTAATGGAATATAGGACGTGCAAACTATTCAAACTTGAAATATTAGTAGATTGGATGAAAATTTTAATTATTAAGTGAGGAACATAACTTTGTTTGGACTAGGGTAAGCTTAAGCCTATCCTGGCCGCCGATCTTGAAAGTTCAATTTAGAAAAATTTTTAAAAGTTTTACTATGAAATATGCAATTATTTTTATTGAATTTATTAAAATAGCTTTTATATTTATTACCTTTTCTTCAAACCAAATCTACTATATTTTAAAAATTGTTCTAAATTTTTGTATTATAATGTACAATTTAAAGTGAATAAAAATTTAATTAGATATTGTATTGTTTATTGAAAATCTTGATGGTTATAAAATATAATCAATCATGAAAATGAAGTATGTTTAATTCTTTTAATCTTTGGTTATCAAATTGCTTTATGGCTATAAATCGGGGTTTTTAATTATCATTTATATTAGTCTAATTCAAATATGATACATAGTCCATCATTTTAAATATATTTATAATTATTTTTTAAGGTGATTTATTTATTTTGAAATATATGTATATATATTATGAAGATTATAATTTACTATACTTTTTATTAAGTATAGCTTTGTTTTTCAGTTAATAAAAATTTAATCATACATTCAAAAAATCTAATCATGTATAGAGATTTAATTATGAAAAGTTTTCCTAGCCCACCCTAATGTTGAATCATGACGACGCCCATATATTTGACATTGATAAAATATATAATAAGATATCTCCAAAAGTTGTTATCTTCATGCCCTTTCCATGCTTCGATGATCTCATGGAAGAATTTGAATAGCAAAAATAATTAGTTATTTGTAACATGAAAGAACAAATTTGTTAAACTAATTGACGTCTCATTGAAGGGGAAAAAACAACATATATATATATATATATATATATGGTGCTATCAACAGTTTAATCAACGTATAAGCTCGAATATGCCATATACCTATCTAGAAAAGTAAGAATATTTGCATGTAAATAAGATGATACTTAAAGTTAAATAAAATTAAAAATATTATAATTTTCAATTACACAAAACATTGAAAGGAATGGGAACTGAATTGACAAGTGCCTGAGAATGAAAAACTATCGTTTTAAATGATTAATTATTGGAAATCCTCATTATGACCAAATTATAAAAAAATTAAAATTAAAATCTGTGGATCTTGGATCTGAAATGGATAATAATTGTTTAATTGTATGTAGTTCATAATTAGACGGCACTGACTCATACGATGAATAAATTGATTCAAAAACTCATATTATATTTTTAAACATTTGCAATCAATAAGCTAGTTTTTAAATTACTTTTTTTTTTTCTGACAACAGTTTTTCAATTAAAATTGATTGTAACATAAAAGTCAATAGAAATGTCGAGGGAGACTTTATTTTTATTTGTATTTTATGTAATAAGATATGACAGCTTGAATAGACATTTTTTCTACATTGTGACAAAGCTGTTCGAAATTGAAAATGACATCCTCTTGGATGGTATCGTGAAAAGGATCAGAAGCAGCAGCCCACTTATTTTTATTTATTTATTTTTTTTTTCAAAAGTTGAATCAGTGGCAAATTGAACATTGTTGAAGCCTAATCAAATTTATATGCAAAATATTTAAGTTACTGTACAAACAAATTTAATTTAATTTCATTCCATTTCTATTGTCTTGTTATCCTTCTCTTTTTTTATTTTTAATTTTTTGCCACCTAATTTTATTCAAACTTCAATCAATCATCTCACTATTGCACTTCCAAAAAAAGAGAAAAAAAATTAGGTGATTGTTGGGGTGTATTTAGTAGTAACATATGCACCCTTTTTTCGGCCACTAAACCCAATAGAAGAGCAGCAAAACAAAACAAATATGTGTTCTTGGCCTATTCATCGTTTTGTACAGTTGCTAAAGACATCCCATGAATTTGTTTTAATTCCCATATAATCACATTAGGATACTAAATACCCTTTTTCTAATCTCTCTCTTCAAAATAACATGTAGAAGATAATATAATTAATTGATATAAGATCCATCCTTTTATGTCGTTGATCTTTGATTAATAATCTTTGAAATCTTTTTTAAAATAAAATGTAAGAGCTTAAATGACTTTGTTACATTAACCTAGACTACTAATAAATCCTTAGGTGAATAAATTTACGTATGTTGTATGTTTCAGATTCAATCCGTGTCACAAAATCTGTTAGGAAGCCCTTTATCAGTAAGTTGGGCTTGGGGACGAGGAGCAAGAAAGTTGGTGGGCCTTAAATCTATATAAGCTAAGTTAGGTTTGACAAGAGCGTAAGACAGAGTTGTCGAGACTAATGATTTATTTTTGCTATATAAATCATATAATAATATGGTGAATGATATTATAAAGACAAATTACTAGTAATGTCATTTGAATTAATTTTTGTACCATTTATTTGTGTTGTATAACATTACTATTAATTTTATTATATATAGAGACACATACGAACCTTTTTGTAGCGTAAACATTGTAATTATAGATATATTAATTGCACTGTCATTTCTTTGCTTGATCTAATCGAGTTCCATATATAGATGCATTTTCTAAATATTATTGTAGTTGTGATATAATCCTTTGATCATTCCAGTGTAGATATAATGTTATTGTAAATATAATCATTTGATCATTCCTGTGTCTACTCCCAATCATGTAATTAATCTTGACATAACACATTGCTATTGCATAGATCATTCCAGTTTCTTGAAGGTGTTTTCCTGTGTTTGAAAAACATATGAAGTATGCTTCAAAAAGCACCATGTAGATGTCTACAAAAATGCCTCTAATTGCTTTGACCAACTCAACTTTCGCGAACTGATTCTGTGGGATGGTGTGCTCATGATCTCTAACTAGCTAGTGAAGAGTAGTTTGAACATGCAGCGAAGTTTATCAAGATTTCAACAAACACCAAAAACTAAAAAAATCTTATGGGGTTGAAAATAGCTGTTCTCAAAAAATGCTTTTAGCTAAGTGCTCCTTAAAAAAAAAAAAAAAAAAAACTTCACTGTATTAGATAACATATTAATTATTTTCCCAAAGAAAAAACTTCATTTTAGTCTTTAAAGTTTCGAAAAATATCAAAATTTAAAAACTCTTTCGGAAACAGTTTTTTGCATCCCTAATTTTTCTAAAACTCTTTAAAAAAATTTAAATTGTTAGTCAACCGACGGTCAATAACAACAGAATATGTAAAAAATATTTTTTGCCCTTAATGGTTGTTGATGGTATATAAATTATCAAAGTATTATCATAAAACGATGAATTTATAAGTTAAATTATCTAAAATATTCCTAAATGGAAGTTGCTAAATTATAATATAAATTCTCTAAAGTCACTGTTGACCATCAGTTGATTAATGATTTGGATTTTTTTGAAAAGTTTTGGAAAAGTTAGAGATAAAATGAGTTGTTTCTAAAAAAGTTTAAAAAATTTGGTAGTTTACGAAATTTCAGAGATTAAAATGAAGTTTTTCCTTCCGTAAAAGCATTAAATGTCATTAAATGTCTAGTTGATGGCAGTAAATGTCTGATGGCTGGGATGGAGTTCTTAACATCCAAACCATCCCTCATGAAATGAACAATTTGACTCACAACCTCGTAGCTTTAGCTTTTGTTTCCTGCAAAGCTCAACTTTAGAATTCAGATGGTGTTGTAATGTGTTAAAAGCTGTCTCTGGTTTGTATTTGTTTTCTGTGTTAAAGAACGATCAATTTAAAAATTAAAAAAAAAAGAGGATGACTTTATTTATATTTTATGTAACAGTATATGATGGCTTCAATAGACATTGTATGTACATTATGACAAAGCCGTTGAAATAGAAAAAGACAGCCTCTTGGATGTATGGTCAGAAGCACAGAAGCAGCAGCCCACTTACTTTTGTTTTTTGCATTTTGTTTTTTATTCAAAAGGTTTTTTTTTTTTTTTGAAAGTGTTTTTTTTTTTTTTCCAAAAGTTGAATAAGTAGCAAATTGAACATTGTTGAAGCCCAATCAAATTTACGTGAAAGATATTTAAGTTAGTGTACAAACAAATTTAATTTAAACCATTTCTATTGTCTTGTTATCCTTCCCTTTTTTATTTTTATTTTTTATTTTTAATTTTTAATTTTTTTCCACTTAATTTTATTCAAACGTGAATCAATGTGCCATCTCACTATTGCACCTCCATAAAAAAAGAGAAAAAGATTAGATGTTTGTTGGGTGTATTTAGGAACATATGTACTTTGCCACTAAACCCAATGGAAGAGCAGCAAAACAAAGCAGGGGTATATTTGTGTTAGTTGGTCCATTAATCGTTTTGTACAATTGCTAAAGACATCCCATAAATTTGTTTTAATTCCCATATAATCACACTAGGCTACTAAATAGTAAATACCCTTCTTCTAATGTCTCTCTTCAAAATAAACTAGTAGAAGATAATATAATTAATTGATATAAGGCCCATCCTTTTTTGTCGTTGATATTTGAGTTTTGATTAATAATCTTTGTGATATTTTTAAAAGTAAAATGTAAGAGCTTAAATGATTTTGTTACATTAACCTAGACTGCTAATAAACCCTTAGGTGATTAAATTTATATATGTTATATGTATTTATGTTTAGATTCAATCCATGTGACAAAACCTGCTAGGAAGCCCTTTATCAGTAACTTAGGTTTGGGGGACGAAGAGCCAGAAAGTTGGTCGGCCTTGGGATTTGCTTACAACCTACGTTGGTGGGCTTCAAATGTTTGGCAAGAGCCCAAGAGAAAGAGTTGTTGAGCCCCATGATAACAAGTTAGGGTAAAAAAGTAAGTAAAAAATGAACCAAAAAAACTTAACAAAGTGATTTGTTTTTGCTATATAAATCATATAATAATGCGGTGAATGACATTGTAAGGTCAAATTACTAATAACGTGGTTTGAATTGATTTTTGTGCTACCTATTTGTGTTGTATAATATTGCTATTAATTTTATTATATATAAACACATATATGAGCCTTTTTGTAGTGTAAACATTGGAATTATAACAATGAAAATCCAAATATAATATCTCAATCATTAAATGAAGTTGACGGATGATATTTTTATTTGTTAAGTTGTTTATACAGAAAATAAGTTGTTTATAATATTATTAGTTCAACGCATCTAAAGGTTGGAAACAATTGACACACTTACGGGATTCTAAAGAGAAAAAAATTAGATGTTTGTGTGGTGTATTTAGTAACACTTGTAGCTCTTTCTTGCCACTAAACCCAATAAAAGTGCAGCATAACAAAACAAGAGGTAAATATGTTGGCCCATTCAACGTTTTGTGGAATTGTTAAAGACATCCCATAAAATTGTGATAATTTTCCTGTAATAACTTTTTGGCTGGCGGTTGCAGTGATTCCGGCTAAGCTGGACTTGTTTGGGGTGTAGTAAATCGATCATTTAATTTGGCCCATTGTAAGTTGTATCAATTGAAGATGTAATATTTGATGATATACGATTTGACATGATTTTGTGTATCCATTAAATTTTAGAAATAACGATTGTTAGAACTTCGTGTTTATTTTTTCCCTATTGCCATTCCATCATTAATTTCCTTTTATTTCCTCTTCTACTCGGAATCATTAATTGTTGTTCATTAATAAATGCCGATAAATGAAATAGTAAATCACCAACCAATTTAAAAGATCTTGCTTTGGATTTGGACTTTTGGTCAATTCGTTAATTTGTTTACATGTTTAATTCATTTAACCTATTTAACCTAAATAATATTTTGACCCTATTAATATATAAATATTATAATTTGACCCTATTAATCGTGTCAATCTATGAATCCGTTAAGCAAACCCAACTCGATTTATTTAATAAATGAGTTAAGTGTGTTACCATGATTATGACATCAATTTGTTTAAATTAAACTCACAATGACTTATTTTTCGTGAATTCATGTCGACCTGTCTTGTCGTGACCCAAATTACCACCCACCCCTACCTATTGATCTAGGTTCCAAATTTGTTTATGATTTTGATTTTCATACTAGCATGTAGTTGAGCCTCCATTTATTTCTTTTTCACTACTTTATTCTCGGCATTGGGTTGAAACTAAATTTCAAACGTAATGTATGAAGTTAGAAACCTAATTCGATTAGGATAAGGAAACATAAATTAAAAAGGAAAACTGTTTAAGATGATAATAATAAAAGAAAAAGAAAACAATCAATACAATATACTTTTTTGGGACCAATAAATTAAAAAGTCATGCATACGCTAAGTATATATCATCCAAAAATCCCAAAATAGAAAAAAAAAAACTTAATTTGATTCAACTCATATGCCTTCAAATCCAACTGTGTTCCATCCGTGAAAGCTAGTGATGTTAGTAAAAAATTTAAAACTTAATTCTACAGTTTTCACGAGTGATGTTACTAAAAAATTTAAAACCTAATTCCACGGTCTATCCGTTATTTCCATTCGTACTTCTGCAAAAATTAAATAAAAATCATTAACAAGGATCTTATACTTTATTTTTTCCTTAAAATCTAACTGATAAGACATTATGATATAGTAATAACTTTATTGACTTAACCCCTTTGATAATTTGTAAAACAATACCCAAAGTTTTAGACTAACAAGAATTAAAAAAAAAAAAAAAAATGAATTGGATAAAATTAGAAAGGTGAAAAATTTAAAGTACCTTCTCGTGCTCTGTATACTTGATTTCTTTATCGAAAGGGCCACGAACAGATTTTATTTCTCCTTCAACGTGAGATAAGTAGTTGCCATCCTCCAAATTTTTAATGATTCAAAAGAGAAATAAAATTAGCAAATATATTAGAAAAAAGAAAAGAAAAGAAAGCGTTGATGTACCCTTACCATTAAATATTTTAATGACACATTGAAGGATTTTGTAAGCCCTTGTAACCATTCAGTTAGGTCGGAGACATAGTTACGTAATTCTTGGATTGTTTCTCGAGGAACAAAATCATAAGTATGCATCTCTAGTGTCACCTCATCAAGAGCCACATCGTCATTTATCATCAAAACTCCCAAACCATACGTCCCCATCGTGTACTCGAATCTTTTAACTTTTGGCGCCCATATAATAATCTGTCCATCATATTTATTGTTTATTATGATCAACTGCTCTAGTCGCGGCGCATTGATGTTAAAGACTTTCGTCTTGTACACATGGCAACTAGCTAGTGTTAGATTCACCAGATTCAAACAACTCGAGAAGATATCATCATCAGGATCGTTAATATATATGCTGACGCTGTAGAGCTGCAGATTTTTCAACCATGCAAAGTTGAATGAATTTGATGATAAACCCATGAAGCTGTATGGACGAGGTCCAAGATCTAGAGTCTGAAGAGTTTGGCATCCGACAAGGCTTGGAGGAAAATAACGCACATGTAAATCAGTTTCAAGCTGTTCGAGTTCGAGAAGAATTGCTTGATCAAAAACATCATTGATGAAAGATTGATTATAGTATGCTGCGCAAAAGAACCTGAGTTTTCGAATCTTGATGGAGGGCTGACGATGTCGCAACACATGGAGGACGAATTCTTTAAAGGCTCTACTTTTTATGAAGCTTTCTTCACTGAAACTCAGACTATGAACACGAGTCCACTGATGGGTCCAACTCTTGGACAAAACACAAGTCCTGACAGCTTCTTTGGTGGAGTCAAGACGAGACAGAACCTCCTGAATTATATCATCCGGCAAGTTACTCAACCTGTCAATCTCCATTGAAGTTCACTAGTGTTTGTGTTTGTGCAAGAGCTAAAAAACCTCTGCTAAAACTGAAAAGAAAAAACCTGATGTGTAGAGGAAATCTTTATTGTGGCTTACGGTAAGTTTCCTGTAATAAACAGGAATTTATAGGTTGCATACATGGTAACACTGTTTGGGACATAATATTCAACGTGATTTTATATATTCATTAAATTTTGGAAATAAAAATGGAGTCCATCTTTTACATTTTGGAAATAACAATGGTTAGAAATCCATGTTTATTTCTTTTTATTTCCTCTTCTACTTGGGAATCAAATGATTTAGACCTAGGTTGCACAAATTAAGGAATTAAATTTTTTAATTAGGAATTAATTAGTACTTCAAAAAATAAGAAATTAAGTATTTTCAAGAATGGGAACTTAATTCCTTCCTACCCAAGGAATCAAGATACCTTACTTGATTTCCTTTTTCAATGAGAATTATGATATGTAGAATTTGAGAGTAGAAAAGTAGAAGAGAAATCTGAGAAGAGTAGAACAATTTTTAATTCTTGCTACCTCCTTTATTGATGGTTGAGGCCCATTTAAATAGCCTAAAGATTTACATAGAATCAAGGAAACTAACAACAACTGACAACTATGGAAATACATGCCTTAATAATAGCAACTAATACCTATATAATTGCTCCACTAGCTGCATAACAGCCTTGACTTTATTCACGATAACAACACAACTAACAAACTTAGACCATGACACCCTACAAAGTGCCAACAACCATAAATTAAAAACTGCACATATCATTCCACCCCTCTGAAAATTGTCCTTGACCTCAAGGACAAAGATAAACTATTGGCGATATATTTTTTTTTTTTGGTCGAAAAATACTCTCTTTCTTAGTCCATATACCAGAACCATACGGTTGGTTAATCTTTCCGATGAAGGAAAAGACGTAGTAGTAGGCGTTGTTGCTAAAGAGGCTATTGGGTTTGCCGCTGCTGGACTGCCGGAAAGGTCCCTGTTTTTCTAGCGGTACTGGGATTGGGGCTGTCATGGCTGCCTTTGCAGGAGCTAGAGCTACTACCATCTTGCAGCTGGCATTGGCCACATTACCATTGTTGTTGCTGTTGGTGCTCTTGGCAAAGGAAGACGATGGATTCGAGAGCTTGTGAATGGATTGAAGTTCAGTACGCATCCTTTCGAGAGTTGACTGAACTTCTAATAATCCAGACTCGATTCGAGCTAGGACCACATCCATGGCTAATCAAGCTCTGATACCAATTGATATGTAGAATTTGAGAGTAGAAAAGTAGAAGAGAAATCTGAGAAGAGTAGAACAATTTTTAATTCTTGCTACCTCCTTTATTGATGGTTGAGGCCCATTTAAATAGCCTAAAGATTTACATAGAATCAAGGAAACTAACAACAACTGACAACTATGGAAATACATGCCTTAATAATAGCAACTAATACCTATATAATTGCTCCACTAGCTGCATAACAGCCTTGACTTTATTCACGATAACAACACAACTAACAAACTTAGACCATGACACCCTACAAAGTGCCAACAACCATAAATTAAAAACTACACATATCAAATTACCATCAAAAGGTCAAAAATTGCACCGATCTTGATTGGGTGTCTGCAGGTGAGGGCACGCCTTCGTTTTATAATTCCCATTAGGACCGATAACCACTTGCCCGCCCATCAAAAAGTAATTTTTTTTTCTTCTATTTTCGTTTTGTTTCGTTTTGTTGTTTTTACATTTTTTTTTTTTTTTTTTTTGGTGGGTGGGGGGGTTAATCTTTTTTTATGTTAAAAGGGTTTGTAAATATGTCAGATTGATTTTGGATTTGATCAGTTGTAAATTTTCTTTGTAATATTTTAATAATAAATTTTGGAGAGATGTCTATTGCTAAAAGAATGTTAAATAATTATTAAAGTACTCTTTTTGAACTGTGAGTGTATTCAATTTAAAAAGTTTTTTTGGTTGAATTTTAATATTATGAAATAGAGAAAAAAATGATACTAATTAACCTAGTTAGTTCATTGTTATTTGAAATTGAATTCCCATAAGATTATACTTTCTAACACCACCATACATGTCACCTTCTAATTACTAATTTATTTTGGGATTAAATGCATTTCAAGAAAATAGTTTCTAATTTATAAGAAATCATAGAAGAATCCAAAAAATTAAGCGAATAACAATTAGGTTGTTTGGTGTTGGTTGGAGCTAATTTTGGAAATGGAAGGTTTGAGCGTCACCTAATCGGCATGTCTATATAAATTAAGGGTCAAAAATAGCACAAAGAAGTTTCAATTGAGTTCGTTACCATCAAACTCAAAAACTTAAACTGATAGAAAAATGTTTAATTATAGTATTTAAAACTTGAGGTTATGAGTTTTATAATACGTTAACAAATTATATAACTAAATTGATACTTCTAGCAATCCTAGGTCTGTTGAGATTCATCAGAAGTAAAGAAACTGTAACCATCTCCCATATATAAATTTGTTTCTTTGAAGCACAATGTCAGTCCGATATAGCCAAGAGAGTACCAGAATTCTAGAATTGCTTTCTTAAACATTTTAGTTGCAAACTTCATGAAAGTAAGCTTCGGTTTTCTTCTTATTCAGTAGCTAATACAGTAGCCAAATCAATCAATTCCTTCGCTCCTGTCTCCTATAAATGCACAACACAAGATACTAAATGACAAATTAATAATTTGAAGCTTCAAGATATAAAAGAGGTAGTCTCAAGTTTTGAGATTCACAAGTGTTTTAGGATGATTCTACTGTAATTTAACAACCTTGCACATATACTATCAAAATTCTTTTAGTTCAGCCTCTACAGCTAGTTACCAAGTCACAAGTGACAACCTATAAATCATTTTCTATCATAAGAAATATATATTAAGAAAATGCTTGACCCATATTCAATATTGAGTAAAATGTAAGCAAATCAAAGATATTATCTCAATCAAGGGAAGATCAGGCATTGCAACTAGTTGGGAAAAAGTGTCAAGAATATTTCAGTCAATTCACAATATAAATAATTGTATTTGTCAACTTACCAAGCCATTTGATTTCCTTGAATATTAGAATAAGTGCTTTAAACTTGATTAACACCAACCTAATTGTTATTCATTAATAAATGCAGATAAATAAAATATAAATCGTGATGGTAAGAAAAAACATGGGATATTTTATGTCCAACATAGATGACTTCAACAAAATCATTAACCATAACCTCTTTCTTTAGAAACAAAGGTATTCTTCCACTTAATCTATCTTCGAAGTTGATAATGAATTTACATTATAAAATATCAAATAAAAAGACAATATTATCAATAGAATTAATTGATATCAATTTGGTAACATACCTTGTTCAGCGCTACGAGTTTAGCATCTCCATCAACATTGCCATAAGATAATATGAATTTCTTTTAACAAAGTTGAAACCAAATAATGAGTCAAAATTTTCTCTCATATTTTCTTTTTATGGAAATCAAAATAAAGTGTGTACTATTTTGTAAGTTTTTAGTCTTATTCTTGAAATAAACAAATAAATATAGGTAAGCTACTGCACAAATACCAATTGAACCACATACCTTAGAAAAGTTGAGTGATGTTGTAAATGTTTTCACATGGTAGAACACTTCAACCATATGGATCATACCCAAGATGTATGCTAGCTTCTTATTACTATCAGCCTTTTCAAAAACAGGAGGGGACATATGAATATCCACGTTTTCAAGGGTTGGACATTCAACCATATTCAACATTAGAGAAGCCACCCCATAGAAGTGATGACAATCTTCCCATCCCAATTCTCGTAATGCAACCCTCTGAAATTTGCTATAGTCAATTTAACTAGTTGTGGAGCAGATATCTTAAAAGTCGCTACAAATGTGTCACACGACAATCTATTAAGGATAGATTCTCTAGAATCAAACATTTTAAGAAAAGATAGAAGGTATATAATAAGAAGTCGGTGAGTTGCAGAGTAGTCAATGAAGCCATGCTAAATAATCAGGAAAAGTTAAGGTCATGCAAGGGCAAGGACCCGGTTTGAGGGTTCTAAGATTTTGACATCGGTAAAGGTTTGGGAGAAAAACAGTAAGATTAGTATCAAGCTCTTCAAGATTCTTTTTAAGGCATAATCAAAAACTATTTTGGCAAGAGATGGACTTTTATAACCACTCAAGTGAAACTTTAATCTACTCAGATTGGAAGGCCTACGATGACACATGACATTAAGCATAAATATTCTAAAATCATTAATTGTGAGGAAGTCGAACTTGAGATTGAGACTATGGATAATGAGTCCAATGATACCTCCATTTCTTGGACAAGACATAGGTTCACACAACAATTTTGTTGTTCATGAGGGAGAGAATATGATGGATTATAGGGTTTGGAAGGTTGCTCAATCGATCAATCTCTGTATGGTTACTCATATTTACTATCTTTTTAGCTAACATATCTACTAATATGGCGACCAATTGATTCAGGTGAAGACCACTTATCATAGGAAAAGCAAATAGTTGCTCTTCTTCCCCAAGACTCCTAAAAATAGCATATAATAAGAGCACAGCTATGATATCAAAAGAAAAAATATAAATAATTAAAAAAATGAAAGATTGTAATTTATACAAAAAAAAAAAAGAAAAAAAAGGAGGAAGAATCAATTGCAAGTCTTCGATATCAACAACCCTTCCATAGGTCGAAATATAAAAACTGTAACATGGGACATGCGCCCAATGAAACTTGCATTTCTTGGACAAGACACAAGTTTGAACCCGCACTTGGCATCCATAAGTGAGAGAATGTGATGGATTACATTGTCTGGCAAGTTGCTTAACCGATCAATCCTCATTTCATCACTAACTTTGGCTCTCTTACAACCCTTCATTCTCTATTCTAAATTTAGAATCTAGGGTTCTAATTCTCAATCATCAAGCAACACACTTTTTTTTTCCCCCAAAAAATCAAATTTTCAAGATTAATAAAAAATGAACTCAATAAATTAAATGAAAACATCAACGCAAAATTCATCTATGCAAATGATTGATTCAACAGCTAAAAAATAACATATCAATTGAGAACAAATAAAGGAAATCTGGTGGAGAGAGAGCTTGTTCTTCTTCTTGTTGTTTCTTCGAACAACTGCTTGCCCATCAATTTAGCAGTTTGATTTTGGCTTGTCTAGGGTTTTATGTTTAACAATAAAATTTTGGTGCCATATATAAATGTTGTGTTCCCAGGTTTTTATTTATTTATGGTAATTTAGAAGAATAAATTGATACAACATGTTCACGTTTGGGAAATGTGAGTGGAATAATGGGTTTTCAAAGCCAAGCTATTGGGCTTCATTGGAGGATTAAGGCACAATTTACTGTGGTCTTGTTATTTTAGCCCAAAAATAAATAACTACTTGTAAAATTCAAGAAATCGCGGCTAATGGGTTTCAACAAGAGAAACTAATTTTTTTTTTTTTTTTTCAATTTCTATAATGAAGGATTAATCATATCAATCAAATTTTGATAATTTGAGAAAATCCATTCATGATTAAATCTTGACATTCTTTAATAGAGTTTAAAAGAGGCAACAAATCCATGCTACGTTGCTAAACATTCTTCAGATTTCTATATTCGGCATCATCGATATCAACATGACTTAAAATCTTTTCTTAAAAAAAAAAAAAGAAAAAAAGAAAAAAAACACAACTTAAAAGTTGTGAGAGTTACCGATTGTTGAGCAATTTAATTTCTTTGTCATGAATATTAGTAAAGAGACATGAATACTCACTTTAAGATATAACCAATTATCAAATTTGAAAATCAATGGATACAATCCATCAAATTTGAAGAATTCAATTTTAGACGTAGATGTCACAAGCTTCAAGTAACTTTTATCAAGATTGTCCCATTGCAATATGTAATATGTTCAAATTAACCAACTGTGGAGATGACACTTTGTAATGTTAGGTTCTTTATATTACGAAAACACCCCAAGAGACCACAATAAAAAATCACAACTCTGTAGAGTTTCAGTATTGTAATTGAGAAGCTGAAACATCAAGATCGACATTAAACAAGCCATCCAATGAGAAATCTAACATCATATTCGAGGTTTTCATGTTCATGAAATATGATGTAATAGAGAACTTTGATTATCAGTGTAGAATCATTGGCTACATTCCTACACAAACTTAAGCTTGACTAGATTGAGTGGCTTGTGATGGTCCAAAACATTGGTGACAAAATAAGTGAAGACAGACTATAGAGGAGAGAATATGATGGATTATAGCATTTGGCAAGGCACGTTGCTTATCCTATTCATCTACATTCTAAATTTGTTTATGATTTTTATTTTCATACTAACATGTAGTTGAGTCTTCATTTGAAACTAAATTTCAAAAGTAATATATGAAGTTAGAAATTTAATTCGATAAGGAAACATAAATTAAATATCAAATTGAAAAGGGAAACTCTTTAAAATAATAATGAAAGAAAAAGAAGACAATCAATCCAATTTACTTTTGGGACCAATAAATTAAAAAGTCATGCATACACTAAATATATATCATCCAAAAATCCTAAAATAGAAAAAAAAAAAAAAAAACTTAATTTGATTCAACTCATGTGCCTTCAAATCCAATTGTGTTCCACCTGTGAAAGCTACTGTTGTTGCTACAAAATTTAAAACCTAAATCCACGGTTTATCCGTAGCCTGTCTATCGTACTTCTGCGAAGTTAAATAAAAATCATTTAAAAGGATACTATACCTTTTAAAAAAAAAAATCAGAAGAATAAGATATTATGAAATAGTAACCCTTTGAACAATAACTCAAAGTTTTAGACTGACAAGAGTGAAAAAAATTAGATTGGATAAAAATAGAAAGATAAAAAATTTAAAGTACCTTCTCATGCTCTATGTATTTAATTTCTTTATCGAAAGGGCCGCGAACTGATTTTATTTCTCTTTTGACATAAGTGAGAGGATTGCGATCCTCCAAAATTTTAATAATTCAATGGAGAAATAAATTAATTAATATATTAATTAAAAAAAAAAGAGAGAGAATGCGTTGATGTACACTTACCTCATAACAGGTTAATGACACATTGAAGGATTTTGTACGCCCTTGTAACCATTCAGTTAGACTAGAGATATACTCACGTAATTCTTCTCGAGAAACAAAATTGAAGTAAGTAGTCATCTGCAGTATCACCTCATCAAGAGCCACATCTTCATTTATCACCAACTCTCCCAAACCTAACGTCCCCCGCGTGTACTCGAATCTTTTAACTTTCGGTGCTGATATCTTAATCTCTCCATCATATCCATTACGTATTATGATCAACTGCACTAGTCGCGGTGCACTGATGTTAAAGACTTTTGTGTTGTACACGCGGCAACTAGCTAGCTTTAGATTCACCAGATTCATGCAACTCGAGAAGATATTATCATCAGGACCGTTGGTATTTATATCAAGGGAGGAGAGATGCAAATTTTTCAACCATGCAAAGTTGAATGAATTTGATGATAAACCCATAAAGTTGTATAGACGAGGTCCAAGATATAGAGTCTTAAGAGTTTGGCATCCGACAAGGCTTGGAGGGAAAAAAAACACATGTAAATCAGTTTCAAGCTGTTCGAGTTTGAGCAGAATTGCTTGATCAAAAACATCATTGATGAAAGATTGGTTCTGGTATGCTGCGCAAAAGAACCTGAGTTTTCGAATCTTGATGGAGGGCTGACGATGTCGCAACACATGGAGGACGAATTCTTTAAAGGCTCTACTTTTTATGAAGCTTTCGTCACTGAAACTCAGACTATGAACACGAGTCCACTGATGGGTCCAGCTCTTGGACAAAACACAAGTCCTGACAGCTTCTTTGGTGGAGTCAAGACGAGACAGAACCTCCTGAATTATATCATCCGGCAAGTTACTCAACCTGTCAATCTCCATTGAAGTTCACTAGTGTTTGGTAATAGAATTAATTTTGTAACATTCTTTTGGAAAAAAATCAACTCGGATTATTTCGTTAACATAAGTCTCAAGAAATTGTATATAAAGGAATAGACACCGTGTAGGATTGATTTGGTAAACTAGTTTTGAAAAACTATTGTGAAACCAACTAGGATTATTTAGTTGGCTTGAGTCTCAAAAAACTGTATACATAGGAATAGAAACAGTGTAGGATTAAATTTGTAACCTTGTTTTGGGAAGACTACTGTAAACCAACTAGGATTATTTAGTTGACTTGAGTGTTAAGGAATATAAAATATTTTCGACATCCATCAATTCATCCCAAAATATGAAAAATATATGAGGCATACTCCCAAATCGAGAGACCAAATAAAGCAAGCAGCCTCTCTTCAACAAGTCATTTTTCTTGTTAGTGTTTTAGGTATTGATGATCTTCGTTTAATCGTTGCATTAGATGTTTAATATGGAATTTTGAGATTGTTGCTGGATAGAGATGGGATGGTATAGGGATGGTGAATAGCATTGTGATTTTAAAAGACCTTGCTCAATTTGGATTTGGACTCTTGGTAGTGAATGTTGGATGAATTGTATGCATAGGTCAATCATAGTGAAGCGAATTAGTTCTAGAGATACGGACGTTGAGCAATGAATTGCTTGGCATCAATTTTACCAATTCTTTTGCAAATTTTCAATGAATTAGATTCATAGGTCTGTCATAGTGAAATGAATGAAGGGATGTGATAATTTAAGTATGAATTAATCAGTATCTATTTGTCTGATTGTTTGAGGAGCCAACGTGTTTAGATAAAGATTACTAATTAAAAGAGTTTCAAAAGCTTTATGATATATTTGATTTAACCAAAGAGGGGATTAGCGGCGCTTCTAAACAGACTTCGGTTGGCAATTTTAATTTTTATAAGGTCACTACATATCACTTCATTTCGATGTGGGCCATTTCCCCAACAAAAACTAAATGCAATTAGCCATTTGAGAATCATTTCATTGTTCTTCTTTGTAGTTCATCTTGATGTAAAAGTGGTTGAATACCCATTTACCTTGTTGTCATGGTTAGATGCTACATGATGACAAGCAGGTTGAAGGTTACATACTAAATGGAGCTAGATTGATCAAATCGATAGATGATATGTCGGTTTCGCTTCTTTGGAGTACAATAACTTTTGTGATAACTACTCCAAAAAAATTTCCTGTGATTATCACTATGTATTTAAGCTTCACCTAAAAGTGAATTTCTTTCTCAATTTACAATTTTTTGTCATTTGCAATATAATACTGCTAGACTCTTTCTTCTTGAAAATCAGTTTACACATCTCTTCACAAGTTCAAAACTCCAAAATCAGTAAACTTGTTCCTAATGAAGGATTTTGATTGCACAAATATGTTGTTGAATAATGAAAGAAAGAAATTGATGATCAAGAAGCACACTTCAAATGATGTTTCTGGGCAAATATGATGGAATAATATGTTGAAAAGTAACATAGTTCCCAAAATCAATTAAGACAACCAAAACAAATTCTGCGGATAAGATAAATAAATTTTTACTTTATTTTCCGCACTTAGCTGAAACTAAATTTCAAAAGTAATATATGAAGACAGAAATGTAATTGTCAATTGGCTAGTTCTCTATTCTTTTAATAGAGTAGTTCAATTTTCTTCGAATAAGATGGACTTTCTAAGGGTGAAACCGCTGTCATAGGCTCATAGCTAAGCCAATCAACCGTTTTACATACTTTTCATATAAAATGAAAAGTGAAAATTATGAAGCAAGTCGATTCTCCATCAGTCTCCAACAATAAAATCATGCAAAATATGCAACAATAAAATCATACTTGAAATCCGATTTTAGTAAATTAACTACCCTTGGTGACGATAACCAAGTGTTCGGATATCAAACATTCTATTAAAAGTAAATTTTCTAGGTTAAAAAAAGTGGGAATAAATAAAGTTTCAAATTAATTACGATGAAAGAGAGTTGCAAAGTAGTTAATGTTCCAAAACAAGGGATTGAAGGAAAGCTGCCCTCGATATCAGTTTCAGTGTCAAGATTAGTTTCTAGCTCTTCACATTTATGAGATATGGCACACTTAAAAACACTGCTCACAAAGTTGCGTCTTTAGAGGAAATCTTTACTGTGACTTCTTGTTTTTGTCTTGATAATTCTGGTAAGCTTCCTAAAATAAATTTTTGGCTGGTGGTTGCCTGGATACCGGTTAAGCTGGACTTGTTTGGGGGTAGTAAATCAATTGGACCCCATAATTGAATTTGGCCCAGTATCAGTTGTATCAATCAAAGATATAATATCTAATGATATCAGATTTGACATGATTTTGTGTATCCATTAAATTTTGGAAATGACAATTGGTAGGTCTCCATGTTTATTTTTTCTGTCTTGCCAATCGTCATTAATTTCTTTTTATTTCATCTTCTACTCAAGAATCAAATGACATAGACCTAGGCCTGCACAAATTAAGGAATTAAATTTCCTAATTAGGATCGGAATTAATTAGTACCTTCAAGAACTAGGAATTAAGTATTTTCAAGAGTGGGAACTTGATTCCTTTCTACCCAAGGAATCAAGATGCCTTACTTGATTTCCTTTTCAATGAGAATTGGTCATTAGTTTCATTCCCAATTAGTAAACATTTTTTTAACTTTTAAAGTGTTATTTTAATATTAGTTTTTTCAACACAATATATCAAGATCCAATAGCAAAAATTAATCCAATGGTCACAAAAAATTCGATTTTTTTTTTTCCGATTAGGAATTAAGTAACTTCAAGAATAAAAAATTAAGTATTTTTAAGAATGAGAACTTGATTCCTTCCTACCCAAGGAATGAACAATAAGATATCAATCATATCAATCAAATTTTGATAATTTGAGAAAATCCATTCATGATTAAATCTTGACATTCTTTAATAGAGTTTAAAAAGAGGTGAGAAATCCATGCTACATTGCTAAACATCCTTCAGATTTCTATATTTGGCATTATCGACATCAACATGATTTAAAAGCTACCCTCAAATTATAAAAAAAAAAAAAAGACTCAAAAGCTATAAGAGTTATTGATTGTCAAGCAATTTTAATTTTTTATTCATGAATAGTGGCAAAGAGACGCAAATACTCACTTTAAGATATGACCAATTATCAAATTTGAAAATCAATGGATACAATCCATCAAATTTGAAGAATTCAATTTTGGATGTAGATGTCACAAGCTTCAAGGAACTTGTATCAATATTGTCCCATTGCAATAAATAATATGATCAAATTAACCAACTATGGAGATGAAGCTTCGTAATATTAGGTTCTTTATATTGCAAAAACACTCCAAGAGACCACAATCGCAAATTACGACTTTGTAGAGTTTCAATATTGTAATCGAGAAACCAAAACATCACAATGGACATTAAACAAACCATTCGGTGAGAAACCTAACATCATATTTGAGGTTTTCATGTTCATGAAATATGAGTAATAGAGAACTCTAATTGTCAGAGTAGGATTATTGGATACATTCCCACAAAAACTTGAGTTTGACTAGATTGAGTGGTTTGTGATGGTCCAAAACATTGGTGACAAAATAAGTGAAGACAGACTAGCAAGGCAAGTTGCTTATTTTGTCGATGTACATTCTAAATTTGTTTATGATTTTGATTTTCATACTAACATGTAGTTGAGCCTCCATTTGAAACTATATTTCAAAAGCAATATATGAAGTTAGAAACCTAATTGGATTAGGATCAGGGAACATAAATTAAATACCAAATTGAAAAGGGAAACTCTTTAAAATAATAATGAAAGAAAAAGAAAACAATCAATCCAATTTGCTTTTGGGACCAATAAATTAAAAAGTCATGCATACACCAAATATATATCATCCAAAAATCCTAAAAAAAAGAACTTAATTTGATTCAACTAATGTGCCATCAAATCCAATTGTGTTCCATCTGTAAAAGCTACCGTCATTGCTACAAAATTTAAAACCTAAATCCACGGTTTATCCATAACTTGTCTATCGCACTTCTGCAAAGTTAAATAAAAATCATTTAAAAGGATGCTATACCTTTTTTAAAAAAAAAAAATCAGAAGAATAAGATATTATGAAATAGTAACCCTTTGAACAATACCCAAAGTTTTAGACTAACAAGAGTAAAAAATTAGATTGGATAAAATTAGAAAGGTAAAAAATTTAAAGTACCTTCTCATGCTCTATGTATTTAATTTCTTTATTGAAAGGGCCGCGAACTGATTTTATTTCTCTTTTGACGCACGTGAGAGGATTGCAATTCTCCAATTTTTAATAATTCAACAGAGAAATTAATTAATTAATTAATATATTAATTTAAAAAAAAAAAATGCGTTGATGTACACTTACCTCAAAATAGGTTAATGACACATTGAAGGATTTTGTACGCCCTTGTAACCATTCAGTTAAACTAGAGATATACTCACGTAATTCTTCTCGAGAAACAAAATTGAAGTAAGTAGTCATCTGCAGTGTCACCTCATCAAGAGCCACATCTTCATTTATCACCAACTCTCCTAAACCTAATGTTCCCCGCGTGTACTCGAATCTTTTAACTTTTGGTGCTGATATCTTAATCTCTCCATCATATCTATTACGTATTATGATCAACTGCACTAGTCGCGGTGCATTGATGTTAAAGACTTTTGTGTTGTACACGCGGCAACTAGCTAGCTTTAGATTCACCAGATTCATGCAACTGGAGAAGATATCATCATCAGGACCGTTGGTATTTATATCAAGCGAGGAGAGATGCAGATTTTTCAACCATGCAAAGTTGAATGAATTCGATGATAAACCCATCAAGTAGTATCGGCGAGGTCCGAGATACAGAGTCTTAAGAGTTTGGCATCCGACAAGGCTTGGAGGGAAATAACTCACATGTAAATCAGTTTCAAGCCGTTCGAGTTCGAGCAGATTTGCATGATCGAAAACACCATTGATGAAAGATTGGTCATGGTGTTCTTTGCAAAAGAACCTGAACTTTCGAATCTTGATGGAGGGCTGATGATGTCGCAACACATGGAGGACGAATTCTTCAAAGGCTCCGCGTTTTATGAAGCTTTCGTCACTGAAACTCAGACTATGAACACGAGTCCACTGATGGGTCCATCGCTTGGACAAAACACAAGTCCTGACAGCTTCTTTGGTGGAGTCAAGACGAGACAGAACCTCCTGAATTATATCATCCGACAAGTTACTCAACCTGTCAATCTCCATTGAAGTTCACTAGTGTTTGTGTCTTTTGTGGGAATGAGATTCCTTTTACTATTGGTAATAGAATTAATTTTGTAACCTTCTTTTGGAAAAAAATCAACTCGGATTATTTCGTTAACATAAGTCTCAAGAAATTGTATATAAAGGAATAGACACCGTGTAGGATTGATTTGGTAAACTAGTTTTGAAAAACTATTGTGAAACCAACTAGGATTATTTAGTTGGCTTGAGCCTCAAGAAATTGTATATATAGGAATAGAAACAGTGTAGGATTAAATTTGTAACCTTGTTTTGGAAAGACTACTGTGAAACCAACTAGGATTATTTAGTTGACTTGAGTGTTAAGAAATATAAAATATTTTCGACATCCATCAATTCATCCCAAAATATGAAAAATATATGGGGCATACTATTCATAATTACAACAATGGCCAAAAGCCCAAAAACTATTTTAAAGTTTAAACATCTTGATGGGCTTAAAACTCTTTTTTTTTTAAAACTGTACCCAAATCGAGAAACCGAATAAAGCAAGCAATCTCTCTTCAACAAGTCATTTTTCTTGTTGGTGTTTTAGATATTGGTGATCTCGGTTTAATTGTTGCATCAGATGTTTAATATGGAATTTTGAGATTGTTGCTGGATAGAGATGGGATGGTATAGGGATGATGAATAGCATTGTGATTTTAAAAGACCTTGCTTTGGATTTGGACTCTTGGTAGCGAATGTTGGATGAATTGTTTGCATAGGTCAGTCATAGTGAAACGAATTAGTTCTAGAGAAAGGACGTTGAGCAATGAATTGCCTGGCATCTGTTTTACCAATTCTTCCACAAATTTTCATGAATTAGATTCATAAATCTATCACAATGAAATGAACGAGGGGATGTGATAATTTAACTATGAATTGATTTGCTTTCATTTGTCTGGTTGTTTGAGGAACCAACGTGTTTAGATGAAGATTACTAATTAAAAGAGTTTCAAAAGTTGTATGATATATTTGATTTAGCCAAAGAGAGGATTAGTGGCACTTTGAAACAAACTTTAGTTGGCAATTTTAATTTTTATAAGGTCACTACATATCACTTCATTTCGATGTGGGCCATTTTCACAACAAAAACTAAGTGCAGTTAGCCATTTGAGAATCATTTCATTATTCTTCTTTGTAGTTCATCTTGATGTAAAAGTGGTTGAACACCCATTTACCTTCTTGTCATGCTTGCAGCTTGAAGGTTAGATACTATATGATGACAAGCAGGTTGAAGGTTACATACTAATACGATATGGAGCTAGATTGATCAAATCGATAGATGATATATCAGTTTGGCTTCTTTGGAGTACAATAACTTTCGTGATAACTACTCAGAAAAATTTCCTGTGATTATCACTATGTATTGAAGCTTCACTTAAAAGTGAATTTCTTTCTCAATTTACAATTTTTTGTCATTTGCAATATAATACTGCCAGACTCTTTCTTCTTGAAAATCAGTTTACACATTTCTTCACAAGTTCAAAACTCCAAAATCAGCAAACTTGTTCCTATGAAGGATTTTGATTGCACAAATATGCTGTTGAATAGTGAAAGAAAGAAATTGATGATCAAGAAGCACACTTCAAATTATGTTTCTGGGCAAATATGATGGAATAATATGTTGAAAAGTAACATAGTTCCTAAAATCAATTAAGACAACCAAAACAAATTTTGCAGATAAGATATATAAATCTTTACTTTATTTTCCCTACTTGGTTGAAACTAAATTTCAAAAGCAATATATGAAGCTAGAAATGTAATTGTCAATTGGCTAGTTCTCCATTCTTTTAATAGAGTGGTTCAATTTTCTTCAAACAAGATGGACTTTCAAAGGGTGAAACCACCCGTCATAGGCTCATAGCGAAGCCAATCGACCATTTGACATACTTTTTATATATAAAATGGAAAGGGAAAATTATGAAAGCAAGTTGATTCTCCATCAATCTCCAACAATAAAATCATGCAAAATATGCAACAATAAAATCATACTTGAAATCTGATTTTAGTAAATTAACTACCCTTGGTGACGATAACCAAGTGTTCTGATATCGAACATTCCATTAAAAGTAAATTTTCTAGGTTAAAAAAAGCGGGAATAAATAAAGTTTTGGATTAATTATGATGTAAGAGAGTTGCAAAGTAGTTAATGTTCCAAAACAATGGAAGGAAAGTTAAGGTGGACTTGTTTGGGGCGTGGTAAATAAACTGGACCCCATACTTGAATTGGCCCATTATAAGTTGCATCAATTGAAGATATAATATTTGATATCAATCGAAGAAATAATGTTTGATGATATAAGATTTGACATTAAATTTTGGAAATGATAATGGGAAGGACTCCATGTTTATCTTTTCTCTGTTGCTAGTCCATCATTAATTTCTTTTTATTCCTTTTTAACTCAGGAATCAAATGACATAAACCTAGGCCTGCACAAATTAAGGAATTAAATTTTCTAATTAGGAATTAATTAGTACCTTCAAGAATCATAAATTAAGTATTTTCAAGAATGGAAAATTCCTTCCTACCGAAAGAATCAAGATGTCTTACTCGATTTACTTTTTCAATGAGAATTAGTCCTTATTTTCTTTCCCAATTAATAAATATATTCTTACTTTTAAATTGTTATTTTTATATTAGTATTTTCAACACAATATATCAAGATCCAATAGTATAGAATAATTCAATGGTCACAAAAACTTTGAGTTTCTTTTTTTTGAAAGAGGAAAAAAAAACTTCAAGTTTGACCAACAAAAAAATAAAAAATCCAAATTCTCACGAGTTTTGGTATAGATGAACTATAGTTCCGCTAATATACAATTCATCAATTCATAGTCATATTCTTTTGACTATTGTGTAAAGTTACAAATCTAATAGATTATTCTTTCTAATTTAGAAGAAATAAGAAATAAGAAGTAATTGTTAATTGGCTAGTTTTCAGATCTTTTAATAGAATAGTTCAGTTTTCTTCCAACAAGATGGACTTTCATGGGCTCATAGCTAAGCCAATCAACCTTTTCACATATTTTTTATATATAAAATGGAAAGGAAAAATTATGAAAGCAAGTCGAATTATCTATCAATCTCCAACAATAAAATCATGAAAAATATGCAAGTAAACAAGTTTGTATCCCAAAAACAGCACAAAGAAGCTTCAATTGTATAGCTAAATTAATACTTCTAGCAATCCTAGTTCTTTTGAGATTCATCAGAAGTAAAGAAACTGTAAGCAACTCCCATAAATCTGTTTCTTTGAAGCACAATGTCAGTCCCAAATAGCCAGGAGAATGGCAGGGTACCAGAATTCCGGAATTGCTTTCTTAAACATTTTAGTCACAAACTTCATGAAAATAAGCTTCAGTTTTCTTCTTATACAGTAGCCAAACCAATCAGTTGCTTCGCCTCTGTCTCCTATAAGTGCACAACACAACATACTAAATGAGAAATTAATAATTTGAAGCTTCAAGATATAAAAGAGATAGTCTCAAGTCTTCAGATTCACAAGTGTTTTAGGATGATTCTACTGTAATTTAACAACCTTGCACATATACTATCAAAATTCTTTTTGTTCAGCCTCTATAGCTAGTTACTAAGTCACAAGTGACAATCAATAAATCCTTTTCCATCACAAGAAATATATATTAAGAAAATGCTTGACCGTGTATTCAATATTGAGTAAAATGTAAGCAAATCAAAGATAATATCTTAACCAAGGGAAGATCAGGCATTGCAACTAGTCGGCAAAAAGTGTCAAAAATATTTCAGTTAATTCACAAAATAAATAATTGTACTTGTCACCATTTGATTCTCTTGAATAGTAGAATAAGTGCTTCAAACTTGATTAACACCAGTGGTCACAGCCATTTGATTTCCAATTTGGCTTTGATTCTTGAATCCAGCAGTCACAGCATTGCAAAGAAGCATAAGGATCCAATTGATATCTGGAATATATATCTGACCGAGGAATTTCTTTGATGAATGTACCAGCCAAATGCAAGGGCCTGCTTGATTATCCAAAATGTTGCAGATATGGTAGCCTGGCTTGCAACTATAGCAGCTGCAGTTGCGACAATAAAAACTGGCCAACGCCCTAAAATTTTAGGATGTTCACATCCTAAAATTATTAGTTACATATATAATTTTGACTTTTTATTATCATAATTTTTATTTTAAATGTATGGATTAAAATGAAACGTTTATAACAGTGCCATATATATATATGAAATGTTTGTAACACCCATTTAAGTCCACGTCATATTTATATGTTTACAATTACAGCACCAGACAACACTTCTAGACAGTACTTACAAACAGTTTTATAATTATTTTATAATGTTTGGTGTACCCATTCAGACATAGGTGATTGTCAAGCCATAGAAAGTCCTTGTGTCATTTTAGTTATATTAGTTTTGGCAAGAAATTTGATAACAAGAGTCTCATTGTGTAGACATGGATGTACATCGCTATTCCAGTTCTATTGTATGTTGGGGAGCGGATTTTTCAAGCTATAAGATCCTGATGCCACGATCTGCGTATCTTGGTTCTAAATCCACTATGTAAGAGTGACTAAATTACAGATCAAAATATAATAATCCCAATAATTAATCAACAATGACGCTGCAACCATTCTCTAATACTGCATTGAATAATTCCTGGGAGGAAATCAGATACATAATTTAAAAGTAATTTCTAAAGATGTAATTTTTTGAATTTTAAATTTAACAAGTAAAGAGGAGGTTAAATAATTGCTTAATTACTTTTAAAGAGAATGTAAAATAAGTTCCAACCATTTTTTTTTATCACAGAAGTATTATATATATCGTGTAATTTACTAGATACTTTTGATTAGAGTCTTTGAATTGTGGTCTAAAATTGGGTTCTGTTATGCCCATTTTCTGGACCAGCCCAGTTGGGCCAGTACATGTGTTGACGTCCGGAAACGGTTAACCGGATGATCCAAAGCCCAATACCTGCAATCAGAAAGCACACCAAAGAGAGGAGAGAGGAAGAACAAGAGATAGAACACTAAGATTTTTTACGTGGTTCGGCAAAAAATGATGCCTACATCCACGAGTCACTCTCAATGTTTTTGTGCTTTTTTAGAGTGACTGTTCTACTAAATTTTTTCCATCCTCTTTACAATGAATTTCCCTCCCTATTTATAGAGAATGAGGGATTATAATAGAGTGAAGTACACGTAAAGAAATTAACTACTCTGACATAGTATTTATTACACTGACTAACAACCCTGTCATAGTCATACTGCATTAATTGCTCCTCGGGATCTAGAATAATATAGAGCTCGCTGGTACGAGACCTGAGAGCTGAGAGCTGAGGGGCTGGAGCTGCGAGCTGAGCTAGCTGAGAGCTGAGGAGCTGGAGCTGCGAGCTCGAGCTGCGAGCTCGAGCTCGCGAGCTCGCGACCTGCGACCTAGATGTTGAGGAGCTGAGAAGCTGCGAGCTGTGAGCTGAGTTAACTGAGAGCTGTGAGCTCACGAGCTGAGGAGCTGGGAGTTGCAACCTGAAGGCTGAGGAGCTGAGAGCTAGGCCAACCTATTTGATTAGTTCTTTGGGCTTTTACCAGCCCATTTTTGCAGTCCCAAAAATAGGTATAACATAAGCCCCCCAGCTCCTAGTGCGATTTTCGGACTGGGAGCTCGAGCTCACTGGTAAAAGCTGATGTATCTTATTCTGCCTTGACATTTTCTCAGATTTCGTCCCATCTTGTGGTGACTCTACTGAAGCTGTTGAGCTTGATATATTTTTTGAGGCCTTTTATGATTGTCCTTTGTTCCCCTGGTTTTTCCTGCGAACAGAAAATCTAGATGATCAATGTGTTAATTAATGTATTGCTCAAGGGTAAAAACACCTTATGAGAGCTTTGGGAGGTCGTTTTGACCATCACGAGTTGTGGTTCCAGACCATAGTTTGATTCAGGAACTCAGCCAGCATAATATATTAATATTGCTGCGAGCTATGCAGGGGGTCAGAACCTCGCCTGTCATAACAATTTGTCCAACTATGCAGGGGGTTGTGACCTCAGCTAACAGCACTGGCTATCTCCAGTGGATCAAAGCCTCAGCTAAGATAGCGAGCTGTTCAGTAGGTTGTAACCTCTCCTATCATAGTGACGCACTTTTGCGATTTGTCCAGTAGGTCGACCTCAGCTAACAGGTTTTTAGCTAGCTATCTCCAGTGGATCAAAGCCTCTGCTAAGATAGCGAGCTAGTGAGCTGTCCAGAGGGCTACGACCTCAGCTAACAGGTCGCGTAAGTGCTTTTACATGGCATGATTTTAAGAAATCAATAAAGCAACTGAAAATATAAAGTACTGAAGAAAGTTCATATCTTCTATTGATTTCTTAAGTTAAATTACAAATTAAGTTCATATCTTCCGGACGTCAACATCTTTTGGCGCTAGAAGGAGGGCCCAACAGCGACCTGATAATCTCCAGTTAGTTATTACGACATTTTCATTTGTGCTTGTCTGCTATGGTTAGGATCAAGGCAATGAGGAGTGTTGGAGTAGCAGAGGAGCGACGTGAAATCCAAGAAGAACAGAGCGTCTCACCTTCAGGAAACGAGGCCGCTCAGGAATGGCAGCAGCGCCAGCGAGCTCTGAAGGATGCAGTGAGGGAGTTGACAACAACAGTGAGGGCGTTGGTGGAAGTCCAAGCCCATGTAGTGCAAAGACAGGTAGACGCAGCACCTCCAGGCAGAGCTCGCCGCCGACCTTCAGAAGAGATACCAACTCCAGAGGGGGTAGCCATAAGGGAAAGGTCGCTGACCGAAGGATCAGCCCTCTCCTTGAACTTGCACCCAAGGAGAGTCAGAGAGCGGAACCAAGAGCGGGAGATCCCACCTCGCCAGAACGAGATAAGGGCGAGGGCAAGCATTGAGGGCACCAGGCGCGAAGACGGTAGCCGTGGGCCAGAGCGAGTACGTGGACACCGTGCAGGTTATGAGCCCGAGCCGCGGAGGGCTGCCAGATACGCAGAAGCTCTCGGTGAAGAAGACAGGTCACAGAACCGTTACTTTGGGGAGCAGGAAAGTACCAGCAGATGGAACCCCAGTCGGCGATCATTGACCCAGGACCCAGTAGTAGAAGAATTGTTGCAAAGGGTCCAACAGTTGGAAGCTCGACCTGGAGGCCAGATTGGGGAAGAGTGGTACAATCGTCGGGTACCATTCACTCGGGAGATCGAGACAGTGCTCTTACCAGCAAAGTTCAAGCTCCCCAATATCCCTCCATATGGCGGTAGGACGGACCCCTATGACCATTTGGATGCTTTCAATGTGCAGATGGATCTTCAGACAGACAACCCGCTGGTCAAATGCCGAGTATTCCCAGCTACTCTAGGGGACGCCCCGCGAGCTTGGTTCAACCGCCTTCCAGCCCGCAGCATCGGAAGCTGGAGAGAATGTCAGAAGAAGTTCCTGGACCAGTATAAGACATTAAGGAAGCAGCTCGCGCCAGCCTGCCACCTCGCAACCATTTTCCAGAGACAGAATGAATCCCTGAAGGATTATATTACTCGATTTAGAGAGGAGGTGAGTAATGTGGAAACGCCCTCTAACGAGAGTATTTTAACAGCTATCTCTGCAGGGCTCAGGAAAGATGGGAAGCTGTATGAAAGCATATACAAGTCCCCTGTGAAAGATCTGGGGGAGTTCTACGAAAGAGCAGCTAAAGAAGTCAGGTGGGAAGAAGCCTTCGGGGCTAAGAAACCCAGTGGTCAGCGGGGTGAAGCAAGTGGTTCCCATCGTGAAAAGAGGAAGAATCATGACAGTGATAGGCCAGGGGAGCCGAGAAACCAGTCGGCCAACGTTGTGGCAAAGCGAGCTAGGCTGGGGCCGAGGATGGAGAGGCCCCGACGCCAGAACCGGTATGACAGCTATAGTGTGTTATCGGATAGGCAGGACAGGATCTTCGCCGCAGAAAGAAACAGGGAGAACTTCTGGAAGCCACCCCCGACTGGACCCCCTAACCGACGTCGGGACCCGAAGAAATACTGTGCCTACCATAACGAGAACGGGCACAATACCTCAGACTGCTGGCGGCTGAAGGATGCCATAGAGGAACTCATAAGACGAGGCCGCCTAGGAGAGTATGTAATACAGCCCGCTGGCAGGCGACCTCAGCATCAGCGACCTCAAGGGCAAGACCAGCAGCCCGAGCAGCAATAGCCTCAGCGAGCTCAGGAACCCGAACGCGAGCCCGCTGTAAGAACAATCTTCACCATTTATGGTGGGCCTCATTTGACAGGTACATCTAACAGGTCACACCAGAGGTACATTCGGGAAGCCAACCATACCTTGCTGGCAGAATATGGAGGAGTCGAGGGACCCACCAAAAGGGCAAAGGCGTCCTCAGATAGCATTGTGTTCATGGAGGAGGACGAGAGGGGAGTACGCTGGCCCCACAACGATGCTATTGTAATCAGGGCTCAAATCAGTAATGTCGAGGTACGGAGGATAATGATCGACACTGGCAGCTCCGTCAACGTCATGTATAAGGATTGCTATGACCAAATGGGTTTAGGAGCTGAGCAGTTAATACCCTCGCCAGAACCCCTCTACGGATTCACGGGAGATGCAGTGATACCGATAGGCCAAATCAAGTTACCTCTCACCCTCGGGAAGCCAGGACGACAAGCTACAGTTCTTGCAGACTTCCTGATTATCAATAGTCCTTCAATATACAACGTGGTATTGGGGCGACCTTCGATGAATGAGCTAGACATGGTCACCTCAACCAGAACGCTGACAGTCAAGTTCCCGACCCCCAATGGAGTAGGCTGTGTCAAGGGTGAACAGCAGTTGGCCAGGAGATGTTATAAAGACGCAGTAAAGGTGGGAGTTCGGGGAAAGAAAGTAAATGTGGTCTCGGGTGGCCAACTGCGAGTTATCTCTGAAGCTGGGGTAAGCGACGACCTCGACCCTCGCGAGGTGGATGCAGACAGGGCCACAGGACCCGTTGAGGAGTTAGAGGATGTGCGAGTCAGTGAGACGGACTCAGAAAGATATGTGAAGATAGGAAGAGATCTACTACCAGAAGTGAAGACCGAGCTCGTAGAATTCCTGAAGAGAAACCTTGATGTCTTCGCCTGGAACCATAAAGATATGGTGGGGATAAACCCTGATGTCATGTGCCACCGACTGAATATAGATCCCCAGCACAGGCCAGTCCGTCAGAAGAGGAGGCTGATGACACCAGAGCGCTATGCAGCTCTAAAGGAGGAGGTTGAGAAGTTGCTAACTAACGGGTTCATTAGGGAAGCTCGTTATCCTGTCTGGGTCGCCAATCCAGTTCTCGTGAAGAAGAAGAACGGGAAGTGGAGAACCTGCATTGACTTCACCGACCTGAACAAAGCTTGCCCGAAAGATAGCTTCCCACTGCCAAGGATTGACCAGCTGGTAGACGCGACAGTTGGGCACCAGCTCCTGAGTTTCATGGATGCCTACTCGGGGTACAACCAGATCCCAATGAGCCCGCAGGATGAAGAACACACCTCTTTCGTTACGGATAGGGGTTGTATTGTTACAAGGTAATGCCATTCGGGCTCAAGAACGCAGGAGCCACCTACCAGCGACTGGTTAATGCCATGTTCCAGGACCAGATTGGTAAAACCATGGAAGTATACGTAGATGACATGCTGGTAAAGTCCCAGAAGGCAGCAGATCACGTCCACGACCTGGATGAGACATTCAAAGTCCTCAGAAATTACTGGATGAAATTAAACCTGCTGAAGTGTGCCTTTGGGGTAGCATCTGGTAAGTTCCTTGTATTTATGGTGAACAGCAGAGGGATAGAGGCCAATCCAGAAAAGATCAGGGCGCTGGTGGAAATGAGGTCCCCTTCCAAAATCAAGGACGTGCAGAGTTTTACTGGCCAGGTCGCAGCTCTCAGCTGTTTCATCTCAAAAGCTATTGACAAGTGCGTGCCATTCTTTGAAGCCATAAAGAAAGCCAAGAATTTCGAATGGAGTGAGCATTGTGAAGAGGCCTTTCAGAAGCTGAAGGAGTACATGGGCCAGGCTCCTCTCCTGTCCAAACCAAAGGATGCGGAGAAGTTATTTTTATATTTGAGAGTCTCTGAGCACGCACTAAGCGCGGCTTTGGTAAGAGAAGAGGATAAGATGCAACTGCCCGTATATTATATCAGTAAAAGGCTGGTTGACGCGGAGACCAGGTACTCACAAATGGAGAAGCTCGCGTACTGCCTGGTAACTGCCTCCAGGAAGCTACGTCCCTACTTCCAAGCCCATCAGATTGAGGTCCTCACGCAGTACCCTCTCAGGCAAGTCCTTCAGAAAGCAGATACTTCTGGCAGGCTCCTCAAGTGGGCTATCGAGCTCGCTCAGTTCGACATAGAATTCAGACCTAGAACGACATTCAAGGCCCAGACACTTGCAGACTTCATTGTGGAATTCACAGGGCCAGTACCGGAGCAGAAGGAACTGACTGGTAATCAAACTTGGGAGCTGTATGTAGATGGATCCTCAAACGAGCAAAGCTCAGGAGCTGGAGTAATGTTGATCAGTCCAGAAGGTCACAAAATCCTGAGTGCCATAAGGTTTGGATTCCGAGCTACCAATAATGAGGCCGAGTATGAGGCGTTGCTCGCCGGACTTCGCCTGGCAAAGGAAGTGCGAGCTGAGCAGGTAAAGGTTTTCAGCGATTCTCAACTTATAGTTTGCCATGTCAGGGGAGAATACCAGACCAAGGGAAGAAGGATGTCAAAATATTTTCAAAAGGTGAAGGAGTTACTGGGGGCTTTCAAGGGGTTTGAAGTGATCCAGATCCCCAGGGCACAGAACTGTAATGCAGATGCCCTGGCTCGCTTAGCGACCTCCCAAGATGCAGATCTCCTTGAATCTTTCCCTGTGGAATTCCTATCAGCTCCTAGCATCGAGGACGAAAATGCAATGATAATCATACAGGTTCGACCTAACTCCTGGATGAGCTCGTTAGTGAATTACTTGCAGGAAGGGAAGCTGCCAGAAGACAAGCTGGAAGCTCGTCGTGTACGAGCTAGAGCAGCCCGGTACTGCATTTATGACGACAGACTATACAAGAAGGGGTTTTCGACACCGCTGCTGCGATGTATAGATGATAAGGATTGTGAGGTAGTTCTGAGCGATATTCATGCAGGTCATTGGGAACCACGCAGGAGCGTTGTCCTTGGCCCAGAAGGCTCTCAGTCAGGGTTTCTACTGGCCAACCATGAAGCAAGATGCCTTAGATCTGGTGAAGAAATGCGACAAGTGCCAGAGATTTGCTAAGGTCCCGCGAGCTCCACCAGCTTACCTCCGACAGATGGTGAGTCCATGGTCTTTCGCAATTTGGGGGATGGACCTCATCAGACCCCTGCCCATAGCTCGAGGAAGTTGCAGGCATGCTGTGGTCGCTGTGGACTACTTCACCAAATGGGCTGAAGCTAAGGAGTTAGCAGAAATTTCCACGACGAAGATAGAAAAATTTGTATGGGACAATATCATCTGCAGGTTCGGGGTCCCTCAGCAGCTCGTCACGGATAATGGTACTCAGTTCACCAGCGAGCAGTTCATAGACTTCTGCAACGAGCTCGGAATCGTGAAGAGCTTTTCAGCTGTGGACCATCCTCAGGCCAATGGTCAAGTCGAGGCTGTGAACAAAATCATCAAGCAGAATTTGAAGACCAGGCTAGAAGCAAGAAAGAGGGCTTGGGCCGACGAGCTACAGAAAGTCCTCTGGGCATACAGAACCACCGTCCGTAACTCCACAGGTGAGACCCCATTTTCCATGGTCTACGGAACGGAAGCCATGATATCGGCAGAATTCGAGGTCACGAGCCAGCGAAGGGCCTCATTTCAACTTGAAGACAATGACCAGTTGCTCGCGGCCAGTTTAGACTTAACCGAAGAAGCAAGAGAGACAGCTCGCCTGAGGGTAGCAGTGTACCAACAGAGAGTTGCCAGGTATTACAACAAGAAGGTCCGAGCTCGAAGCTACAAAACCGGAGACCTCGTTCTCAGGTTAGTCCTCCCTGGAGCTCGCAAGGCAAGTGATGGGGTACTCGGACCCAATTGGGAAGGACCATATCTCATCCAGCAGAATCTGAAGAATGGAGCCTATCATTTGGCCAACATGGACGGATCAGAGTTACCCCGAGCCTGGAACGCTGAACACCTGCGACCATACTACACCTAAGAACAGTCAGCCCGCTCTAACTTTGTACATGATTCTTTTTTGACGATTGTCTGTAAACATATTTTCCCTTGTTTTCTGTTGTATGTGTCATGTTTGATGCAGAAAGCAAACTGGTTGAACCAGCAAATGTACATGTTAAAAAGAGCAAGGAAAATGAAATCCCTTTCTTAAGAAATCGAGCTACAATCTATTTTCATGAAATGCTTACGTGTATACCCAAATTATTCCTTGAAGACATCTATATAAAAAAAAAAAAACAAAAAAAAAAAAATCCAAGGAATCCTCCACAACTAAAATGCTCAACTGGATAAGGATATGAGCATATTCTGGCAACAAGTGTCGATAAAAGGCCTTAATCGAGGATGCCGTATCAACTGATGCTCGATTTATCCACACTATCCTCATTAAACAGGGATTTACATCAAGCGTTTCATTTATTAGCTCGCGAATCAATTGCCCCGCGACCTCGCGGGAGGGGGTAAGGCTACGCCTCTCATATATAAAGATGCCCGCGGACCTCGCGAATCAATTGCCCCGCGACCTCGCGGGAGGGGGTAAGGCTACGCCTCTCATATATAAAGATGCCCGCGGACCTCGCGAATCAATTGCCCCGCGACCTCGCGGGAGGGGGTAAGGCTACGCCTCTCATATATAAAGATGCCAGCGGACCTCGCGAATCAATTGCCCCGTGACCTCGCGGGAGGGGGTAAGGCCACGCCTCTCATATATAAAGCTGCCCGTAGACTCACCAAATGAGCTCACCCCTGAACTACGAATGAAGCCACGGGTTGAAATCTCAAAGTTTGGGAAAATGCTGCCGTCAAGCACGCTCAACATCATTAAAACACAGGGTTAAAGGAAATCCCGAGCACCCTACTAGTTGTAAGCTCCTGCCAATTCCTTAAGGCTTGTCCAACTATATCCGATGCAGGATCAAATACTTTGTCCGACCAAGCTATTTGCCAAGTCCAAGCCTTAACGAGCTAGTGCATTGATATAGTTGCTGATTGCAGTTAGCAGGTTTGACAGTTAGTATAATTTTCACGATTGTGATTTACTTGACAAAATTTTAACACTTTGAGATAGTGTGATTATTGCCTGCTAACTACCTATCATGTGATGAAAATATGCATATATATACTTGGACAAAATATTGAAATCATGCAGGAAATTTACTATTATAATTCCGAGCTTCGATCCCGTTGTTTGAATTCAAACAAGTAAAAAAAAAAAATTAAAATTAATTACAAGAAATCAAAACAAACAAGTAAGAGTAAAGTGCCCTAGACGCCAGCTGGTTCGTCTGAAGGAGTAGGATCAACAGCAACTTCTGCTGGGGGCTCTGCCTCAGGTGCGGACTCAGGAGCTGGTAAGTCAGGAAGGACCTCTATTGGGGGCTCAGGCATTGGAGGACCTTCTGGAGTTGGGGGTACCTCGTGGACCCGTTCTGGCGAAGGGACTGGGACAGCAGATGAATCGATTGGAGGATTGGAGGAAGTATCCGCATGTTGCGCACTCCGAGCACCTGCAGTAAGCTCTACAAACTCCCGGATCATTTTGACCCCTTCTGACCCGAAGAAGGAGTAGTCCAAGTCCGGGTAGCGCTCCCATATGCTGAACAGAAACGCCCTCTCGACCTCTTCCTCGATCCTGCCCCGCTCCCGATCTAACTTGGCCTCGATACCCTCCACGGTCTGAGTCAGCTTCTCTCTCGTTTGAGCTAGACTTTCCTCAGCTTCCACCCGCTTCTCCTCGGCCTTCGCGAGCTTCCCTCTAGTTGCACCCAAATCCCAGCTATGCTGGCTTACCTTATCCTCAGCGACCTGCAGCTTTACCTTTGCATCACCGAGCTCGCCCTTTAGCCGATTTATTTCGTTCTGGGCCTTGCTGACTTCAGCCTCTCTGCGAGCGGTCTCCTGTGATAAGGCTGCGTCAGCATCTTTAAGCTTGGCGAGAGAGCTCCCCATGATTCTTTTGGAGGAGATTGATCTCATCCTGCAGTAGTTTCCTCTCCTCCTCGAACTGCTCCTGAGACATCTTAAAGGCCTCTTTCTCATTAATCTGATATTCTGCCTCCCTTATTAACTTCGCAGACGCCATACCAAGCTGAAACAACAAAAGAGATGGTAAGAGATCTCTTGAAAGAAGAAAATCAAAATCGAAGTATGAAAGGACGTGAATCTTACCAGCGCAGCATGACGAGCTACATAGCTCGCTAGAGTGCGGCCTGTAAGCCCCTCTTTCTGCAGCTGCGGGTTGCGCTTTCCCATCACATTAGGCACGAGCTCCACGAAGCTGTTGAAGTACTCCATCTCCTTTGCCACTTCAGGGTGGACCCCAGAGTCTGCTTGTTCGTCCGTTGAGGGCCTCGCAGGTCGCCCTGGCGCCTCTGTGCCCGGTTCCCTGCCAATAACAATCCCCCCGACCGGAGGGACCACGATGACCTCCTTCTGCTTTGGGGTAGGGGGCGGAGCTATGACCTTTCCTTTTTTTCTCCTAGTCAAAGCCTCGGACTCCGACTCCGAAGGCAAGTCCCCCTCAACAGAGACCGTGGCCCTCTTGGCTGGGGAAGGACTTGGCCCTTCAGATGGGGCAGCCCGTTTCTGAGGAGTGGCAGATGACCTGATCGGAGAAGGAGCAGCTGCAGCAGTTTGCGAGGGCGCTCTTTGTGAACGGTCTGAGAGTGTCATCCACGTCGACGACCTCAGTCGGTCCAGCAAGTGGAACCGACCTGAGGGGAGGAACTGACATCGTGAGCTTTCCCATATCGTCTGATGACCGTTGGTGTAAGGGCTGTGGTTCTGATTCTGACTGAGCAGGAGCAGCAAGGGCGGAAAGGACCTCAGATGCTTGCCCCCTTATTCCCAAGTCCTGGACTATGTTCAGAAGAGGACTTGTGGCTGATGGTGCTAGACCCCGGTCCACCAGCTCGCTACCAGAAGGGAAAAGATCCTCGGTTGGTTCCTTGGCTGTTGCAAAAGAATTCAGAATAGCGAGCTCGTCCGTTCTAAGCTTGTACCCAGGAGCTGCGACGCCTGTATAGCAAAAGCCAGCTCGTTAAAAAAAAAAAAAAAAAAAAAAAGAGGTGGGGGTGGGTGTGTGTCTGTGTGCACATATACATAGTGTTACTAATGTTGTTGTAAGATCTTGTGTCCCTACTAGGTGTCAGCACGAAACCCCTATTATTCAGCCCAGCGAGCGAAGGGCACGTGAACAGGGCCCAATTCGACTTGTACTCCCCCACGTTGGACTTAGTACAGTTCTGGGGAAGATACTCCCTATAATCAGAATGCTGACGAGGCGTGGCGTAGTAGAGCCCGTCCTTTCCAGAGATCGCCTTGAAGCTGAAGAGACTACGGATAATACGGGGTGAGGGGAACCCTAGTCCGTACTTAACGAATGCCGCGGCCAGGGTGGTTAAGTAGGCGTATGAGTTTGGGGTTAATTGGAACGGCGCGAGCTTGAGGTCATTCAATATATCCTTGAGATAACCAGGGACAGGGAACCTGAAGCCGAGCTCCATGTGCTCACGGCTGATCGCAATGAAGCCCGCTGGAGGATAAGTGGCTCGATCAGTGTCCTCGGGAACGTTTGCTCTACACCCCAAGGGGATATTTATTTCCTCGACCCAAGCCTCCAGCTTCTGAAGGGTAACCAGCGAGGGTGTCTAAAAGGATGGGGGTTTGTTTCCTCAGCAACCTCGTCCCCACCAGCGACCTCCTCGCTGGACGGACCAGCTCGCGAGGTCGTAGCCTCGGCCTCACTACTCTGGCGTCCTGCCTGCCTCCTGGAAGCAGAAGCCCTGCCTCGACCAGTGCGTGAGCGACCTGACATCTACAACACAGAAGGAATGACATCAGAACGCCTACATCATACTGATCCTAACAAGACACAGAGAAAAACTCCTAAGGCTGTTGTCCTATTTGTCAGGTCGCACACCTGGCCTCCAAAGGACCAGAAAAGGCCCGGAGACACGAGTCCGCCAGGTACTCTATCACCCTAAATATATGAGTTGCTAACCCTATGTTTACAGGTACCCCACCAGACAGTGAGGGGGACACTTTCATCGAAAATCCTAAGCAACAGTACGCGACCAAGAGACGGGACACCTGGGTTAACAGCCAGGTCGCCCCTAGCGTACACAGGTATTCAAGCAACCGACACAACGAGCCCCTAAGGGCCAAACAGGCTTACAGGGACCAACAGGTGTGATGTATAAGCAGAAAATGACAATCCCAACCAGAAACAGATCAAACCATAACGCAAAAAAAAAAAAAAAAAAAAGAAAAAGAAGAAGAAGAAAAACTACCTTGTTTGAACTGCGTACGGCTTGCTGAGAGTGGTAGCTGGTTCCTGAAGCGGCGAAGTCTGAAAAGTCTGTCCGAATGCAGATAGCAAACCAGAAGAAACAGAGAAAACAAAGATGGTGGAAGAAAGGGTGCTGGAGTCGTATCAGGAAATCAAAAAGAGAAACTTGAAGAGGCCTGTGGATTATATAGGCCAGGACGTCCGTCCCCAGCCATCCGATCCAACATAAAGGTGTAACCGCCAAAGATCCAACGGCTAAGCACCGATCTCGGTCACATGTCATCACGTCTGTCAGTTACAAGACGTGGGCATTTAATGCGTACGGTCCCGAGACACCTTTTTTGGCTCCAACGCCTGAATGGACGCCGCGTGTCAGCAGTTACAGTGTGGGGATTGAAACGGTACCAGAAGATTTGAAAATGGGCGCCAAACACGTATCTGGATCAGCTCTCAGTCCGCAGAGCGCATAGAGAGCTGGGGGGCTTGATGTTATGCCCATTTTCTAGACCAGCCCAGTTGGGCCAGTACATGTTTATTTAATTTAAACAGGAACAAGGGCCCAGGAGGTCCAAAGGTGGAACCAGAAGCTGCAAGCTCGGACCGTGAGCCTGTCCAGGTCGCGAGCCCGCAACAGTTCCCAGGACGCCTCTTGCCAGTGTTTCCAGCTCGTGGAGCCCGCGAGGTCGCTCAGGTCGCGAGCTCGCTGAAACCTCCAGATCGCCTTATCTCTCCTCCAGGGTGCACCACCTGGCTGACCTGAAGGTTTCTTCAGGAGATACCGTGTACAACAAGCTGTCAAAGTCTACCAACTCCCATGATTTCCCGTCGGAAACTGTTTACACAATTACCCAGGAGCATTTAATGAAGTGAAAACTTTCTCAGGCTTAATTAATGCAAACATGTGCAGGAAGAAAATCATCATTACATTTACAATTAATGCAGCATGACAATGTCAGGCTTAGCTGAAACTAGCCGTTGCCAGTTACTTGTATGACATTCTTTTGTATTTTTTATTGTGAGCTCCCTTCCTCTATAAAGAGGGGAGACATTTTTACTGTACAACAAGCTTATCAGACTAGAAGAGTTGTCACTCTGCCGGAATTACTCCAGAGTGGCCGTGGATGTAGGTGCAGTCACCGAACCACGTAAAAAACCCTGTGTTTCTTCTCTCTTTCACTCTCTCTTTCTCCTTAACTTCTTACTGATTACCTCATAAAGTCGAACCAACAACCAAATCCAACATTCCTTCACCTGAATTAATCACCACCAACCTATAACTTCATTAATTAACCGTTTCCTACCCTTCAACCAGTACAATCATCCATTGATTGCCAAGTTCGTCGTCTGGGCCCCAGAATCTCTGGTTGACCGTTTCCGGACGTCAACAGGTTCTCATAACTGGGAGAAGAGACCCATATCATATGAAAAAATTACTTTCGCCTTCATAGTTTTGGATGTAAATCGAACCATGGACGTTTGATTGATAGACCAAACTCTATCGGCTAGGGTGCCACTGCAGCCACCAGCCACATGCAGTTCCAACCATCATATAAGTAATTATTTTGATGTTTTTATTTTTTTTTTAGTGCTTTTCATGGTAAGTATATTCACAACTAATTGGTTTTGGGTCGGTTTTGGGTCAACAATAACTCGACTCGAAACCGATTTAAAAAATTGAAAAAAAAAAAAACACTATATATACATATATATGCTAAAAGATAACTAAGCTCGGCAAAATGGACGGGTCTTTAGACCCGATCCATATCAGTAATAATGTTGTTTGGATATAAACTCGAACTGTTTTTTTTTTAAAGGCCTTTAAAAGAAACACATCTTAAAAAACCTACATAATTATAGGTAGAATATGAGTCTACTCATGGATTTTTATTACACCTGCAAAATACTCGATGCTTATGTAACCCCTACCATATTCCTTTAACTTTTTACACTCTTTGAAGGTTGCAGAAATCGCTACTCACTAATTGACCGGTAAGGTAGTGGTTAGCGATTTATTGGTTACTCAGCGAGTAATCGGGGATTAATCGGTGAGTATTATTTTAGGGAAAAATTATTAATTTTTGAAATATAAGGCGTAAATTGGTATTTTTCTAAATATGAGAGGTCAACATTTAAATATTAATATAAATTTATCAAACCTGAGGGTCTTTGTGTAATTTTCCCTACTATATATGACACACAGAGACCCTCTCACCTAAGGCCGCCGCACACCTCTCTTATCTCTCTTCTCCTTCTTCTTCCGATCGGCCTTCTTGTTCTTCTCCCGCTGATCTCGTGTGTGTTAGTGACGGCGACCTCATCCTGTCATGACTCATCCATCAGATCAGCAGCGGGAGTGATGGCAATGAACGGCGGAGACGACGACCGCGACCGGGACCCCGATCCCCACCTCATCCACCCACGCGGCGACCATAAACAGGTCTCTCTCTCCCTCTCTGATCCCTCTCGTTCCTGATGGACGATTCCGTTAACAGTTCAACGACGACAACCATGATTCACTAGTCCTTTGCTTGGTTTTGTAGTGCAAATCAACAAATGTTAGTCTTTGATTTAACAATTAAATTTTGTTCATTGTTTGGATGATTTAAAATTTTGGTGGTTTTTTTTTTTTTTTTTTTCCAGCCGGTTTTGTGCCGAGTTGGACCGTTTACTCGGCAACTCGTCCAGTTACTCACCTTCGGCGATCAAGATCCCTGATCTGGGGGTTATTGGACCGGCTGTGTGCTGGGCAGCGAATAACCGGCGAAAACATTGCTCTCTCTCTCTCCAATCCCCATCGCCGCCGTTCCTCTGCTCGACTGCGCCTCTGTCTCTCCATCGCCGCCATGTTATCACCGACCACCAGAACATCTCCGTCTCTCTCTCTCCATCGCCGACCAACAAAGCCGAGGTTTGTCTTCAAAAGACCCGAGGTCTTTTAAATTTTTCTGGGTCTTTTGCATCTGGGTTTCGCTTCAATTCATCTGGGTTGTTTCGCATCTGGGTTGTGTGTCTTTTGCATCTTCTAGGTTATATTATCTGAGTTATTTTTTGTGTTATTGATGCTATTGATATTTGATTGAGCAGGCAGGATCTCTCGAGTGAATTCAGTTTCGCTTTCCTTTACTAGGAAAAGCTTTTCACATCTTTACCGGTGGTATGTATTCTTATAAATGCTTTGGATGGTTTTTAATAAGTTTTTGCTTTTGATTTTTGATCCTGCTCAAAGTGAAACGATAATTCTGTCTGGCGTTTGGGGTGATGTAAGGTTAATTTTAATCTGGCTTTTAGAGAAACAATGAGAATGGGGAGAGAAAGGGGATATATAGGGTGGTTGTGCCTTGCTCAATTTGTTGAGTTGCATTTGTTTATTGTAGCTTTCGGGGTACTTTTCTAAAGCAGTCAATTCTCCTGGTTTTGGTTTTTGACTAGTTATCTACTTTGTTCAAATATTTCAATTTCATTGCTCTCATTCCACATGAGTTTTTATGGTACTTAGAAGGGATCATGTCTGTACTATGATGTTCCTGTGTTCATTTTCGAACAATGTAATGAAATATTGATGCTAACTGCTTGTAAGTCATTGGTACAGAGTTGTCTACACAGCTTAATAAGATGGTATAAGTGGTTAACTGAAAATAAATATTGCTGCTTCTGGGTCCTTGACGAGAGAACTGGCCTCTCTTCATCTGGCTTGAGTTAACCTATTTATAATTATAAATTTTTAGGTTTCCAGCAGCCATCATTCACACCACACTTGATCTCGGAGGACCACCAGAACATCTCCAGTGATCTGTTGTTCACCGATCCCCTCCGCTCAACTCTCAAACTATCAGGTTTCTTTGCAACTTTCAGCTTGTTTCTCTTTGTGTATCTTTGTCTAATACATTGTTGATTGGATTTTTGTAATGGGTGTTTGTGTTTGAGATTGCATGCTTGTTTTATGGCATTTTCTTTGTCTTTCTTCTTTGTAGTCATTGTCTGAACCTGTGAAAGTTGTTATTCTGCATCTGTTGCTTCTGTTGACAAGGGATGAGCAAAACGTTTGTGACATAAATAATTTTTTGAATCTTAATAATTTTTTAGCAAAACATTCATGCCGTGTGTTTGTTGTTGAGTTGGGTATTTATAATAATAATAATAATAATAATAATAATAATAATAATAATACTATAAGATAGAGGGAGTCACAGAACAGAAGCATGTGAGGGGGTTGGATTGTGATTGTAACTTGAAGATGTTAATAGTTTGTTTTTATGTTGCCTCACAACCTTCACTTATGATCTTGGTAGTTATGCTAATTATGCTAATGTCTTGACATTCAGCAAATTTCATGGTACAAAGGATTGTGGTGGCCCCTTGACAGAACATTTGGAGTAAGAGATTTTTCAGATTTTAGAGGTATTTTGTTTATTAAATCTTCAATGCTTTGCCTTAGCTTTCCTAAACTATTGTTTTTGTTACCTTTCTAAAGGATAGTTTGTCTTTGATGGATATTTCTTTTTTTGCTTGATGGGAATGGTTTTGATGGGTAGTCTTTGGACTCTCTTGACAATGAAATCTCTCAGGAAATATATGGATTCTTTAGATTGCGGTTTTAAGATAGCTAAATTTATTGCGATGGGTAAGTTGGCTATTAATAACTAATTTCTTTTTGTTCTATACACAATGATCTTTCTTATGTTTAAATGAAAAATGTATACATTGGGAGTTTCTTGTGTTACATTAGAATATTGAATCTTGAAACCTTTGAGTAATTTAATGGTTCCACGAAAGTGATCTTATTGAATCATGGTGATGAATGAGGTTTGAGTTATTAATATATATGTTGATTGGGATAACAATTTGAATCTTGATTTGATGGTGATTGGTTCATCAATAGAGTGAGAAAAAAAATATTGGTAGATGATGAAATTCATTTGTATTTATGGCTTTTTTTCTTAGTTTTGTTTGATTTTTTTGTTCTTATTGATCAAGTAATTTTTTCTTTTTTTTCTTTTCTTTTCTTTCTTTTTTTTCAAAAGATCCATTTAGCATTGAAGATGAGGTCTCTGGTGTGTGTGGATTTGGTAGTTCTTGGCTCACAAACAAAATTTTGTTGAATTTTTGCAGGTTAGGGTGGAGTGCAGATTCCACTTGAACTTGCAAAAGTTTATGGCTGTGGAATGGGAGGTGTTAGAAGAAAAAAGGTAAGAGAACTTGACATATATATATTTTTTCTCTTATTATAGTTTGTTTATAATTCCAATAATAAATGATAAAATATATTATTGTTTTGTACTCATGATGAATAATCTTAAATAAATTATTGAATTATTGTCTAGTACTTATTTAGTTTCAAAATCTAAACAAATCGATTCAAGGAAAAATATCATTTTTATCCCTAAGGTTTTGGAAACTATTGGAATTTTAAATAATTTTTAAACAACTATCATCATCTCTAAAGTTTTGGAAACTTTTTAAAATGTCTCTATCTTCAGTCAACTGATAGTTAAAGGAGTCGGAAAATTTAGGTGGGAAGGGTGAATATGACATTTCGCTAGGATAGGTGTGATAAATTGCAATGTTTTAAAAGACGAATTTTAAAAGGCGAAAGGTGAGACGAGGTGATCAAGCCTTGATGAGGTGACGCTTCGAATTGGCAAAATTATTATTATTATTTTTAAAAACCTAACTTACAAAATCCTTCATAACATTGAAAAAGATAGTTAGAACCAATATTAGAGATATAAGTATCAAAAAATTAATTTAGTAATGATCTAATTTTTAAATTTGGATATTAATTTACTTATAAATGGATATGTAAATTATATCTATAGGTAATAATATGAATATTTTAGAATTTTTGGAGAGTTGCGTACTTTGATGAATTATATATCGTTTGCTTGTTAATTATTAGTTTACTTGATAATATGGGCATTCCAGAAATTTAGATGTTAGTTTACTTAGATATTATTAGCTTACACAGTTCTATAAATCATAGTTAAATTTTGGATATTAGTTTATTTAGTAATTAATTGATTAAACTTTAAGGTGGGTGTTTTTTTTTTAAAGACCTTAAGGTGGGGGTTTGGGGGAGATAAACAAAGTTAGTCCCTGACTTACGGCCCATATGTGATCCAACAGAAGGCCTAAATGTGATTCAACGGTAAGAAAATTGTAGAGAATTCTAGATATTTCTATACCTTTAAAAGTCAAAATCAAACATTGATAACAACAAATTCTCATATTTCTCGTCCAAAAAAAAAAAAAAAAAAAAACCCTCCCCTTTTCGATCAGAACAAAAAAGACAAATCCTTACTTTTCAAATATCGCCATAAAGCAACACATCTAACCTCTCTGTCTCTCTCTCGTTCGCTTAGCTTTTTGAAATCTGGTTAATACTCTCTCTTTTCTCTCTATTTTGTTTTTCACGTCTCACTTCTGCCTTTGGGCACCTCGTATTGAGGCGGTCTTGAGGCAACCGTCTCATGCTCCAAAGGTAGGATTTTTATTCCCTCCGCCTTAAGGTGCTTATGGCCCTAAGGCAGCGAGGTGGTGCCTCAATAAAACAATGATAAATTGTTCTATTTCCATTTGTTGGACACTATTGCGTGTTCATGGTGAATATTTTCTTTGAATCCTCGTGTTGTATAGGTAAAAGTATTGTTGTGGATACCAAGATTTGTTACCTGACAAAGTACACCTTTTACCTTAATAGTCATGATGGAATTAAGGTGAAATGACTGCTATTATGATTTAGGTGTGAAAGGAGATATGTTTTTCCTCCTCTCTCTATGAGTAATGATTTTTATTAACAATTGCTTTGTCTATTGCTAGCATATAATTTATGCTATATGTAAGTTATTTACTTTATCTGAAAATCAGATGTTTATAGTAGTAACAGATATTCATGTTGATATTATAATATTGTATCATACCACTTTTAGGTATGCTAGGTGCACTAAGTCAGTTTTCATAGGTTTGACCCTCGTACGATTATCGTTTCATTTTAGTATTTGTAGTTTACCCTTTTGCTTTTCCTTCATTTAACTGTAATGTGTGTATTTTGATTATATATCTAGTACCACTTGTCTATTATGCTCATCCATTAGCTTTTTAAGCTCCTTATTATATTGGAAGGGTGGGTGGCCTGTGGAGGTGCAAGCGCACTAATTTGCTTCCGTTAATTAATGAAATTGTGAATGAAGTATTGTTCTTTTGTTAAAGTGTAGTAAACAATATATATATATATTTTGCTTTTGAAAGCATAGTAAAAAAACAATGAATGTATTTTATAATAGTAGCAGATATTCTTATTTGTGCTAATATTGTAATATTGTATCATACCATTTTCAAGTATGTTTGGTGCACTTAGTCGGTTTCCATAGGTTTGATCAATCTTACCATTATCGTTTCATCTTAGTATTTGCAATTTACGCTTTTGTTTTTTCTTCATTAACTATAATGTGTGTAGTGTAGCAAGCAATATGTAATCAAATACACACATTATAGTTAATGAAGAAAAACAAAGGTAAATTTGCAAATACTAAAATGAAACAATAATAGTAAGACGATCAAATCTATGAAAATCGATCAAGTGTGCCTAGCATACCTAAAAATGGCATGATACAGTATTGCAATATCAATATAAATGAGAATATCTGCTACTATTATAAAATACACTCTGTTTTTTAACTATGCTGTCAAGCACCAAAAAAGGAAACTATTGCTCTACATTTTAACAAAAGAACATAACTTCTTTCACATTTGCGTTGATTAACAGAAGTAAATTACTGACTATCCACACTACACCCTCCCGGGTGCTGCCTGAAGATCCGACATTTGATGTCTCATCTTCCATATAATAATGAGCTCGAAAAGCTAATAAATGAACATAATAGATTGATGGTTCTACATATATAATCAAAATACACACATTATAGTTAAATGAAGAAAAAACAAAAGGGTAAATTGCAAATATTAAGATGAAACGATGATAGCAAGAGGGTTAAACCTATGGAAACTGACTTAGTGCACCTAGCATACCTACAATGTTAGCATAAATGAGAATATCTGTTACTACTATAAACATCTGATTTTCTCAGAAAGTAAATAGCTTACGTGTAGCATAAATTATATTTTAGCATATTATGTAAATATGAAAGAAAATGAACCTTGTAAATATGCTTTAGCATATTATGTTTCGTTTGTGCTTCTGCAAGTTGGCGTAATATGAGACCAAATTTGAATATTATTGTTGATGTGAGTTTGCTTGATTTGCTGTGGGCATCATTCAGTTATTATAGTTATGTTGCTTGATATTGATTACATAGATTTGTCTTTTTTTTGGAACTTTAGATTGTTAGTGAAATTACTTTTGTGAAAAGCTGAAAATTTAGAATGTTAGTAAAATTACTTTTGTCAATAGCTGAAAATCAAGACTTATCATATGAATTGCTATGATTATTGAACATTAGGATTAAATGTTACTTGTGAATAAAAGTAGTATAACGGAATGAAGAAGAGAGAAATTTGAAAATCTATTTGTTTACATACTTGTTAATGCGTCAAAATTCTTTCGAACAAAATCTGTTGCTAGAATCGATGAGACTCTCATTCAATATTGGTATTCGTCCTTTTGTTGTTATTAATATGGTTCTTTTTGTGTTTTGGATGCTACATTTTTGTTTCATTGTTTGAGATGACATTGTTCAATTGTAAATATTATGCTGGACACATAATCTAGGTGGTAATAAAAGAACTTGTTTAAGAGAGAATTGGGGTCTATCCATCAGAAATGCATACTTGTTGCATGTTCTGTTGACTAAAGAGTAGCACTCCTTTCGTGGTTAACCTTAACTACTTAGTGTAGTTTTGCCAGTCCTAAATGCCAAGAGCATTTAAATAATGAACGTTTTCTGAAATTTGAAATAATAGAACTTGCTTTCTTTCAAAAATATTACACGCAAGTATTGTTAATACCTAGGGCATGATATAGGAATATTATGGTGGTCAGAACAGAATCCTTTTCGATTTCTCTTCAATTATTTCAGTCCATCTCTATTAATATTTTCAATGTCTTTCTAGGTTTAATGACAAAGTAACACCAACATTAGTGGTTAAGTACAAATGCAGGTATACAACTCCTAATTTATCAAGTGTTAAAATCCAAAACAATGAAGATGGACTGATGCCAGTTCCTCTGAGAGTAAGTTCATTTCTAAATAATGCTGCATAAATAAGTTAACACTAGTAATCCACTATCCATTTAGATTTATAGTAAGTAATGCGATTGTTGGATAGAATTCATCCACCTTTGCTAATTTATGTCCAATGTAATCTTAGAAGCTAATTTTCACAAAATTTAGACCATGCTTCTGATGTGCCTTGGGTTCAGCTACTTCAAACCGAGCTTTTGATACTTTTGATATGTTTCTCGCAAAAAGTAGCACTTATGCAAAATGATATCATCTGCAATAACAGAAACTTGGAAGGACAAAAAATTGATTCCAATTTAGTAGAACACAGATAATGCACTTTTGCATTGTATAAGCCAAATCAGCACACTAACAACCAACTATAAGCAAGCATAAAGCAAAAGGGTAGTGATGGCTTGGAAAAACAATTTATTTAGTTGTCTAAAAAACAATTTGGAGAAGTTATTATAGACCCTTTTGTTACCCTACAGTATGCTGAATTGTAGCAACAATTTACTCTCAATCCAATTTTCATTAATAACTCCCTAATTCTTCATGTGGTCACGATTTATTACTATTAGAGCTTACCATATCTCTAGTATCAACCTTATTCAGTCACTACATTACATAAAAATGAAAATCACCCATAAATATCATCAAAGGCAGTCTCTAACTAGGCCCCGGATGCAATCTTATATGTGACTCATACTAATCTAATGCATCAATTCAACAAGGCCTGCTCAATTGAGTAGCATTTGTTTCTTGTGAAAATGGTAAAATGAAACTAGTAAATTAGTTAATCATGAGAGAAGATGGTGTGACTTACAGTTGAAGGTACAACAAGGTTAGATGATTGTATGAGACACATTAATAACATGGGAAACTTATACTCAACGTGATGTTCTGAAGTATTGACTAAAGGGCTGTCTATCGAAGAGATGTATAAATTGAAAAATGTCATTGATTGCGTCATCTACAATCTCTAAATATGGCTATTGTTCAAACATGAATCACATGATAGCTACTGCTTAGAATCCAAGATAGATACAAGCAGCAGTCAATATTACTCAACTACAGAGTACTTGAAGACATCACAAATGAGACATTTATCCTCAATGTCTTTAAATTCATCAGAAACACAAGATTTCAAATATGAGTTTTGACGTTTTTCAATATATTCATCTTAAATAAATTAAAAATATAATTTATGGGCCTTAAGCCTTTAATGATATCTTTTAGCAATGCTTTCTGTAGAGATGTGGAGGAGGAGTAGAAGATTAGTAGGGGAGGCTGATCGGCGTCGAGATGCTATGGAGTAAACATCATAGGGGCATGATCGTCTTTATGTGGACAAGTGCCTTTGAGTCACGAACAAATTGTGCCTTTACCTTTTCTCCTAAGACAACGTATTTGTTTTCCTTCGTAGGAAACACCCAATCCTCACTAATTACAAACCAGAATTTAACTTCTTTGCTTATCTTGATTGAAGTGGAGTTAAATACACCACACGGACCTTTGTCTGAAGAAATAGTCATAATGTCATTCTTCTTGACATCATAAACACTTATCATTCAATCAAACGAAAATAGCAAATTTAGGGCAACGTGTGAATAACTGGAGTAATAAGAAAACCTTATGCTAAGCATTGGTCAAACAAACTAAAATAAATGCATAATGTAAAAAACGTTAACAACCAAGCAGCAATTTATTTAGTTATTTGAAAGCAATTGGTTCTTTTGCATGTTGTCATATGATTTTACATGATTTTTCGTTTTTAGAGGAGACAGCAAGGGAAGCTAGTGTGAGTTGTTACGAGCTCTAGACACACACCAACATGAGGAGACAATGTAACACCTTAGCTACCCTTTGTAGTGCGTATTGAGTCCTACTTTTATCTTTCTTTTACATTACAATCGAAACATTAGCAAAACCCTTGTCATAAGAAACATGGAAGTTGTATAACTTTCCTAGTGAAACCGAAACACTAGTAACTAGCAAGACAATTAGTACATAAGGAATGTGTTGACCGATACAAAAAATTTTCTTTACGACAACACTCAAAAGAAAATGTGCATGAGATTTACGTTGTTGTATGTCACCTCTAGAAATGTGCAAAGAATGCATGTTATGGAAGGGTTTTATGGCAACGTAAAAAACCATGCAAAACCATCATGTACATTGCTAAAACTATGTGAATGCATTTTGTTATATATAACAACATACATTATTATTAGTAAATAAAGTGTTTTCAACACATTTATATAAAACAATTTATTTGTGCGGTTTTACCAACATGTATGGTTTTGCATCATGTTATATGGTTTTGCATGATCTTTTGCCTTTAGAGGAGACTGCAAGGTAAGCTAAAGTGTGAGTTGTTACAAGCTCTGGATATACATGGACACAGGGAGACAATGTAACACCCCAACTACCCTACATAGTGCCTATTAGGTCCCATTTTTATCTTTCTTTTGCATTAGAACCAAAACACTAGCAAGACCCTTGCCATAAGAAACATGTGTAACATTCCTATCGAAACCGAAACGCTAGCAACTAGCAAGCCAATTAGTACACAAGAATTGTGATGACTACTACAAGAAATTTTATCTACGATAATGTTTAAATAATAACGTGCATGAGGTTTATGTTACCGTAAGTCACTTACGGAAATGTCCAAAGAATGCATGTTGTGAATGGGGTTTATAGCAATGTACAAAACCATGTAAAAACCATATGACAACATACAAAATTATGTACATTGCTAAAACTGTGTGATTATATTTTGTTATAAATAACAACATACATTATTATTAGTAAATAAAGTGTTTTCAACACATATTTTACATAACACATTTTATTTGCACGATTTTGCACGGTTCTATAAACATGCATGGTTTTGCATACTATCATATGGTTTTGCATGGTTTTACACATTACGGTAAACCTCTTCTACAACATGCATTCTTTGTACGTTGACATAGATGACCTACGACAGTATAGACCTCATGCACAATGTCATTTAAATGTTGCCATAGACAATTTCTTGTAACTGTCAAAGAAAGAATATAATAATATCCGCGTTAACGACTTCTCATTTTTGAATCTTGGTGTTCCCCTTTCTACTACCACTCTCTTTACATGCATGTAAATACATGCTTTCATTAGCAATTTCATTCTCTTTCAAACTCTCCTCAAATACTCTCTTTCCTTTTATGCTTCCTCCAATTCCTCTCAAAATGTCTAGACACGGTAGTGGAGTTGGCAGCTGACCTAACAACTGCTGATATCAACCTTTTTTGGCCCCTACTTCCTCTTCCCAACATGATTGTCAAGCTTCTACCTCTATTGTAAGAGGCAGAGGACCATTCGCCAGTGCTACTTAGGCTTCCAGCTCCCCTCAGCCTTTTTTTTATCCTCCGGCTCCAGCACCTCAATTGGCTTCAAGTTATCAACCTTTTTCGACCCCTACTTCCTCATCCCAACGTCGTTATTAAGCCTTTATCTCTGTTGAAAAAGGTTGAGGACCATTCGTCGGTGCCATTGAGGCTTCCAGCTCCCCTCGCCCCTTTCCTTTGGCTCTAATGCCTTAGTCAGCTTCATGTTCGTTGACAAGCTAGGAAATGATGAAGGAAATGAGGCCACTAAAAAGGCCTGATGATGGTACCTTTGGAGAAAGTGTTTGATGAGAGCTAATCACTTTTTGATTGAAGTTAAACATGAAGACATCCATCACTACGATGTAAGTTGTTTTGTAATACCATTTTCTATGACTTAATGAGTCATTGTCGTCGTTTACTTTATTATCGAGAATTATAGTTCATCTAAATCATTGTTTGTTATTATTCGTATTTGATGTGCTTGTGATTTGATTTTGTATGTTGGCTTGATACTACATGTATGAGCTTTATGAATCAATTGATTTTGTTTCGAAATAATTTGATTGATGTCTGGAAAAAAAAAAAAAAACAACACTTGCTAAAAGTGATTTTGGAAATTATTTGGGTTTTAATTTTGTTAATTATTTATTGTCATTTGAGGTTTATATGTTTTAAATTTTGAATTTGTAAGCATTGTTGTTAACTTGGTACATTTTATTATTTTGTAATGTAACATTGTTGTTTTATGGCGTAGGTGATGATTTCTCCTGAAATAAAGTTTAAGAAAATGAACAAAGAATTAATGGGCCGGGTGACTCGTATGTATGTTGAGTCACATTTACGTTAACGAGTTCCGGCCTATGATGGCAGGCATGGTCTCTACATAACAGGGGATCTTTCCCCTTTGATTCAAAGGAATCGGTTGTTGAGCTGGAGCAGGATTCCCAAGCTAGCAGTAGGCAATTTACATTTTTTAAATGTACAAATCACTTTTGTGTTATTCAAGAATTTTTTGCAACTTTTTTATAGTGAAGTTTTCGCTAGTTAATGTTTTGTTATACTCAATTTTGTTGTCTTGAATTGCTTTTTATACGGAAGAAATTGAAAATTTAATGTTGCAATCAAATTGGCATCCAAGCCGGATCGCGGCGCTCTTTTGGATTCTCCTCAGGAAGTTATACAAGTTCTTAATGTTGTCATGAGAGTAGTATGATGTAAAAAGTACTTTGAATAAATTGAATTGATAATGTTTCTAGTTGTTGAATTAAGTAGTCCTACCGTCTGAGGTTGCATAAAACCCCTATCTTGTACAGAAAGTCATTTACCAAACAAATAAAAGGCAATATTGACCTTGTAGGAGAAATCTCACCACACTAATGAAAACAAATCTGACCACACTTTTCACAATTAATGTTCTAGATTATGACCTAAATTTCTAACGGAGGAAGAAATGAAGCACCTTGTTCTTCTAGACAGGGTAAATTTCTATATGAGGTGGTGGAACCAAAGGCCTCCATCAACAGGAGCTGCTGTGGCGGCAACGGTGGTTGTGGCCAATGCTACGACAACGGGAACTGCTGTAGCCGCAATGAAGATGGCCGTAGCAGCCTCATTTCAACTGCAGCGACAGTACTTTTTGCCATCGACAGCAGAGCCGAAAGAGGCATTTAAACTATTGGTTGTTAGCTTCGCTGATGATGTTGTCTTCTCACATACATCATCAGCAAAGCTGGGGTGAGATTAGTTGGATCGGTACTAGCATCGATAAATCCAATCACTACCCCTTCTCCAGTAGTACCATATCCACTTTCTTGGACCCATGCCCTGTACGGTAACCTTGTGTGGTCACAGTCCTAACTGAAAAATCCAAAACCACATTAGTCACTTTCCTTCTCCTTGAAAGCTTCTCTACCTAAAAAAGAGAGAGAAAAAAACTAACAAAAAGACTACTACTCTCCTGACAGTACTAACAATGCATTCACCAGCACATAATCATCATAAAAACATAATGATAATAACAAAAAATCAACTGATATATTATTATTGTTATACCTGTTATGGTGTAACAAGCACAAATAAGCCATTAATCGAGTAGTGGTAGCTATACAGCCTCAGATACTTCTCCCCTTTCAACACCCTCGTCAATAATGAATCATGGACTCTAGCAATATACGATGAACCAGACCTCCTATGGTGCATGTCTCGAAACATTCCTATATATAGCAAAAGCATATATACTCATAAACTTACAAAACAAAGACAATTATGAGGCTAAGGGAAGATTAAAACAACACTACCAGAAGCAGCAGAATAATTATGATGATGGTTTGTTGATCAAAGTGGTGAGAATGAGGAGGCTGTTTAAGTGTGACAATATAGACAACTGTAATGGGGTTGTCTGAATCGTCATCCTGAGCAGACCAAAAACCCCAGAAGAAGAGTCACTACCAATTGCACCCATTGGTATTTGCTCTCTATCCTAGAAACCAAACATTGTATCAAACTAATTACAAATCTTCAGATTGTTGAAGTAGTAATATTTGTAAACTCATGTCTTTACAAAATGTTCATGTGCAAAGCAATACCAAAGAAGTACGGTTGTGTCTATTGCAGGTTGTCATGGCTAAACCCCCTCTAATGCTTTAGCGGGAAGACTATCAACAATGGATAACCCACTTTTTAAAGTAATCACCACTGTACATCTGTAGTTCCTCAGCACAAGGACATAACTTAGACATAAACATATCAAAGCAAAACAACACTTTTACGAAATAATTAGATAAATATATTTTACTCAGAAAACCATTGTACTCACTATAAGAACATGAAATTAATGCATACAAACACATTTTCTTTTCAATTTATATGGAAAAAATAGGAAGGGTAGTTGAAAACATAGAAATCTTGTAGTGCCATGCAGAAGGGTAGTTGAAACACATAGAAATCTTTCTATGTAGTTGTGGAAAGGGTAGTTGCAAGCAAAATGCCTTGCATATTTTTGTTCTATATAAACCACTCACCTCCTCTCTACAAACCAAACCAGAGATCACCAAACCAAAACACCCACAAAACAAGCTTGCTCAAACACACAACACTGCACTTGCCCACTTCCACCCGAAGGCCTGAGTAACTTCGCGGGTCTAGTATGGGAGGTGTTAGGAGAAAAACGATAAGAAAACTTGGTTTATATATATTTTTTCTCTTATTATAATTTGTTGTTTTTGAAGTAATGGAATAAACTATATCTTTGATTGTCAGGTTGTAAATGCCTCCTTCGTCGTACCCAGGACAGGCTCTACCGACAATGGTAAGCGGTCCTGCTACTGCAGTTAAAGTGAGGCTATCGCGGTCATGCTGATTGCTGCTACAGCAATTGCCGTAGCTGCCACAGAGGTTCCCGTTGCCGTGAAAATTGACATAGTCGCCATTGCCGCCAGAGCAGTTCCTGTAGGCAGAGGCTTATGGTGCCACCACTTCTCAGGTCTATGATGAGAGCCCCCCTGTTGCTCCTCCTCCTCGCCCCGACATGCCGCCTCCTCCTAATGCCTATGATGAGCAAACACACCCCACCACACCACAAACCACAACACCCTCGTCTGAATCAGAGACAAAAAGCAGACCGAAAACCCAAAGAAGAGCCGCCACCAATTGCTATTTTCTATTGAATTAGTTTGTAATCTTTAAACCAATATTTCATTAGTGATTTGGGAATTATGTTATTAGAAAAAAAAATTTTGGTGGAAAGGAAGTCCCTCACATTATATTAAATCTCAGATTTTGTTATTTTAAAACATAAATTTTAAAATTTTAAAACAATTATAAATCATGTAAATTATAAAATTTAAAATATTAAAATGAAACTGTTAAATATATAAAACTTAAAATCGAATATATATTAAAATTATAATAAATTTATATGTAAAATTTAATGAGTCAACAAGTAACTAGGTAAAAGGCCTCCACCTCCATCTCCAAGCCAGGCTGGAGAGAGCAGATGTGGGCGTAGGAACCTCGTCACATCAACTTATTGACCTGACCATCTATATATATATAATTAAAAAATTTTAAGACATTCTTATTGAACAATAATTGTATATATATATAATTTCAACCTTCTTATTATAATAATTTTACTGTAAATTTATGGATTAAAACAAAACGTTTATAATAGCATTTTAATATCGCATTAGAATTGTACATATAAATTATCAATATCATATTATTTATTATATCATCTCATGATTTATAGGATATGTACAACTCATATGTCATATAATTTAAATATAGATTTTCACAAAAAATTTAAAAAATCAAGTATCACTGTCATATAATAATAATAATAATAATAATAATAATAATAATAATTTTAGGATGTGATCATTCTAAAATTTTAGGATTTTATTATTAATGCCATAAGAATTTATAACAGTTATTGAGTTAATTTAATATAGCGTTAAAAATTTTAGGATGTTGTTATGGCTAGTATTCTTATGATAATATTTTACCCTGCAGACAATATATATTAGCCAGTGTTTATGGTCGCAACTGCAGTTGATCAGTTATTAATAATTAACATTAGGCTAATGTGAATTAGTTCTTCAGTATTTTCATTTTTTTCAAGCCTCATCCATATGGACAATCCTGATGAAGAAATTAAAACTGTATGGTTGTCAACAACTCTCACAGCTTTTAAGTCCTTTTTCTTTTTAAGAGAAGCTTTTAAATCTTGTTGATATCGATGATGCTAAATCAAGAAAAGTACTGTTATTGTGTCTACAATTCGTCGGGCAGATTGTCTCCCCAATGCCACCTGATCGATTCACACATGATTAATTGAAGTTAATGTATCTACAATGGATAATTTTTTATTTGTTAATACATGATTAGTTGCATGAAAATTTATTCTTTTAGTATATGAAATTGATCATTTCTACATGCTGTATCATATTAAATATATTATTCAACCTATGAAGATGGAGTAGGGTAGGGATGAGTGGTTGCTATTGAAATTACGAAATTATATATTTAATGGAATAAAAATGTATATGAATATTAATGAAGAAGTAATATATATTCCGGTAACAAAAATGGAAATGAAAAGCAGAATAACCCACATGCTAGCAAAGTTGCTTATCTGCAAAAAGATTATAGAAAATTAATTATTAGTAGATAGAACACTGGGAGATAATGTTCGGGTGAGGGCCTTGTGGAGCAATCACACTTGTAAAACAGCTACTATACCATTTCAAAATAGTTTATATATACAGATTTGCCTATGCATTTGCTTGATAAATTTATATCCAACCACGAGCATGCATCTTAAACCCTGTCAGTATATCCTCGGTAGCACAACTGTTAGAAAATCAGATTATCCATGACCATTAACCATCATCACATCACATGGAAATAAACTCTGTAAGCAGAGTTACAACCAGAACACAACCAATCAATTCTACCAACATATATAGCAGCTTCTTCATTGAACTTTTTATATGAGTACAGGACTGATTTCGGCCATACAATATTACCAAATACAAGTACATAGCCCATTCCATTGAGAAGACAAAAATCTAAAATTAGAATTACCTAACCCCACTATAACAACTAAAGCAAACTTAACACATTACATCCAACTGCACACAAACTGAACCATTACATTTAAACTTTATTAAATAAGGTTGCTTGAATAATAAGAAGACACAAAATAATAAACATAGCTAAAGAGTTTATAGGAAAAGTTTCACATTGTTAACACTCCTCCTTAAAACTTTTCTTAGATACTCCAAGCTTGCTTCTCAGCACATTAAACTTGCCACAAGGAAGTGCCTTAGTGAACATGTCTGCCAATTGCTCTTCGGACCTGCAATGCATCAATTGAACATCTCCATTCTTTTTTGCTTCTCTTATAGCATGAAATTTGACATTTATATGCTTTATTCTTCCATGCTGGATAGGATTCTTAGCAATAGAAATTGCAGAAATATTGTCACACCATAACACAGTAGGTTCCTCTTGCATATAATCTAGGTCTGTTAAGACATTTCTAATCCATATAGCTTGATTTGAATTTGCTGCTGCAACAATATACTCAGCTTCAGCCGTGGATTTAGCAACTACATCTTGCTTTTTGGAGTTCCATGAAAACACTCTACTCCCAAGTGAAAAAACATACCCAGTTGTACTCTTAGAATCATCTATAGACCCTGCCTAATTACTGTCAACAAAACCTTCAAGTTTTCTTTCACTTCTGTAGTACCAAATGCCAAAATCCATAGTGCCTTTCAGGTACCTCAAGACTCTTTTACCTACACCAAGATGTGTTAGACTTGGTGAATGCATGAACCTTGAAAGTAAGCTAGCTGAGAATATCAAATTTGGTCTGGATGCAGTCAAGTAGAGAAGGCTACCAACCAAACCTCTATATTGAGTTACATATGCTTTTGCATCACTGTCAGCCTTGGAAAGCTTTTCATTTATAGCAAGTGGAGTTGAGACAGGATTACAGCTCTCCAGTTTGAACTTTCTCAGCATATCTTTTGCATACTTGCTCTGTGAGAGAAAAATTTCATCCTTGGATTGATGCACTTCCATTCCTAAAAAATACGTCATCTCTCCAAGATTTGTCATTTCAAAAACCTGTAACATACTCTTCTTGAATTTGTCAATTTCATGAATATCATCTCCAGTAATCAGCAAATCATCTACATAAAGTGACACTATCAGCTTCTTCCCATTGCCACAAGTTTACACATAAAGAGTATGCTCATTTTGGCTTCTCCTAAAACCATGTTGAAGAAAGTGTGTGTCGATTCTGCTGTACCAGGCTCTTGGAGCTTGTTTTAGCCCATACAAGGCTTTATAAAGCCTATAAACTTTATCTTCATGGCCTGAAATAATAAAACCAGTAGGTTATTCTACAAAAATTTCTTCTTGCAAGACTCCATTTAAAAAGGCTGATTTAACATCCAAATGAAATATCCTCCATCCACATTGAGCTGATAGAGCAACAAGTAATCTAATAGTTTCATGCCTAGCAACCGAGGCAAATGTATCACCATAATCAACTCCAGCCATTTGAGAATACCCTTTTACAACAAGTCTGGCTTTGTGCTTGTAAATGGAACCATCCGGATTTAATTTTGTTTTATAAAACCATTTAACTCCTATCACTTTTCTGTCCTTAGGCCTTGATCTGAGTTCCCAAGTACCATTCTTATTGATCATTGACAACTCCTCCTTCATTTCATCATTCCATTCTTTCAACATTGATGCTTCTTCAAAGCAAGAAGGCTTATTCACTGCAAAGCTACATTTTTCATAAATTTCAGCCAAGGACTTGGTCTTTAGCACTGGAGAGTCAGATTCAGCTACTTGATCTTCAAGGTCATGTGTAGCTTGACTTTGATTATCAATTTCAAAAGGATTGTTAGCTTGCTGCACTGTCATTTCACTTCTTTTCACTTGCTGGATTTCCCAATCCCAAAATGCATCTTCATCTACTTGAATATCTCTACTGATCACAATCTTTTTCGACTTGAGATTGTACACTCTATACCTTTTGGACCTTGCTGCATAACCCAAAAAGATCCCCATTTCAGCCTTGTCATCAAGTTTTGACCTCTTTGCATTTGCTATATGAGTATAATAGATTGAACTAAATGTTTTTAAATGCTTGACAGAGGGTTTCATTCCAAACCAAGCTTCCATTGGTGTTTTCCCTTAAACCGCTTTAGTTGGAAGCATATTTAAGAGATACATGGCTGTATACACTGCTTCAGCCCAGAAATTCTTTGGCAACTTCTTTTCTGCAATAAGACATTTCGCCATCTCCATAACAGTCCTATTTTTCTTTTCAGAAACCCCATTCTGCTCAGGAGTGTAATTGACTGTCAGTTGGTGTGTGATTCCTATTTCTTCACAAAATGCATTGAACTCATTTGAAGTGTACTCTTTTTCATTATCTGACCTTAGCTTCTTAATTTTACATCCACTATCAGACTCTACCGTGGCTTTAAACCTTTTAAAAATATTGAAAGTTTGAGTTTTACTTGACAGAAAATACACCCATGTCATTCTAGTCAAGTCATCAATAAACAAGATAAAATACTTGTTTTCACTTAAGGAGGAAACACTCATAGGACCACATAAGTCAGTGTGCACAAGTTCAAGCTTATGTTCTGCCCTTGTAACATTTGCATATGAGAAAGGCTTCCTATGCAATTTTCCCAATTGACAAGCATTGCATACATTCTCAATGCAGCTTACAGTAGGCATATCTCTAACCATGTCATGGGATTACAAATACTTCAATGCATTCATATTGAAATGACCATATCTCTTGTGCCATAATATAGAATCATCATATTTGGAAGTCAACGCTGAGTGATTTACTTGATTCAAGCTCAATGCAAAACTGTTATCATGCATTTCTACCTTAACAACTTCAACACCATATGAATAAAATATAATGCAGTAATTATCCTTAAATGAGAGTGAATAACCTTTCTTCAATAGCTGAGCAACACTCAAAAAGTTCTGGTCTAAGTCTGGAATAAAAAGAACATCAGAAATTAATTTAACTCCCCCTCTAGTTTGAATAGAAACTATATATTTTCCAGCTGCTTGCACCACTTCGCCATTCCCAAACTTTACTTTTGTCCGGTCAGCTCTATCTAGTGAAGAAAAAAGGCTCACATCCCTTGTCATGTGACTTGTACACCTGCTGTCTATGCACCAAACATCTTTAGACACCGATTAGCATGCTTGAGTTGCCATAAACAAGTGATCTTCAGATTGATGCTGCTCATCTGTAAAGTTTGCTTGCTGTGCAGGTTGTGGTTGCATTTGGTTTGGCTTTGATCTGCAGAACTTCTCTTTGTGACCCCATTTCTTACAATAATTGTATTGGATTTGTGGCTTGTCTTTGTACCAACAATCTTTTGACAAGTGGTTTGTCCTTTTACAGGTTGAACAAGGTGGAAATTTGCTTTTTCCTGCAGATTCTGATAAGCTCCCATCCATCTTGCTTTTTCCCTTTTGATCTCCAATTTTCTTTTCAAAATTTTGCTTCTTTTGATCCTTTTGAACAGGTTGCTTGCCCTTGTGTCTTGCTTAAAAGGCACCTTTAGTCACATCATCCCTTCTCATAGAGATCCTTTGCTCTTGAGCTTAGAGCTTGCTTACCATTTCTGAAATTGTCAACTTTTTCAAGTCACATGACTCCTCAATGGCTGCAACTTTAGCTTCAAACTTTTTAGGCAAGCTGATCAACATCTTCTTGACAACCTTATAGTCTTCCACTACCTCTCCATATAGCCTCATTTGATTCACCAATTCAAACAACTTGCAAGTGTAATCTGTAACTGTTATGCCTGTTTTTAGGACTGTGAAAATGGGCTGGTAAAAGCCCAATAAACTAACCCAGATGGTTGATCCAATAGAAAGTCCAGCTCTCAGGATTGAGCTCTCAGCTCTCAGGTCGCAGGATTGAGCTCTTAGCTCTCCAGGTCGCAGGATTGAGCTCTCAGCTCCTAGCTCTCAGGATTGAGCTCTCAGCTCTCCAGCTCGCAGGATTGAGCTCTCAGTTCCAGCTCTTAGGATTGAGCTCTTAGCCTAGCTCTCAGGATTGAGCTCTCAGCTCTCCAGGTCGCAGGATTGAGCTCTCAGCTCTCAGCTCTCAGCTCTCAGGCTTGAGCTCTCAGCTCTCCAGCTCGCAGGATTGAGCTCTCAGCTCTCAGGTCGCAGGATTGAGCTCTCAGCTCCAGCTCTCAGGATTGAGCTCTCAGCTCTCCAGCTCGTAGGATTGAGCTCTCAGCTCTCCAGGTCACAGGTCGCGAGCTCGCAGCTCCAGATCTCCAGCTTCTCGGCATCCAGCTCCTCAACATCCAGCCCTTCAGCTCTCAGCTCTAGCTCGAGCTCACAGCTCATCAGCATTCTAGCTCCTCAACATTCTAGCTCCTCAGCATCTAGCTCCTCAGCATCTCAGCTCAGCCTCAGCTTCAGCTCCTCAGCATCCAGCTCCTCAGCTCTCAGTTAGCTCAACCTCCAGCTCTCAGCTCTCTGGTTTCATACCCAATGAACTCCATGCTATTCCAGATCCTGAGGAGCAATTAATGCAGTATGACAATATGACAGAGTTGTTAGTCAATGCAATAAATGTTATGTCAGAGTAGTTAATTTCTTTACGTATACATCACTCAATTGTAACCCCCTTTCCTCTATAAATAGGGGGGGAATTCATTGTAAAAAAAAGGCCCAAATTCTAGTATGACAGTCACTCTGAAAAATAGATGGAGAGTGACCCGTAGATGTAGGCATCATTGTCGAACCACGTAAAAATCTCTGTGTCACCATATTCTCCTCTTCTCTTGCTCTTTTAATTGCTTTTATCTGCTGTTATTTGTTTTGACTGCATCTATCTATTTTTTGTTGTTTTATCTATACAATATCTGTTCTTCCTCTTGTGCTCCTATTTGTTTTCTTCTTTGTTTCTCGTTAATTGCAGGTATTGGGCCTAGAATCTCCGGTCGACCATTTCCACGCGTCAACATTTTGGCGCTAGAAGGAGGGCCCGGACTGCAATTTTCTGAGTTCTCAACCGCCATGGCAAGAGGAAGAACTACCAGGGACCTCCAATTCACAAAAGGTGCAACCTGTGAGCTGCAAAACATGCCCTCACAAAAGGTGCAACCTGTGAGCTGCAAAACATGCCCTCACAAAAGGTGCAACCTATGAGCTGCAAAGCATGCCCTCACAAAAGGTGCAACCTGTGAGCTGCGAAATATGCCCTCACAAAAGGTGCAACTTGTGAGCTGCTAGCTCTCACGCTTTGGAAGGTGCTACCTGTGAGCTGTTAGCTCTTGCGTTTTGAAAGATACTACCTATGAGCTGCTACCTTGCGTTTTGAAAGGCGCTACCTACGAGCTGCTACCTCTTGAAGCTCTAGAAGGTACATTCACTACTTATGAACTATTATTATTATTGAGTTCTCATGTATTACTTGAGTTATTATATTGAACTCATATCTGTTGCTTCTAAGTTATTATATTGAGCTCTCATCTGCTGCTTCTGAGTTATTATATTGAGCTCTCATCTGCTACTTCGAAGTTATTATATTGAGCTCACATCTGTTGCTTCTGAGTTATTATATCAAGCTCTCATCTGCTGAACAATTATTATTATCGAGCTTCGGAAAGCATATTTGCTGAGGCTATTATTATTATTGAATTCTGGAAGATCTATGTGCCTCTTGTGAGCTGTTATTCTTATTATTGAGCTCTAGAAAGGTAGCTCGCTATTCAGCTGCTTCAGTTCTTGAGCAGCTTCAGCTCACTTCTCAGTAGCTCCAGCTCGTTATTCAGCAACTCCAGCTTGTTACTCAGCAGCTCTAGCTCGTTATTGAGCAGCTTCAGCTCTTCAGCAGCTCTAGCTCGCTACTCAGCAGCTCCAGCTCGTTATTGAGCAGCTTCAGCTCTATTAAGCTGCTTCAGCTCACTTCTCAGCAGCTCCAGCTCGTTATTCAGTAGCTCTAGCTTGTTACTCAGCAGCTCCAGCTCGTTATTGAGCAGCTTCAGCTCTATTAAGCTGCTTCAGCTCACTTCTCAGCAGCTCCAGCTCGTTATTCAGTAGCTCTAGCTTGTTACTCAGCAGCTCCAGCTCGTTATTGAGCAGCTTCAGCTCTTCAGCAGCTCTAGCTCGCTACTCAGCAGCTCCAGCTCGTTATTGAGCAGCTTCAGCTCTATTAAGCTGCTTCAGCTCACTTCTCAACAGCTCCAGCTTGTTATTGAGCAACTTCAGCTCGTTATTCAGCAGCTCCAGCTTGTTACTCAGCAGCTCCAGCTCACTACTAGCTCCAGCTCGCTACTCAGCAGCTCCAGCTCGCTACTCAGCAGCTCCAGCTCGTTATTGACCAACTTTAGCTCGTTATTCAGCAGCTCCAGCTTGTTACTCAGCAGCTCCAGCTCGCTACTCAGTAGCTCCAGCTCGCTACTCAGCAGCTCTAACTCTATTCAGCAACTCCAGCTCGCTACTCAGCAGCTCCAACTCTACTCAGTAGCTCTAGCTCGTTATTGAGCAGCTCCAGCTCGCTACTCAGTAGCTCCAGCTCGCTACTCAGCAGCTCCAACTCTACTCAGCAGCTCTAGCTCTACTCAGCAACTCCAACTCGCTATTCAGTAGCTCCAGCTCGCTACTCAGCAGCTCCAGCTCTACTTAGCAGCTCCAACTCGCTATTCAGTAGCTCCAGCTCGCTACTCAGCAGCTCCAGCTCTACTCAGCAGCTCTAGCTCTATTCAGCAGCTTCAGCTCTTTATTCAGCAACTTCAGCTCTCTATTTAGCAGCTTTAGCTCTCTATTCAGCAGCTTCTGCTCGAAGGACTTGCTCTGTTCTTTATGATCTCTCAGCTTCTACCATAATGAATGGGAGCTCGCCAGATAACTTTCTCAAGCTCTTTCTTTTTCTTGAACTTGAACCCCTAACTACTTCATCGCTCCCATAACGGCTTGAAATGCAGCAAATAAACACTTAACCCAGATAGTCGTCACAAGTCAAGTGATGGGAGAGAATGTGAAAAAGGGCAGGGCAACAAATATTAACACATCGGCTTTTACCAACAGGTTTTAGCTCCCAGTCCGAAGATTGCACTGAGAGCTGGGGGGCTTATGTTATGCCTGTTTTTAGGACTGTGAAAATAGGCTGGTAAAAGCCCAATAAACTAACCCAGATGGTTGATCCAATAGAAAGTCCAGCTCTCAGGATTGAGCTCTCAACTCTCCAGGTCGCAGGATTGAGCTCTCAGCTCTCCAGGTCGCAGGATTGAGCTTTCAGCTCCTAGCTCTCAGGATTGAGCTCTCAGCTCTCCAGGTCGCAGGATTGAGCTCTCAGCTCTCAGGTCGCAGGATTGAGCTCTCAGCTCCAGCTCTCAGGATTGAGCTCTTAGCCTAGCTCTCAGGATTGAGCTCTCAGCTCTCAGCTCTCAGGTCGCAGGATTGAGCTCTCAGCTCAGCTCAGCTCAGCTCTCAGGATTGAGCTCTCAGCTCTCCAGCTCCCAGGATTGAGCTCTCAGCTCTCCAGGTCACAGGTCGCAAGCTCGCAGCTCCAGATCTCCAGCTCCTCGGCATCCAGCTTCTCAACATCCAGCCCTTCAGCTCTCAGCTCTAGCTCGAGCTCACAGCTCCTTAGCATCCAGCTCCTCAGCTCTCAGTTAGCTCAACCTCCAGCTCTCAGCTCTCTGGTCTCATACCAACGAACTCCATGCTATTCCAGATCCCGAGGAGCAATTAATGCAGTATGACAATATGACAGAGTTGTTAGTCAATGCAATAAATGTTATGTCAGAGTAGTTAATTTCTTTACGTATACATCACTCAATTGTAACCCCCTTTCCTCTATAAATAGGGGGGGAATTCATTGTAAAAAAAAGGCCCAAATTCTAGTATGACAGTCACTCTGAAAAATAGATGGAGAGTGACCCGTGGATGTAGGCATCATTGCCGAACCACGTAAAAATCTCTGTGTCACCATATTCTCGTCTTCTCTTGCTTTTTTAATTGCTTTTATCTGCTGTTATTTGTTTTGACTGCATCTATCTATTTTTTGTTGTTTTATCTATACAATATCTGTTCTTCCTCTTGTGCTCCTATTTGTTTTCTTCTTTGTTTCTCGTTAATTGTAGGTATTGGGCCTAGAATCTCCGGTCGACCATTTCCACGCGTCGACAGTAACAGACTCACATTCTTTCATTTTCAACATCTCAAACTCTCTTTCGAGAGTTAACATCTTGATAGTTCTACTCTCTTTTGAGAGTTAATATCTTGATAGTTCTTACTCTTTCACTGCCTTCATATCTTTCTTTTAGCTCATCCCATATTTGCTTGGGTGTTTCAAGATGCATAATGCTTGTAAACACATCATCTGTCAAAGTTGAATGTAGGCAAGTGTAGCTTTGTCTTTCTTCATCTTCTCCTCCTCATGTTGCTTGATTTGAGCTATGGTAGGATTAGCTCTAAGTGGAGGGTCTTGCTTCTCTTGTTTTACATGCTCCCATAGACCAAAGGACTTCAAATAAGACTTCAATTTTATTACCCATATATGATAATTTTCCCCAGAAAATTAAGGAACAGCCAAGGCAGAGCTGCTTCCTGAGGCCATCTGAACACTCATAAGTATTTAAACTCTCAAAAGCAAGTGTTTAAGCTCACAAAACTCTCAATATTAGACCTTATAGCCCATAAGAACAATGCTCTGATATCACTGTTAGAAAATCAGATTATACGAAACCATTAACCATCATCACATCACATGGAAATAAACTCTGTAAGTAGAGTTACAACCAGAACACAACCAATCAATTTTGCCAACATACATAGCAGCTTTTTCATTGAACTTTTTATATGAGTACAGGACTGATTTCAGCCATACAATATTACCAAATACAAGTACACAGCCCATTCCATTGAGAAGACAAAAATCTGAAACCAAAATTACCTAACCCCACTATAACAACTTAAGTAAACTTAACACATTACATCCAACTGCACACAAACTGAACCATTACATTTAAACTAAATTAAATAAGGTTGCTTGAACAATAAGAAGACACAAAATAACAAACATAGCTAAAGAGTTTCTAGGAAAAGTTTCACATTGTTAACAACAACAATATATCCATCAGTATAAGTAAAGGTTAATTTGATGTTTAAAATTAGCGTTTAGGAGAAAAATTATAATTTAAAAGAGTAAAAACAGTTTTATGATAGATGTAATATTTTAATTAACAATTGGTAGCTGTACTTACAAAATATTTAACCTTTTAGTAATTTTAGTCAAGGGAAATATTATATAGATACTTACAAAAATACTAATTTGGGGATATACATATAATTTTTTAGGCGTTCAAATATCATCACTCTTTACCATGAAAGATAAGTTGTAAAATAACAAGACCGCAGTAAATAGAGCCTAAATCCACCAATAAAACCTAATCGCCTGGCTTTAAAAGCCCATGAATCCACCCACATTTCCCTTTTCCCAAATAGAAACCTGCGAACACAACATTTATATATGGCGCCAAAATTATATTGTTAAACATAAAACCTTAAACAGGCCAAAATCAAACTGCCAAATTGATGGGCAAGCAGTTGTTCAAAGAAGCAACAACAAGAAAAACAAGCTCTCTTTCCACCAAGTTTCCTTTATTTGTTTTCAATTGATATCTTATTTTTTAGCTGTTGAATCAATCATTTGAATAGAAGAATTTTAGGTTATGTTTTTTTTTTTTTTTTATTTAAATTATTGAGTTCAGTTTTGATTAATCTTGAAAATTTGATTTTTTGGGCAAAAAATTCCGATGCTTGATGATTGAGTAATAATTAGAACCCTAGAATCTAAATTTAGCATAGAGAATAGAGGCCCATAAGAGAGCCAAATTTAGTGATAAAATGGGGATTGATTAGTTAAGCAACTTGCCAGACTGTGTATTCCATTACATTCTCTCACTCATGGATGTCAAGTATGAGGTTCAGGCTTGTGTTTTTAATTTATTGTGTTTCATTGGGTGCATGTCCCATGTTACAGTTTTCATTTTTCGACCTGTAAAAGGATTGCTGATATCGAAGACTTTGTCATTAATTTGTTGATTAATTGGAAGGCTTTCAATGTTGGCAGACCGAGGTTTTGACCGTTTTGTTTAAAAGGGGCCACGATGGCGACTTTTGTGAAGGTGTGTTATCATTATGGAATGTTGTATAGGTCTGAGGAGATTGATGTCAGAAAGAAAGTCGATATTAGTGATCATATAGTAAGTTAGTAACAGATCGACTTAGCAGTTTACCAGATCATGTAATCTATCACTTACTATCTCTCATGGACACTAAGTATGCGGTTCAGACATGTGTTTTGTACAAAAAATGGAGGGATCATTGGACTAATATCCACAGCCTTTATTTTGATCACTCAAGCTTCGATAGATGGGTTGGTTTCTGAGTCTGCGTGTTTAATATCTTGGTGCGTCACAAAAGCTCAATTTTATTTGTGGGAATACAATTAGGATGAAACTTGTGAGGATGTTAATTCAATATGCAATATCACTTAAGAGTTGAAGATTTTGAAACTGATATCCTTGTTAGTTTTCCTCCGAGCCTTTCTCATTGTGAAACAAGACTTTTTGAATGTCAAACTTTGAAGACTCTAAACACACATGGCAGTTAACAGACTTCTTCAAATTTTCAATTTTGAACACTTTGCAAACATCAACATCATTACCTAGGGAAAGTGATCTCTTTTCTAAATGCTTGAATCTGGAGAATTTACTCTTAGTAAAATGTCATGTGCCTTGTCGGAAGTCCCTTACCATATCTGCTCCACATTTGATTTCATTGACAATTATCTCACATTTCGTGTTTTCAGAAAAGATTGAGATAACTGCGCCTAAACTTAAATTCTTTAACTTGAAAGAGTCTCCTTGCTTGTTGAGTTTTGATAAATGTATGGCCCTGGATGAGGTGAATATTCACATGTCTCCATCAATTTATGAACAAATGATGAGCTGGTATGCTTCGAAAATGAGAGACATGGTGGAAGGGCTTTGCCATGCGAAGTCAATTTCAATAGCATTGAATCTTTCCAAGGTTAGTTGGTATTCTCATCTTTAATTTTTAAGATATCTAGATTACATCAAGTTTGATTGATTCTCATAATATAATTGTTTACTCAGAAGTACTAAATGACCTTCATGTTTTTGTAGAAGCTGCCTGTATGTATATATCTATCAGAAATTTAATGATTGCCATAGACATATAAATAGGATTTGGTTTTTTCAATGTTGTTTCTTTGATAGTTAATTTGCCTTTATAGTTAGTTTGGATGGTCCATGGATATGGAAGAATGCATATTTAATTTATGTGGAATAGGAAACAATTTATCTGTTATGGGGTTTGAGAAATGATACGATGAACAGTTATGTGAGTCACATCTTATAAAACACCGAAGATAACATCTGATTTATTGAATTATTTGTTGTTGAGTGGAGACTTCAAGTTTTAATTTTTATTGTTTATGTTTTTGGTCGTTTTGAAGGCTATTGCATTGGCAGGAGATGTAAGGAAAAGAGAAGATGCAGTGAGAGTTGTGGAGTCGACGGTGAAGCATTTCGGGAGGCTTGACATTCTTGTGAATGCTGCGGCTGGGAATTTCCTTGTGCCCTCCGAGGATTTGTCTCCGAATGGCTTTCGAACAGGTTGTGTTTTTTGTTCATAAAGCGTGTGGATTGATTTAGTATATAGTTGAGTTCATATCTGTAACGAATGCTGAAGTAATTAAGCCTTTATGTAGATAAATTTTTATTTCTGTTGGAGATTTTTCTCCATACTGATTTTGCAAGAGGTAAAACTAATTACGTGTTATTGATTGGTTTAAATTACCTTAGACTACAGATTAATTTGTCAGAAATATAGACAAAAATTTATCCAATATGCTTATTGCTGATTTTGTTTCGTATTCTAATATAATGATCGACATGGACTCTGTTGGCACATTTACAATGTGCCATGAAGCTAGGGGTGGCAATCTGGGTTGACGGGTTGGGTTGGACATAACCCAAACCCGACCCGATAATTTTTGACACGATCCGAATACAACCCGATAAGAAAACAGGTTGAACTCTCTCAACCCAAACCCGACACGGTTACTAACAGGTCAACCCATTAATGACCCGTTAGTGACCGTTTAACCGATACGTTAGTGACTCGTTTAACTGACACGAATAATAACCCGTTTATGACCTATTTAATGATAGTTAATACATTTAAATTTTACTATAGATATAATAAAAAACCAAAATTAAAATAAAGATACATAAGACCTAAAAAATACAATCATCCACAAATACAGTCAAAACCATAAAAATACAAATGTTTACAAAAATGATTATAAAAATATCTTTGCAAATATAGTCCTTCATATTAAAAATAAATAAAATAAAACAACATAAATTTTTTTTGATGTAGTCTTTTATAATAGAAAAACAACATCAAGCGTTAGATTACATCCGTCAAACTAAACTTGTCAAAAAATAATAATTAAAAGTTAACTAATTAAGAAATTATACATTTATACATGAAAAAAATAGTTTAACAAATATTTTATCAAAACTAATAAAATTTTACAACTACATGACAATTTGTGATGAGATGAAGTGTAGAGATGAAATTTGAAGACTTGTGTTTAAGTTAGGGTTTGAACTTTGAAGGGTATATATATCTACCACTAAAATTACATGACTACCCCTCTAAAATAAAATTACTTTTTTACCCTTATTTAACGGGTCAATCTGTAACCCGTTAAATAGAACCCGAACCCGACCCGATAATTAAATGGGTTAGACGGGTTGACCCGTTTATTTACCCAACCCGTTAATACTCAACCCTAACCCGTAATAATTGTGTCAGTTTCATGTCGACCCGTTGTGTCGGGTTCCAAATTGTCAGCCCTACATGAAGCCCTTAATTATCTTAAAAGGGGGGGACCTGGGAAGGACCCATCTAGTGGTGGAGCAATAATAAACATCAGTGCAACTTTGCATTATACAGTTGCCTGGTATCAAATCCATATATCTGCAGCCAAGGTCGGAGCATCTTGTTTCAAATTGTGGCAAATAACCTATTTTTAGCAATGTATTAATCTATAATCTATGCTTTTACTATTTTCCCAGGCTGCTGTTGTAGTATCACAAGAAGCTTGGCCCTGGAATGGGGGACAGATGAGGACATTGGAGTCAATGGCATCGCACCAGGTGCTATTGGTGACACACCTGGTTTTGATAAACTTGCACCTGTGGAGAGATTGAACAATGAAATACAGTATACGCCTCTGTATAAGTTGGGAGAGAAATGGGAAATTGCTATGGCTGCAATCTATCTTCCATCTGATGCAGGTCTGTTACTTATTATGCAACACTGCATTTGATTTCTTCTGTCATTACCGTCACTGTATCAACACTGCAATGGATTTATTATTGGCTCCTGGCTGTCCCTTTTGTTGCATAAAATACATGCCTTCTTATTCCCCTTCAAAATAATATTAATTGCACTGTCAATTCTTCGCTTGATTTAATTGAGTTCCATAGATGTATTTTCTAATTGTTATCATAGTTGTGAATGTTATTAGATTAAAAGGGGTAAAAGAAGACAGCATATTAAGCTTTCAATAGCTGTAGTTCCTTCCTCATGGAGCAAATAGGTGCATGAGACGTTTTTCAACAGGAACGCTTAGACTGAGTTTCAAGAAAGCTGTTGGACCTCTGAAAAAATTATTAAACTGAAAAATTAACGTCAAACAATGCAAATGTATTTCTGGTATCGGCAGTGATTAGATTCTGGTATCACTTTATAAGAACAGTAAAAGGGAAGAGATCATTGCAGCTTTTGGATTGAGTAGGAACTAGAATTCTATCTGCTAAGCCGATATATGGCAAACCCAACTTGCCTGGAGGAAGATTTTTCGAAGAAGATTCAGGTAATTTGCTGTGGAGAAGGAATGCAAGAGCTACAAAACGAACAGAGTGAAGCGAATCAGACCACAGAAAATGAGCAACTCCATTTTGTGAATGATCAGAACAGAATTGAAGTTGTTTTGATGTTTATTAGGAGTGACTATATAGAGGATAGATATAGAGTAGTACATAGGCAAGCAAGAACCATAAAAATACTACTATGGCTCTCCTAATAACTATGACTAAATGCATATCCTAGTAAATATTTTTGATATCTAGTACATCTATCTTCTTTTGATCAAATAATATAAATCTTTGTCTAATTAGTTTATGTTATTTAGGCCTCCTTACAAGTTACTGAAGTCACGTCAAGTCACACTCAGGAAGAATATCTCACTGAATTGTATATATCCTCATTGCATATCTTTGAATATTCGATATGTGGTTATTTAATCATTTGAAGGGAGTTTTCACTGCTTTATAAAATATTTATATATATCATATAATAAAATTATATCTATTTTTTTTTTATATGTAAATACATTTGATGTGGAAATTAAAGAATGGTCCAACTAGTTCTCTGCTCTATCTATAGAGGAAGTCTAGCTAGGGTGTGTTACGTTGATTCAATGGCAACTAGATAATATATCAAATATTAACATGTAATATTCAATTTAATTTATACATTTAATGTCATATTATTCAGTTACATTTTATGTTCTTTCTCTAATCAAATATCATAAACTTTGATTTTTTTTTTTTTTCATTCACATTATCTGCTTTGAAATATAATTTAAAAAGATACATTACGACAACTAATGTTTTACATATGTACATTATGCACAACCCCATCTATAATGCACATATACCTCGTTTGACTATATTTGTTGTCTTAATTGTAAAGTATAGTCACTAATTTAGTGATCTTGACAGTCATATATAAATGAATTAAAGTTTGTGACAATAATTTGTTTCAACAATATCATGTCAATTATTACATTAGCAATTTAATTAACTACTGGTTTTATAAACATAAAAGCATATATAAGTAAGAAAACTATGTCAAAACAGTATTACATATGAAATTAATTTCTACCATATATATAGATTTTCTTGAGATCAATAACTGTCATAACTACTGTTTTAAATTTTATAGACACAACTTTTAGTAAAAGACTATGTTTTTTTTTTTTTTTTTTTTAATTAAAAAAAAAAATTGAACAGTGTTGAAACTTATGAAAGACTGAACAGTGACTGAAATATGAAATTCAAATAATATATTTGTTTTTTTGGTTATCTCTAAATATATTGTAAACTTATTTTTTAAAGTTAAAATTATTTGAAAACTAGTAATTTAATATTTATACATTTTTTACTATTTGTTGTTATGTAATTTTAATTAATTTAATATAAACAACTAAAAATAAATAATTTAATAAACTCTAAAACATTTTTACATACATATTAATAATATTTTATTTATAATTAAAATATCCTTAAAAAATATAGTAGCATTAATAATATTTATATATTGAAATATATTATTATATTTAAGAAAGCAACCAGAAAACTGGATGTATAAATTGTAAATTAAAATACAATAGTTTAATTCCAAGACAATTTAGAATGGAATGTATTTAGTGTTTTTTTTTTCTCCAAATATATTTCTAGTAAATATCAAGGAAAAAATAAAAGAAAATTTGAGTAGTACAAATTTTGGATAAATTTCATAATATGTTATTTTGGGGAGGATATAGATTTGGAATAAAATTATTTAAATATGTTTAAATGATTTGCAATTAAGTGAATGATGAATATTTCTAAAGGGTCGTTCGTTTTTTTGCTTAAAAACTGAATAGTATTGCTGAAGTTTAAAGACTTGATAGTGACTAAAACTTGAAATATGAATAACATATATATTTTTTCCTCTTACCTCTGAATGTATAGTAATATTGTTTGTTTTTTAAAGTTAAAATTATCTGAAAACTAGTAATTTGACATTTATATTATTTTTCTATTAATTGTTATGTAATTTTGTTTAATATAATACAAACAATTACAATAAATTATTTAGTAAATATTAAAAAAATTTTATGTGTATATTAATAATATTTTTATTCATAATTATAATATGACTAATTATTATAGTAATTTTTTTGAAAATTATATAGCATAATAAATTATTATAGCAAAGTAAATTAAATTGATATGCTTAAATAAAAATAAACAGAATGATTTTAGATTGAATTACTATTATTATATATTTAAATAAACATAACATTAAAAAGAATCTATATAATTTAAAATTAGGAAAAATTTGAAAATATATTATTTTGGAAAAGATATATTTTATATAATATATTTAAAAAGTTATTAAATGATTTAATATTTAGTTAAAAGTCAGAAATTATAAATTTTCAGTGATTTTTGAGTAGTTTTAAGTTGTTTAACCACTTAAGCAAGCAAGCAAAAATCACTTAATAAATTTATTTTAGACTCATTTAAATGAAAAGTGATACCTCCTCCCCCTTCCCTCCCCCACCCCCCCCTAAAAAAAAACAACTCTATTTTTTCAATTGTTTTTGGATAATTTTAAGTGATTTGATCACTTAAAAAAATTAATGAGTACAATTTAATACTATTAAGTTACAAGTGAAAAAAAAAATAATAATAAACAATGTATAAGTACTATAAACATTTTATACAAGGTGATTATTGTATGATTTTATGGTTGGACTTGAAGAAACAACCAAATTTTGATTTTAATTGTTTTTCATCAATATTTCATACAGTTATAATTATTTTTTGTAACACCCATCTACCCAAAAAAGAAGGAAAAAAAAGTGGATTAATACACTAATTTTATATGTTTGAAAATTCATATAACAATTAATGAATTTGGATTCTCTCTTAATATGAGCTTTTTACTAATTTGTTTAATCTCATGAGACATAAACATTAGAATCAATGAATGGTTAAGATATGACTGTTTATCACATTTACTTTTTCAATCACCAATTATATATTTAAAAAAGTTAAAAAAAAATTCAGATCAAGGTCCCATTATAATACTATGTGACTAGATAGGCATGACATCCAATGATGGAAACCAAGATAGCACTCATAGAGGACAATGAGATATAATTGTTTATTGCATTACTTTTTCAATCACCAACTATTTATTTTAAAAAAGTTAAGAAAAAATTTAGATCAAGGTCCTGCTATAATACCATGCAACTAGATAGGCATGACATCCAATGATGGAAACCAAGATAGCACTCATAGAGGACAATGAGATAATTGAACAACAAGGCCATTTGAAGGCATTGAAGTCAAATTGGGTTGTTCTCATTTATTTATATTATTTTTGGCCTAATTTGTGTCATGAGCTATATAATTTAATTGGACTATGTTTAAAAAGAGTCCAATGGGTTTTTAAATTAAGTTGGTTTATTTTATTTTAATTAATGTTATTTGAGCCAAAACATTAATTTAATTTAAGCTCATGAGTGTGTTTAGTTGAGCCCAACTATTAAGGGGCTAGGGTTTCAGGCTAGGGTTATATTTCTCTACCTATAAAAAGGCTTGTCAAACTTAAGAATAATGATGATGTAGTCAACCTCTTGATTAAAAGAATATAAATTTATTTCTCTTTTATTCATTATTGAATATTTGATCTTATCAAACTATGTTTGTGGTGACTGAAATCATAATTTATCTCTCACATTCTTATTTATGTCTTAGGAGTAATATCAATATCATTCTTATTATAATTTTGGTTCTTAATTATCATATATTTAATGTATCAAAATTTTTTATAATTTTGATTCTTGAATGATATAATCAATGAGTTAAAGTTTCTTTTTTTTTTTTTTCATTATAAATCTATTTTAATATTTGTTGAGGTTGTTGTTATGAGTATTTTTCGGATTCAACAAATGAGCTGGTAAAAGTCTGATAGAAGCCCAATAAGTCAACCCAATAAAGTGGCCTAACAGATAAAACCCGGTCCATCAATGTCCAGTCCATGCGAGCTCTATAGCTCGCGCTAGCGAACTCGCATCGCAGCTATTATTTACAGATCGTTGCTAGTATTATATAGTTCGCACTATGCACAACTCGCTACTCAGAACGAGATCTAGCTTGAGATTGTCTAATGCAGTTTACAGCTCGCACAATAACCAGTTCAATTACGAAATCTTCCAGAAAAGACAGTAACCTAAATTAATCGTGATTCTTCTACCAGAATTGAAAATAAATTCAAATTCAAACTTAGTAAATGTGATCTCTAATTTTGCAGAGCAGTTTCTTGATTCGGTGTTAACCAATTAGGAAATGTAGTTAATGCGAGATTATTTTCCTATTTTATTTCAATTCAAATTGTAACCGCTTCTCTCTATAAATAGAGGTTGAAATTCATTGTAACAGATATACACATACACAGATACAAGCAATAATACACTGTTTCTCTACAGAGTTATTGAGAGGAACAGTCATAAACGTAGGCACACTTGCTGAACTACGTTAGAAATCTTCTTTGTGCATTGTTCTTCGTCTCTGCCTTCTATTTTTCTTTTGTTTTCTGTTTTGTTTCACATTGATTATAGATATTGGGTTTTGAACTGTGGTCGACCAGAAATCAACGTCGACTGCAATCTGTTTTGCTGCAATTCTTCAATCTTCAAAAGGCATGATGAGAACAAAAACAATCAGATATGTGAGCTCACAGGCTGACCAAGCAAAAAGTCAGACAAGTCAACACCAACGTAATATGCAACTGATAGAAGACGCACCTATGCCCGTAGCAGGCACGTCTCATGGTTAGGCAGTTGGTGCTACAATAGATATACCTCCCTTGCACCCATGCTAACCAGTACCAGTCTCCCTAGTTGAAGGGCTGCAAACGTGGCATTAGAGGCGGGAGGCATTGGAGCTTACGGTTCGACAGCTTATAGATGTAGTTAATGCGTTGGTGCATGCCCAAACGCGGAACGCACCCAGGATCTAGGCTGCTGCTCCAAGGCAATCATATTCGTAGCATGAAAAAGTGTAGGTGCCAGAAAGGCCAGTAAGGGAGGTGTCTCGACCTACCGGTTCAGCTCGCTCCTCTAATTCGCGTTCTAGAGCTGGAGGTTGCCAAGCTCGCGAAGAAAGAGAGGTCGCGCGTCCTACAAGTTGGGTGATAAGGGCGAGTTAGGATGAAAGCCGCTGTGTAGAAGCTGGCTATGATAGAGTTCGAGTTGTATCTCGGTGTGAGGAGGACGAGGTAGATAATCAACGATATGTAAGGTCGCACCGGGCTGGCTGCTCATTTAGAGAGTGCTAGAGATATGAGCCAGAACGCCGCTCCCCAGGTCATGATCACAGAAGGAGACACAGGCTCCAAGATCCACAAATAGAAGAACTCTTTTAGAGGGTTCAGTAGCTTAAAGCGTGACCTGACACCCTGGACCAGCGTGAGCATTACGGAGAAAGAATTCCATTTACTAGGGAAATCGAGACGCAACATTTGCTTCCTATATTCAAAGTCCCAAGTATTCTATAGTACAATAGAGACAGTGACCCCTATGACACCTTAACGCATTTAATGTCTAAATGGATCTTTAGACGGATGCACTGGTGAAATGTTGTGTCTTCCCAGCTATCCTAGGGGACATTCTGTGGACTTGGTTTAAGAATCTCCCAACTCGTAGAGTAGAAAATTGAGAAGATTGCTAGCAGAAGTTTGTCAACTGGTACAGGGCTTTGAGGAGGCAGCTCGCACCATCCTACCATCTGACCACCATCTTCCAACGTCAGAATGAATCATTGAAGGATTACATCACTAAGTTCAGACGCGAGGTCGCTAATGTGGAGAGCCCATCAGACAAAAGTATTTTGACTACGATCTCAGCAAGGCTGCGTAAGGATGGGAAGTTGTATGAAAGCATTTACAAGTCTCTAGTAAAATACCTGAGAGAATTCTATGAGCAAGCTGTGAAGGAGATCAGATGAGAGGAGACCTTCGACCCAAAGAAGTCCAATCAGAAGAACGAAGCGGGCAGTTCCAGCCAATCAAAAAAAGAGAAGTAATGACAAGAATGAAGGTGAAAGTTGAGGTAGTGACTCAAGCAACCAGATTGCCAAAAAGGCCAGGAGAGAGCCTAGGAATGAGCGGTCTCAGTGTCAAGGTCGCTATGAGAACTACAACATCCTGTCGAATTCACAAGATAAGATTTTTACGGTAGAAAGCATCAAAAAAGATTTCAGAAAGCCTAATCCTTTGAGAGCTCTGTTGAGCACAGAGATAAGAGTAAGTTTTGTGCTTATCACAACGAGATCAGACACAATACTTTTGATTGTTGAGAGTTGAAGGACGTCATCGAAAGGTTGATCAAAAGAGGTCGCTTGAGAGATTACGTGGTAAGACTAGTAGACTCGTGACCTCCGCAACAACGACGTCATCAACAACAATAACCAGCACAGTAACAACCCTAACGAGCTCTTGAGTAAGAGTATGAACCTGCAGTAAGGACGATTTTTACTATTCATGGTGGCCTCTATATCGTAGGTATATCAAACAGGTTGCATGAAAGATATGTTCGGGAAGCAAATCATGCTTTGCAAATCAGTGGGTCGGAGGGACCTGCGAAGAAAGCAAAAACAACTTCGGATGACATTGTGTTCACCTAAGAAGATGCTAAGGGTGTGATCTAGCCTTACAATGATGCACTTTTCATTCGAACCAAAATCAGTAATATAGAGATGTGACGAATCATGATTGACACTGAAAGTTCGGTCAATGTCATGTATATAAGTTGCTTCGACCAGATGAGGCTAGAAGTAGAACAATTGAAACCTTCCCCAAAGCCTCTTTATGGCTTCATTGGAGATGCCGTCATACCAGTGGGCTAGATTAAGCTACCACTCACACTCAGGGAAGTAGGTCGTCAAGCTATTGTGTTGGCGGATTTTTTGATCATTGATTGCCCATTAGCCTACAATGTGATCATAGGAAGACTTGCAATGAACGACTTGGACATAGTCACTTCTATCAAGACCTTCACAATCAAGTTTCCAACCCCCAATGATATAGGATGTGTTCGAGTAGAGCAGCACTTAGCTAGACGCTGTTATGAAGATGTTGTGAAGATGGGCGTCGGAGGAAAGAAAGTGAACATAGTTTCGGGGGGCGAGCCACGAGTTATGAGTGAGAAAGGGGTAAGTCATGATCTCGACTCTCGTGAGGTGGATGCGAATCGAGCTACCAGGTTAATTGAGGAGTTGGAAGATGTTCAAGTCAGCGAAGTAGATCCTGAGAGGTGTCTGAAGTTAGGAAGAGGCTTAACTCCAGAAGTAAGAGCCCAACTCGCTTACTTTCTTAAGGCGAACTTCGATGTTTTTGCCTGGAATCATAAAGATATATGGGGATAGACCCTAAGGTTATGTTGAACAGATTGAACATCGACCCCCACCACAGGCCAGTTCGCCAGAAGAAGAGACCGATGACTGGGGAACGCTACTTTGAGCTGAAGGAAAAGATAGTCAAGCCACTGACAAACAAGATTATCCACGAAGCTTACTACCCGACTTGGGTTGCCAATCCTATACTTGTAAAGAAGAAGAATGAGAAGTGGAGAACTTGCATCGACTTCACAAATTTAAACAAGGCGTGCTCAAAAGATAGCCCCCTTTGCTTAGAATAGACCAGGTCGTGGATACAACAGCTAACCATCAGCTCTTGAGTTTTATGAATGCGTACTCGGGCTATAACCAGATTCCACTAAATCCCGAGGATGAAGATCACACCTCGTTTGTAAGCAATCACGGTCTATACTTGTTGACGTTCGGAAACGGTTAACCAGAGATTCTGGGGTCCAGACAGCGAGCTTGGTAATTAAAGGTTCTGATCGTACTGATGGAAGGATAGTAAATGGGCAATTAATAAAGTTCAAGGTTGGTGGTGATTAATTCAGGTGAAGGAATGTCGGTCTTGGAGGTTGGTTGGATTTAATGAGGTGATCAATGAGGAATTAAAGAGAAGGAGAGAGAGAGAAGAGTGAAGAAACACAAGGATTTTTATGTGGTTCGGTGACTGCACCTACGTCCACGACCACTCTGGAGCAATTTCGACAGAGTGACGATTTTCTAGTATGTTCAACTTGTTTGTACAGTAAAATATCTCCCATATTTATAGAAAATGGGAGATGACAATAGAAAAATACAAAAGAAAGTTACACACGTTACCGACAACGGCTAGTTTTAACTAATCCTGACATTGCCATGCTGCATTAATTGTAAAAGTAATGATTGTTCTCTTCCTGCACACGTCTACATTTATTATACCTGGAGAGGTCTTTACTTCATTAAATGCTTCTGGGTAATTGTGCAGACAGTTTTCGGCGGGAAATCATGAGAGTTGGTAATTCTGACAACTCGCTGTACAAGATATCCCCTAAGCAAGTTCTTCGGCTAGTCAGATAATGCGTGCTAGGAGAGGAGGTTCAGATGATCTGGAGGCTTTCGCGACCTCGCGACCTGGGAGGACTCACGAGCTCGACGAACTACGATGCGGACAGGATTCATGCTTGGAAAGTCTGGTAGTTGCTACGAGCTCGTGGCCTGGATGGCCTCACGAGCTAGGCTCTAAGCCGCTGTTCTTGATCATGGGCCTTCTGGGCCTTTACTCCTGTTCAAACGTTTGGGGCCTATACTGGCCCACTTAGGCAGAGGACGAGGAAATGGGCATAACATCAAGCCCCCTAGCTCTCTGTGCGTTCTGCGGACTGGGAGCTGATTCAAATGTACGATTGGCGCCCATTTTCGAACCTTCTGGTGTCGTTTCAATCTTCGCACTGTAATCGTTGACACGTGGCATTTACCCAAGCGTTGGATTTACAAACGTGCCTCAGAACCGTACGCATTTAATGCGCACGTCTTGTAACTGACAAGCATGACGACACACGACCGGGATTGATGCTGGGTCATTGGATTCTTTGACGGTTATGCCTTGGTGTCAGATTGGACAGCTGGGGATGGACGTCCTGGCCTATATAACCCAGAGGTCTTTTCATTTCCCCTTTTTGCTTTTCTGATACAACTCCAGTACTCTTCCCTTTTCCTCTTTCTCTTCTTCTGGCTCGCTGTTCGTCGTCGGACAACCTCTTCAAACTCCGCCACTACAGGAATCAGCCGCCGTTCTCAGCAAACCGTACACAGCTCGAACAAGGTAATTCTTCTCTCGCTTTGATTTTTTATGTTATTTCAGGATTTGCCCCTGGTTTGTGTCGCTAGTTTCTGCTTTAGTATCACACCTGTGAGTTCCTGTGTGCCTGTTTGGGCTTTAGAGATTTGTTGTGTTGGCCGTTCGAGTGCCTGTTGTTCATCAGGGGCGGCCTGGCTGTCAGCCTGTGTGTCCCATATTATTAAAGTCCGTTTCTGGGCTTCTCCTACCATTTGTTGATGTTGCTTAGGCATTTCGATGAGAATGTCCCTGCGCTTCCTGATAGGAAACCTGTAAACATAGGGTTAGCAATACACATATTTAGGGTGATATAGTACTTGACGGGCCCACGTCCCTGGGCCTCCATTGCCTTTGGTGGCCAAGTGTGCGATCTGACGTGTAGGACAATAGCTCCAGGAATTTTTTTTCTGTGTCTTGCTAGGCTCAGCATATTGTAAGCGTTTTGATGTCGTTCCTTCTGTGTTGTAGATGTCAGGTCGCTCACGTACTGGTCGAGGCAGGGCTTCTGCTTCTAGAAGGCAGGCAGGGCGCCAGACTAGTGAAGCCGAGGCTACGACCTCGCGAGCTAGCGTGTCCGCCGAGGAGGTCGCAGGAGGGGACGAGGTCGCCGAGAGGGCAGACCCCTATCCTTTCAAACACACGCCTTCACTCCTTACTCTTTCGAAGCTGGAGGCTTAGGCTCGAGGAATTCAGCTTCCCCTTGGGGTGTCGAGCTAACGTCCCCGCGGCCAGTGATCGAGCCGCTTATCCTCCTGCGGGCTTTATGGCGATCAGTCGCGAGCATATGAAGCTCGGCTTTAGGTTCCCAGTTCCTGGCTATCTTAAGAATCTCCTGAACAACTTGAAGCTCGCCCCGTTCCAATTAACCCCGAATTCGTATGCCTACATAACCACCCTAGCTGCGGGGTTCATTAAGCACGAGCTCGGGCCTCCTACATCTCGCATCCTCCGCAGCGTTTTCAGCTTTAAGGGGATCTCCGGAAAGGACGGGCTTTACTACGCTACACCTCGCCAACACTCCCTTTACAGGGCATATTTACCCCAGAGCTGCACTAAGTCCAATGTGGGGAGTATAAGTCAAATTGGGCCCTGGTCACATGCACTTCGCTTGCCGGGCTGAATAATAGGAGCTTCGTATTGGAACCTGGTAGTTTGAGATTCGTAACGTATAAAGACAGTGGCATTTGAATAAAAAGTTTTTTTTTTTTTTTTTTTTTAACGAGCTAGCTTTTTCTTTGCAGGTGTCGCTGTTCCTAAGTATAAGCTTAGAGAGGATGAGCTCGCTATTCTGAATGCTTATGCAGCGGCCAAGAGGCCAAATGAGGATTTCTTCCCCTCTGATAGCGAGCTGGTAGAGCGGGGTCTCGCACCATCTGCCACAAGACCTCTTCTGAACATAGTCTAGCACTTGGGAATAAGGGGGGAAAGGTGCGAGGTTCCTTCCGCCCTTGCTATTCCTGCACAGTCCCAGTCCGATCCGCAGCCCCTGCAGCGAAGATCCCCGAGTACGAGCTTCTCCACCAGCATATCTTCGGACAACATGGGAAGGCTTACGATGTCCGTTCCTCCTCTCAGGTCGGTTCCACCTGCCAGACCGACCGAGGTCGTCGAGGTGGATGACACTTCATCAGATCGCTCACAAAGAGCGCCCTCTCAACCTGCTGCAGCCGCTCCTTCTCCGATTAGGTCGTCCGCGACTCCTCAAAAGCGGGCTGCTCTATCTGGAGGGCAAAGTCCTTCCCTAGCAAAGAGGGCCGAGGTCTCTGTCGAGGGGGACTTATCTATGGAGTCGGAATCCGAAGCCTTGACCAGGAAAAGAAAAGGGAAGGCCGTAGCTGAGCCCTCGACCCCAAAGCAAAAGGGCGCCCCTGAGGTCCGCAAGCCCGGAGCAGTTGTTATCGGTAGGGAGCCGGGCACTGAAACGCCAGGACGACCTGCGAGGCCTGCAACAGGGGAACAGGCAGACTCCGAGCTCTGCTCTGAGGCGGCAAAGGAGATGGAATACCTAAACAGCTTCATGGAGCTCGTGCCCGAAGTAATGGGAAAGCGCAACCCGAAGATGCAGAAAGCTGAGCTTACAGGCCGACACCTCGTAGGCTATGTAGCTCGTCATGCTGCATTGGTAAGGTTCAAACCCCTCTATACTTCGATTTTCTTCTTTTCAAAAGATCTTTTGCCATCTCTTCTACTTTTTTTAGCTCGGTATGGCATCTGTGAAGTTGATGAGGGAGGTCGATTATCACCTCGGTGAGAGGGAGGCCTTTAGGGTGTCCCAGGTACAGTTCGAGGAGGAGAGGAGAATACTGCAGGACGAAATCAATCTCCTCCAAAAGGAACATGGAGAGCTTTCCACCAAGCTTCGAGATGCTGATGCAGCCCTGTCACAAGAGACTGCTCGTAGGGAGGCTGCTAGCTCTGAAGTTAGCAAGGCCCAAAGCGAACTGAAACAGGTGAAGGGCGAGCTAAGCGCTGCACGGGAAAAGGCAGAGGTTGCTGAGAATAAAATAAGTCAGCAACAGTGGGACTTGGCTTCAGCCAAAGGGAAGCTCTTGAGGGTCGAGGAGAAGCTAGCTGAGGTAGAAGCGAAACTGGTTCAGACAGAGGGGAAGCTGACTCAGACTGAGGTGGGCATTGAGGCCAAGTTAGCTCGGGAGCGGGACAGGGTCGAGGAAGAGATCGAGAGGGCGTTTTTGTTCAGCATGTGGGAGCGCTACCCGGACTTGGACTACTCATTCTTTGGGTCAGCCGGGGTCCAAATGATTCGGGAGTTCGCGGAGCTCGCTGCAGGTGCTCAGAGCGCGCAACATGCGGATACTTCCTCTGCTCCCCCAGTTGATCCATTTGCTGTCCCAATCCCTTTGCCAGAACAGGTCCCCGAGGTACCTCCAGCTTCAGAGGGTCCTCCAATGCCTGAGCCCCCAGTAGAGGCCCTTCCTGATTTACCAGCTCTTGAACACGTCCCTGTGGCAGAGCCCCCAGTAGAAGTCTCTGTTGATCTTGCTCCCTCGGACGCACCAGCTGGTGTCTAGGGCATTTTAATTTCATTTGTTTGTTTTATTTCTTGTAATAATTTTTTATTTATTTGAACTCGAACAGCGAGCCTGAAGCTCGAAATTATAATACATTCCCTGCACAATTCCAATACTTTGTCCAAGTGTAGATATGCATATTTTACTTATATGATGGGCAACTAGCAGACAATAAACTCACCATTATAAATGTTAAAATTTGCTAAGTAAATCACAATCGTGAAAATCATGCTATCTTACGAATCTGCTGATTGCGGCCAGTGATAATAATAATGCGTTAGCTCGTATGAATTTGAATTCAGCAAATAGCTCAATCGAGCAAAGTATTTGACCTTGCAGGTAATATAGTTGGACAAACCTTAAAGGATTGACAGGAGCTTACATTTAGTGGGGGGCTCGGAATTTCCTTAACCCATATGTTTCAATGACGTTGAGTGCGCTTGACAGCAGCATTTTTCCGAACTTTGAGATTCTAGCCTGTGGCAGCACTCGTAGTTCAAGGGTGAGCCCTTTTTTGCGAGTTCGCGGGCAGCTTTATATTTGAGAGGCGTGGCCTTACCCCCTCCCGCGAGGTCGCAGGGCAATGATTCGCGAGTCAGCGGACAACTTTATATTTGAGAGGCGTGGCCTTACCCCCTCCTGCGAGGTCGCGGGGCAATGATTCGCGAGTCCGCGGGCAGCTTTATATTTGAGAGGCGTGGCCTTACCCCCTCCTGCGAGGTCGCGGGGCAATGAGTCGCGAGGTCGCGGGCATAGCCGCTGCGAACTAAGAAATGAACTTGATACTTGCCGACGTAAACCTCCATTAGTGAGGATAATATGGGTAAGTCGAGCATCAACTGATGAGGCATCCTCGATTGAGGTTTTTATGGACACTCATTGCCAGAATATGCTTATAGCTTTGGCCAGTAATTTTATGCGAGTATTTTAGTTGCAAATGATTCCTTGGATCTTTGCACAGATATCTTCAAGGAACAATATATACATGCATATATGATGATAAACTGCAGCTCGTTTTCTTGAGAAAGAGATTTCATTAGCTTTGCTCTTTTTAGTATGTACATTTGCTGGTTCAACCAGTTTGCTTTCTCATGACACATACAACAGAAAACAAGTGAAAGCATGTTTACAGACAATCATAAAAAAGAATCATGTACAAAGTTAGAGCGGGCTGACAGTTCTCAGGTGTAGTACGGCCGCAAGTGTTCAGCATTCCAGGCTCGGGGTAACTCTGATCCATCCATGCTGGCCAAGTGATAGGCTCCATTCTTCAGATTCTGCTTGATGAGGTATGGCCCCTCCCAGTTGGGCCCGAGTGCCCCATCGCTTGCCTTGCGAGCCTCGGGGAGGACTAACCTGAGAACGAGGTCCCCGACTTTGTAGCTTCGAGCTTGCACCTTCTTGTTATAATACCTGGCAACTCTCTGCTGGTACACCGCTACCCTCAGGCGAGCTGTCTCCCTTGCTTCCTCGGCTAAGTCTAAACTGGCCGTGAGCAGCTGGTCATTGTCTTCAGGTCGGAACGAGGCCTTCGCTGGCTGGTGACTTCAAATTCTGCCGGTATCATGGCCTCCGTTCCATAGACCATGGAAAATGAGGTCTCACCTGTCGAGCTACGGACTGTGATTCTGTACGCCCAGAGGACTTTCTGTAGCTCGTCAGCCCAGGCCCCCTTTTTTGCCTCTAGCCTGGTCTTCAAAGTCTGCTTGATGATCTTGTTCACAGCCTCGACCTGACCATTGGCCTGAGGATGGTCCACAGCCGAGAAGCTCTTCACGATTCCAAGCTCATTGCAGAAGTCTATGAATTGCTCGCTGGTGAACTGAGTCCCATTGTCTGTGACGAGCTGCTGAGGGATCTCGAACTTGCAGATGATGTTGTCCCACACAAACTTTTCTATCTTCGCTGTGGAGATTTCTGCCAGCTCCTTAGCTTCAGCCCATTTGGTGAAGTAGTCCACAGCGACCACAGCATGCCTGCAACTTCCTCGAGCTGTGGGCAAGGGTCCGATGAGGTCCATCCCCCAGATTGCGAAAGGCCATGGACTTACCATCTGCTGGAGGTAGGCTGGCGGAGCTCGCGGGACCTTAGCAAATCTCTGGCACTTATCGCATTTCTTTACCAGATTCATGGCATATTGCTTCATAGTTGGCTAGTAGAACCCCTGTCTGAGGGCCTTCTGGGCTAAGGATAATGCTCCTGTGTGGTTCCCACAGTGACCCGCGTGAATATCGCTTCAACACCACCTCACAGTCCTCATCATCTATACATCGCAGTAACGGGGTTGAGAACCCCTTCTTGTACAATCTGTCATCATAAATGCAGTATCGGGCTGCTCTAGCTCGTATGCGGCGAGCTTCCAGCTTGTCCTCTGGTAGCTTCCCTTCCTGCAAGTAGCCTAATAGCGAGCTTATCCAGGAGTCAGGCCGAACTTGTATGATGCATTTTTGTCCTCAATGCTTGGATTCGGTAAGAATTCCACAGGGATAGACTTAAGGAGATCTGCATCTTGGGAGGTCGCTAGACGAGCCAGGGCGTCTGCGTTGAAGTTCTGTGCCCTAGGGATCTGGTTCACTTCAAAACCCTTGAAAGCCCCCAGTAACTCCTTAACCTTTTGGAAGTATCTCGACATCCTTCTTCCCTTGGTCTGGTATTCTCCCCTGACATGGTAAACAACAAGTTGAGAGTCACTGAAGACCTTTACCTGCTCAGCTCGTACCTCCTTTGCTAGGCGGAGTCCGGCAAGCAACGCCTCGTACTCGGCCTCATTGTTGGTTGCTCGGAATCAAAACCTTAAGGCACTTAAGATCTTGTGGCCTTCTGGACTGATCAGCATTATCCCAGCTCCTGAGCTATGCTCGTTAGAGGATCCGTTTACATAAAGTTCCCAAATCTAAACGCCTGTTAGCTCCTCCTGTTCTGGTATGGGCCCTGTAAATTCCACCACAAAATCTATGAGCCGTTCTAGGCCTAAACTCTATGTCGAACTGAGCGAGCTCGATGGCCCACTTGAGGAGCTTGCCTGAAGTGTCTACTTTCTGGAGGACTTGCCTGAGAGGGTACTGCGTGAAGACCTCTATCTGATGAGCTTGGAAGTAGGGACGCAGCTTCCTGGAGGCGGTCACCAGGCAATATGCGAGTTTCTCCATTTGCGAGTATCGGGTCTCCGCATCAACCAGCCTTTTACTGATGTAGTACACGGGCAGCTACATCTTCCCTTCTTCTCTCACCAAGGCTGCGCTCAGGGCGTGTTCAGAAATATCCAAGTACAGGAATAGCTTCTCCCCATCCTTTGGCTTGGACAGGAGGGGGGCCTGGCCTATATACTCCTTCAGCCTCTGAAATGCTTCTTCACAATGCTCATTCCATTCAAAGTTCCTGGCCTTCTTTATAGCTTCGAAGAATGGCACGCACTTATCAGTAGCTTTCGAGATGAACTGGCTGAGAGCCGTGACCTGGCCATTAAGACTCTGCACGTCCTTGATTTTGGAGGGGGACCTCATTTCTACAAACGCCCTGATCTTTTTCGGGTTGGCCTCTATCCCTCTGCTATTTACCATAAATCCAAGGAACTTACCAGACGCTACCCTAAAGGCACACTTCAGGGGGTTTAACTTCATCCGATAATTTCTGAGGACTTTGAATATCTCATCCAGGTCGCGAACATGATCTGCTGCTTTCTGGGACTTTACCAGCATGTCATCTACGTATACTTCCATGGTTTTCCCAATCTACTCCTAGAACATGGCGTTGACCAGTCGCTGGTAGGTGGCTCCTACGTTCTTTAGTTCGAATGGCATCACCCTGTAACAGTATAACCCCCTATCAGTGACAAAAGAGGTGTGTTCTTCATCCTACGGGCTCATAGGGATTTGGTTGTATCCCGAGTAGGCATCCATGAAACTCAAGAGGTCGTGCCTGGCTGTTGCATCTACCAGCTGATCAATCCTGGGTAATGGGAAGCTGTCTTTCGAGCAAGCCTTGTTCAGGTCGGTGAAGTTAATGCAAGTCCTCCATTTTCCGTTCTTCTTATTCACTAGGACCGGATTTGCGACCCAAACAGGATAACGGGCTTCCCTAATGAACCTGTTAGTAAGCAGCTTCTCGACCTCTTCCTTCAGAGCTGTATAACGTTTCGAGGTCATCGGCCTCCTCTTCTGGCGGACTGGCCTGTGCTGGGGATCTATGTTCAGTCTGTGACACATAACATCAGGATCTATCCCTACCATGTCTTCATGATTCCAGGCAAAAACGTCAAGGTTCATCTTTAGAAATTCTGTGAGCTCAGTCTTCACTTCTGGTGGCAGGTCTCTTCCTACCTTCACACATCTTTCCGAGTCTGCTTTGCTGACCTGCACATCTTCTAACTCTTCAATTGGTCCTGTGGCCCTTTCTGCATCCACCTCGCGAGGATCGAGGTCGTCGCTCACCCCGGCTTCGGAGATAACCTGTGGCTGGCCACCCGAGATCACGTTCACTTTCCTTCCTCGAACTCCCATCTTCACTGCATCTTCATAGCATCGCCTGGCCAACTACTGTTCTCCTTTGACACAGCCTATTCCATTAGGGGTCGGGAACTTGACCGTTAGTGTCCTAGTGAAGGTGACCATGTCTAGCTCGTTCATCGAAGGTCGCCCCAAGACCACGTTATATGTTGAAGAACTGTTAATAATCAGGAAGTCCGTAAGAGCTATAACTTGCCGGCCTGGTTCTTCGAGGGTGAGAGGTAGTTTGATTTGGCCTATCGGTATCACTGCATCTCCTGTGAATCCGTAGAGGGGCTCTGGTGAGGGTGTTAACTGCTTAGTCCCTAACCCCATCAGGTCATCGCAGCCCTTATACATGACATTGACCGAGCTACCAGTGTCAATCATTATCCTTCGTACTTCGACGTTACTGATCTGGGCTCGGATTACAATCGCGTCGTTGTGGGGCCAGCGTACTCCTTTCTCGTCCTCCTCCGTGAATACAATACTGTCCGAGGACGCCTTTGCTCGTTTGGTAGGCCCTCTGACTCCTCCATACTCTGCCAGCAGGGTATGGTTGGCTTCTCGCACGTACCTCTGGTGCGACTCTGTTTGATGTACCTGCCATATGGGGTCCACCATAAATAGTAAAGATTGTTCTTACAGTGGGCTCGCACTCGAGCTCCTGAGCTCGCTAAGGCTGCTGTTGCTCGGGCTGCTGGTCTCGTCCCTGAGGTCGTTATTGCTGAGGTTGCCTGCCAGCGGGTTGTTCTACATAGTCTCCTAGGCGGCCTCGTCTTATGAGTTCTTCAATGGCATCTTTCAACTGCCAGCATTCTGACGTATTGTGCCCATTCTCATTATGGTAGGCATAGTATTTCCTCGGGTCCCGACGTCGATTAGGGGGTCCAGTCGGGGGTGGCTTCCCGAAATTCTCCCTGTTTCTTTCTGCGGCGAAGATCCTGTCTTGCCTGTCCGATAACACACTATAGCTTTCATATCTGCTCGGACGCCGGGGTTGCTCCGCCCTCGGCCCTGGTCTAGCTCGCTTTGCCACAACGTTGGCGGTCTGGTGCCTCGGCTCCCCTGGCCTATCACTGTCATGGCTCTTCCTTTTCTCGCGATGGGAACCGCTCGTTTCACCCCGCTGACCGCCGGGCTTCTTAACCCCGAAGGCTTCTTCCCATCTGATTTCTTTGGCAGCCATTTCGTAAAACTCCCCCAGATCCTTCACTGGGGATTTGTAAATGCTCTCGTATAGCTTCCCATCCTTTCCTGAGCCCTGCAGAAATAGCTGTTAAAATACTCTCGTCAGAGGGCGTTTCCACATTACTCACCTCCTCTCTGAACCGAGTGATGTAATCCTTCAGGGACTCGTTTTGCCTCTGGAAGATGGTAGCGAGGTGACAGGCTGGCGCGAGCTGCTTCTCAAGGCCTTATATTGGTCTAGGAACCTCTTTTGACATTCTCTCCAGCTTCCGATACTGCGGGCTGGAAGGCTTTTGAACCAAGCTCGAGGAGCATCTCCTAGAGTAGCTGGGAATACTCGGCACTTTACCAGCGGGTCGTCTGTCTGAAGATCCATCTGTACATTGAAAGCATCCAGATGGTCATAAGGGTCTGTCCTGCCACCGTATGAAGGGATATTGGGGAGTTTAAACTTCGCCGGAAGGGGTACTGTCTCAATCTCTCGGGTGAATGGTACCCTACGATTCTCCCGCTTTTCCCTGGTCTGGCCTCCGGGTTGAGTTTCCAATTGCTGGATCCTCTGTAACAACTCCTCCACTACTGGGTCCTGGGTAAGAGATCGTCGACTGGGGTTCCATCTACTGGTACTCTCCTGCTCCCCAAAGTGACGGTTCTGCGATCTGCCCTCTTCGCCGAAAGCTTCTACATGTCTGGCGGCCCTCTGCGGCTCGGGCTCATAACTTGTGCGGTCTCCGCGGATTCGCTCTGGCCCACGAATACCCTCTTCGCGCCTGGCGCCTTCGATGCTCGCCCTTGCCCTTATCCCGTTCGAGCGAGGTGAGACCTCCCGCTCTCGGTTCCGCCCCCTGGCTCTTCTTGGGTGTAAGTTCGAGGAGCGGGCTGATCCTTCGATCAGCGACCTTTCCCTAGCGGCTACCCCCTTTGGAGTTGGGATTTCTTCCGAAGGTCGACGGCGAGCTCTGCTTGGTAGCGTGACCTCCACCTGTCTTTGCACCGCACGGGCTTGGACTTCCATCAACGCCCTGACTGTCGTCGTTAACTCCCTTACTGTATCTTCCAAAGCTCGTTGGCGCTGCTGCCATTCCTGAGCAACCTCGTTTCCTGAAGGTGAGGCGCTCTGTTCTTCTCGAATTTCATGTCGTTCTTCTGCCACTCCGACACTCCTTGTTGCCTTGATCCTAGCCATGACAGACAAATATAAGTGAATGTGAAATAGTAACTGGATGGAGATTACCAGGTTGCTGTTGGGCCCTCTTTCTAGCGCCAAAAAGATGTTGACGTTCGGAAACGGTCAACTAGAGATTTTGAGGCCCAGACGGCGAGCTTGGTAATTAAAGGCTCTGATCGTACTGATGGAAGGATAGTAAATGGGCAATTAATAAAGTTCAAGGTTGGTGGTGATTAATTCAGGTGAAGGAATGTCGGTCTTGGAGGTTGGTTGGATTTAATGAGGTGATCAATGAGGAATTAAAGAGAAGGAGAGAGAGAGAAGAGTGAAGAAACACAAGGATTTTTACGTGGTTCGGTGACTGCACCTGCGTCCACGGCCACTCTGAAGCAATTCCGGCAGAGTAACGATTTTCTAGTATGTTCAACTTGTTTGTACAGTAAAATATCTCCCATATTTATAGAAAAGGGGAGATGACAATAAAAAAATACAAAAGAAAGTTATATACGTTACTGGCAACGGCTAGTTTTAACTAATCCTGACATTGCCATGCTGCATTAATGTAAAGGTAATGATTGTTCTCTTCCTGCACACGTCTACATTTAATATACCTGGAGAGGTCTTTACTTCATTAAATGCTTCTGGGTAATTGTGCAGGCAGTTTCCGACGGGAAATCATGAGAGTTGGTAATTCTAACAACTCGCTTATAAGATATCCCCTAAGCAAGTTCTTCGGCTAGTCAGATAATGCGTGCTCGGAGTAGGCAGATATGGCCAGGAGAGGAGGTTCAGACAATCTGGAGGCTTTCGCGACCTCGCGATCTGTGCGGACTCACGAGCTCGACGAACTACGATGCAGACAGGATGCATGCTTGGAAGGTCTGGTAGTTGCTGCGAGCTCGCGGCCTGGACGGCCTCACGAGCTAGGCTTCAAGCCGCTGGTCTTGATCATGGGCCTTCTGGGCCTTTACTTATGTTCAAACGTTTAGGGCCTATACTGGCCCACTTAGGCAGAGGATGAGGAAATAGGCATAACAATACTGTTATAAGGTAACCTTTCTTCAGGCTGAAGAACGCAGGAGCGACCTATCAACGTCTGATGAATATGATGTTCGAAGAACAAATTGGGAAGACCATGGAGATTTATGTAGGTGATATGTTGGTGAAATCCAAATAGATGAGTGATCATGTGCGCGACCTAAAATAAATGTTTCGAATTTTGAGGAGCTATTAGATGAAGTTGAACCCGCATAATTGTACATTTAGGGTAGCCTCTGGGAAATTTCTTAGCTTCATGGTGAATAGTAGAGACATCGAGGCCAATCCAGAGAAAATTAAAGCATTGATTGATATGAGGTCTTCTACTCGAGTTAAGCATGTCCAAAGCCTTAATGGCCAGGTTGCGGCACTTAACAGGTTCATCTTGAAGGCGATAGACAAGAGCATCCCGTTCTTTGATATTTTGAAGAAGGCAAAGAACTTCGAGTGGATTGAGTAATGCGAGATGGCTTTCCAACAATTGAAGGAATATATGAGACGAACTCCACTCCTTTCCAAGCCTAAGGAAGGAGAGAGGATCATTCTATACTTGGGAGTGTCTCAGTAGGCTTTGAGTGCTACTTTGGTAAGAGAGGAAAAGAAGACACAACTTCCTGTGTATTAAAAGTAAAAAACTACATGATGCTGAGACCAAGTACTTGCAGATGGAGAAGCTCCCCTATTGCCTGGTAGTTACATCGAGGAAGCTGCATCCTCATTTCCAAGCCCACACAATTGAAGTCCCCACCCAGTATCCGCTAAAGCAGGTTATCCATAAAGTAGATACTTCAGGTCGCTTACTCAAATGGGCAGTAAACTTGGTGCAGTTTGATATTCAGTTTAAGTCGAGAACGACCATTAAAACCCAAACTCTAGTAGATTTCATTGCAGAATTCATAGGGCCCGCAGATGAAGAGGTCGAGTCATTTGAAGGTCTGACTTGGGAGTTATATGTTGATGGATCGTTTAACGAGCAAAAGGTTGAAGCTGGAATTTTGCTAATCAATCCTGAGGGCCATAAAATCCTTTGCGCTTTGAGATTTAATTTCCAGACCACCAATAATGAAGCTGAGTATGAGGCACTACTCGCAGGTCTACGTCTGGCTAGGGAGCTGCGAGTTGAATGATTAAGGGTTTTCAGTGATCTTCAGCTTGTGATCTGTCATCTACGGAAGGAGTATCAAACCAGGGGACCCAAGATGGCTATGTACCTCCAGAAAGTCCATGAGATGCTAAGTACTTTTTAGAAGTACGAAGTTAGGCAGATCTCGCAAGTTCAGAACTCACATGCAGACGCACTAGCTCGCCTGGCAACCACTCAAGATACAGACTTTCTAGGGGCAATCCTAGTGGAGTTTCTGCCAGCTCTAAGCACAGAAGAGAAAGATTCAATGATGGTTATAGCTGTACAGCCTGACTCCTGAATAGGCCCGATTTTGAGTTATTTGCAGGACGAAAAGCTGCTGCCAAGTGACAGATTGGAGACATGACGCTTGTGAGTTAGGGCAGCTAGATATTACATCTATGATGACGTGTTGTATAAGAAGGGGTTTTCGACTATACTTTTAAGATGCATTGATGGCTAGGATTGCGAGACTGTGATGAAGTAGATACACGAGGGACATTGTGGAAATCATGCTAGGAGGTTATCTCTAGCTCACAAGGCACTACGACAAGGATTCTACTGGCTTACTATGAAGCAAGACCTCATTAACCTGGTCAAGAAGTGTGATAAGTGCCAAATGTTTGCTCAGGTTCCACGAGCTCCACCAGCTTATCTTCAACAAATGGTGAGTCCATGGCCTTTTCCAATTTAGAGAATGGATCTGATTGGGCCTATACCAACAGCTCGCGGAAGATGCAAACATGCTATAATTGTTGTGGACTATTTCACTAAGTGAGCAAAAGCTAAGAAGTTGGCAGAAATTTCCACAACGAAGATTGAAAAATTTGTGTGGAATAATATTATTTGTAGGTTCTAGGTTGCACAGTAGATCGTGACAGACAATGGGATCCAATTCAGCAGCGATCAGTTTCTCAAATTCTGTAACAACCTCAAGATCGTTAAAAGCTTTTCAGCAGTAGACCATCTACAAGCCAATGACCAGGTTGAAGCTGTAAATAAGATAATAAAGTAGACTTTGAAGATGAAGCTGAAAGCGAAGAAAGGATAGTGGGTGGACGAGCTACAAAAAGTGCTATGGGCTTATAGAATAACAGCCCGCAACACCATAGACAAAATGCTCTTTTCAGTGGTGTATGGATTCAAAGCCATGATCCCGATAGAATTAGAGGTGACTTCGCAATGTAAAACAACTTTCAATCCAAAAGACAATGATCAACTATTTGCCACAAACCTTGATCTACTTGAAGAAGCAAGAGAAGCAACACGATGAAGGTGGCAATCTATTAGCAAAGGATTGCGAGATATTACAATAGAAAAGCTCGAGTTCGGAGTTTCAATGTGGGAGATCTAGTACTACGTCTTAGTTTGCTTGGAGGTCGCAAAGCCAACGATGGATCTTTAGACCTAAATTGAGAAGGCCCCTATGTTATCAAAGAGAACTTGGGAAATGGAACTTACCGTCTAGCAATTGTGAATGGAGCTAAAGTCTCTTGAGCTTGGAACGCTGAGCATCTTCGTCCATACTATCGGTAACCCATTGATTACATGTGTTTAATTTGTAATCCAATTTTATCAAAGTTAATGAAAATTCCAAGTTCTTACATCGCTTGTGTTATTGAGTGATTACTCTAACAATTTATTTACATATTCTCCAAGTTTTATGAGTTATTATGCTACTAGGTTCCATCCTATTAGCTTGTTATTACGCCTATAACTCGCAAAATTACAACTGTGGCAGGCGAGGTTACGACCTCTGCATAGCTCGTAGAAATATTGTTATGACAGATGAGGTTACGACCCCTGCATAGCTCGCAAAAATTATAGCTATGACAAGCAAGGTTACGACCCTTATATAACTTGCCAAAATATTGTTATAGCAGGCGAGGTTACGACCTCTGTATAGCTCGTAAAAATTATAACTATGACAGGCGAGGTTACGACCCCTGCATAGCTCGCCAAAATATTGCTATAGCAGGTGAGGTTACGACCCCCTGTATAGCTTGCAAAAATATTGTTATGGCAGGCGAGGTTACGACCTCTGCATAGCTCGCCAAAATATTGTTATAGTAGGCGAGATTACGACCCCCTGCATAGCTCTCAAAATTATGGCTATGGCAGGCGAAGTTACGACCCCTGCATAGCCCGTAAAATTATCGCGATAGCAGGCGAGGTTACGACCCCCTGCATAGTTCACAAAGTTATCAACATGGAAGTTGAGATTGCAACCCATTTTCCAACTTCAGATTATCACATTCTACTAGTAAATTGTTAATCGTCATTTTCAACTTTCAGCTTATTAAAGTCAATAGCTTCACGATATTGGGTAAGATATTATTGCCATATTTTTAATTGGCCTATCTTTTCAGCTTGTTGGGAAGTTCCATAACTTGTAAAATGAAGATGAGAGAAATATATAACAGCAAAATGAAAAATTCAATCACATTCAACATATAAGTCAAAACAAAGAAATTTTATTAAATTCAAAAAGTCCGTTACAAGTCAAGGTAAATGGAGTACATGGCTAAAATATAGAAATTGAGTTCAGAAGGAAAGGAAAAAGGCGAGCTATTGGTTGCCTTGAGCATGAGGAGTTGATCCTAAAAGAGATTCCTCACTAGAAGAGTTATCACTAGAGAGCTCGATGACCTGAGTGGGGTCAGCTTGGGAGGTCGCACTAGGAATGTCACCAGGAATCTTTATTGCCAAAGGAAGAGCGTCTAAAACGACTGGTGATTAAATGGTTTCAGTTTTGAATTTTTCCACTTTCTGGAGTCCCGCTTCATCAAAGATAAAAAAATCCAGCTCAGGATGAAACTTCCACAGGGTGAAGAGGAAATCAATACCCGTTTCTATTTCAGCCTCATCTCTGGCTCCAACGACTTGCATTTTCAACTCTTCAGCAGATTTCTCTTTCAAAATAGCAACCTCCAAATAAGTGGCCTTTACATGACGCTCAGCGACCTCAGCTTGTTGTAATGAAGCCTCTGCTTGTTGTTCGGCTGCCTCAACTCGTTTTGCCGTAGCCTCTATTTGCTGTTCGGCTGCCTCAGCTTGCTTTGCCTGCTATTCGGCTGCCTCAGCTCGCTTCTCTGTAGTTTCAGCTTGCTGTTCGGATTGCTTCAGCTCATCCTTTACCTTGCTCAATTCATCTTCACAGTTGCGAAGTAAGGCGGTGAGATGCAATCTCGAAACTTCATAGTAACTTTCTGCGCGAGTTAGGGCCTCTTTAGCTTCCTTTCTAGCTATGTTAGCATTCGCCAGCTGTGCCTCATAAGTTTATGGTGCCTTCTGACATTCAGAGCCACCTCGGTCAAGGACTTGATCTCTTCCTTCGCTTTCCCCAACTCGTCCTCTAATTTCGTTATTTGGGCTTCGAAGTTTATAGTCTCTTGCCACTGTTTTATTGAGCCCAGCACGGCCTGAAATGTAACGAGTTAGTATCTAATGAAACAACGAAGAAAGAAAGATAAAAGAGAAGTCATTTACCAGCATCGAATGTCGACCTAAGTATTTAGCTAGGTCCAGAAAAGTAAGAATATCCTTATCCAAGCTTCTAGTATGATTTAGCATTATTTAAGACCAATGGTTGAGGAAGGACGTCAGATATATTTCTCCTGGTCCATCTTTGGGGGGCACTAAGGTTGGTGGTTCAGTCATCTTTGCGTCCTGTGAGACCTCCGGCCTTTTACCCTTGTCTACGCGACATCGCACGGTCGAGGTAGGATCGCATAGTGTCTTTCTCATTCCACCCCAATTGGCACAAGTTTGGGTCTCTTGGGGTGAGACCTCAGATTGAACTTCCCTCACCTCAGGCTGCGAGCTGGAGGCTGGGACTTATGGAGGGCTTGCTACTGATGCTGGAGGTGGCACCTCGCTGGGAGTAACGTCTGAAGGAGTTTTGACCTTAGGTCACTTAGAAAGGGCAACTGGAGAAGCTGCTAAATCAGCAAGTCGCTTATGTGGAGCTTTTAAAAGGGAGAGTTTTCCCATAGTTGGAGCTCTTTCAAGAGTAGAAGTTGAGGTTGGTTGTGGAGCTAAATCTGTGTGCGAGGAACAAGTTGGAATTGAAGCTGCTTGAACAGGAGTCGGAATTAAAGCTGTTTGAGCGGAAGTTGAGGATAGATCTGCTTGAGTGGAAGCTGGAGCTGGATCTGCTTGAACAGATGAAGATGGAGTTGTTGGAGCTGAAGTTGTTTGAGCAGAAGTTGATGGAACTATTTGGACTGGAGCTGGAGTTGGGATTTCTTGGGGAGCAGGAGTTGGAGACTGACTTGCTGGTAAAGCAGAAGTGAACTCTTCCTCGCTGTCAGTTTCAAACACAGAAGGAAGATTGAACTCTCCTCTACTCCCTATATCTTTCTTATTGTCTAACAACTCGCAGTTACGAGGAGAAGCTAGCTCGTAAGTACTGAGGAGTTCCTTGTCGAGCGCGTTGTTAAGAATCACCTTATTGGAGTTTGCAAGCACCCCGAGGACCCTTTCCTCCCGCTATTAAGGGTAGGTTTATCTCCTTTGATGTCTGCAAAAGAGAGAATGTCGGCTCGCCAAAAAAAAAAAAAAAAAATTCTCAGCTAGCAGTTGTTTCCCCTTCTATCTACCTGGACTTAAAATGAAAGAAAAGTTGTTAAGATGTTTGAGAGAAGGGTAGGAAATGAAGAACCAGCTCGTCTTGTAGGCCCTTATGTTCGACTTGCCCTTTGCCTCACCTCGGGGCAAGAGGTTCTTATAATCTGTTTGATGAGTTGCGAGGTAGTAGATTCTCTCTCGCATTCCATCTTTTACGCCACCAGCAGCTTTGATGTTGAAGAGATGGCTAAGGACTTTTGAACTTGGGGGAGGAAGATTGTTTTAAAGAAAAACTAAGGCTAATGATGTCAGCTGCGAATACGAATTCGGGTCAGCTGGAACGATGAAAGCTTGAGCCTGTTTAGGAATTCTATAAGGTAGATCGAAATTAGAAGCCTGAGCCCATGCTTAATATGTTGGGTACTAATAGCATTGTATCCTTTGGGAGGATAACACGTGTGGTCATTGGTCGTAGGAGACATCACGCAGTGACCTTTACGAATGCGATATTGTAGAACGATTCCCCCCAACTCAATATAATCAACTATGGAAGAATGATGTATGAACACCTCGCGAGCTCGCCTCTCCTCACGAGCTCGCCATTCCTCCTCGAGTCTACGAGTTGTTTCTGGATCGGCCCGAGCTGCGAATTGCTCTGGCCTCCTCGCTTTGAGTTATCTCACCTACATTGCGTGCTCTATCAGGAATGGGATCTTCCGAGTTGGATGGTTCATTATCCCCTATTCTGTATGCTCGACGATCATGACCTAAAGCCATCTACACATAAAAGGGGTACAATTAGGTCGCAGCAAGCAGACCATACCTAAATGTCTCAGTTTTTTACTAAAGAAATTCCCTACTCTATATATCGCAAATGTCACACAGATAGCTAATGTAATGAGGGGTTTAACCTATGAGGGGACGACCTACGAGCTAAAGATCTACATGTATCTAATCCTACAATTCACATGCATGAGAAGCACAAACAGTAAACAGATCGCAAATAAACAAGCAACACTATAAAACCAATAGGAAAAGAAGAGTCGTGACCAACAAGAAACACAAGATTGTAAAGACTCAACATCGAGAATACGAAACGTTCAACTCATTTCAGACACAGAAAGTATAATACAAGTTCAACGCAACACAAATGCAATGAAAATAGATCAAAAACTAAAAGCTTGAAGTAAAAAACGGAACTTACTGTGAATCTTTATCAAAATCTTTATCAAAAAATGAGGAATTTGGTGACTAAGGATGAAGAATCTGAGAAGAACCAATGAAAAAGTGTAGAATGAAGCGAAAGGAAACTCGATGGCTGGAGAAGAAAATGATGGAGTGAAAAAGAAATGAAAGGGCTTCACCAATTTATAGGGGCGGCTGAGCTCGCGCCTTAGTCGTTCGATCTAGGTGCCATATAACCGCCTTAGATCTAATGGTGCAGCGCGAATTACGACTTTTGTAATTATGGGTCGTCAGTTGAAAGACGTGCCCATTAAATACGCATGACATGAGACGTGCCAGTGCCGGTTGAGTTATCGTCTAAATTGTCGCCATGTGTCAAAACTGATGGGATGGAGTTTGAAAATCCGCACAACTACAATTCAAGATGATTTAACTTTTAGTAGCGAGCTCGAGTTCCTAATTCGCATAATGAACTGAGAGCTGAAGGCTGATGTTATGGGTATTTTTCGGATTCAAGAAATATGCTGGTAAAAGTCTGATAAAAACCTAATAAAAACCCAACAAGTCAACCCAATGAAGTGGCCTAGCAGACAAAACTCGGTCCATCAATGTCCAGTCTATGCGAGCTCTATAGCTCGCGCTAGCGAACTCGAATCATAGTTATTATTTACAGATCGTTGCTAATATTATACAGTTCGCACTATACATAGCTCACTACTCAGAACGAGATCATCTAATGCAGTTTATAGCTCGCGCAGTAATCAGTTCAATGAGAAAATCTTCCAGAAAATGTAGTAACCCAAATTAATCGTGATTCTTCTACCAGAATTAAAAATAAATTCAAATTCAAACTTAGTAAATGTGATATCTGATTTTGCGGAGCAGTTTCCTGATTCGGTGCTAACTAATTAGAAAGTGTAGTTAATGCGATGATATTTTCCTATTTTATTTCAACTCAAATTATAACCGCCTCTCTCTATAAATAGATGCTAAAATTCATTGTAATAGATATACACATACACAGATACAAGCAATAATACATTGTTTCTCTGCAGAGTTATTGAGAGGAACAGTTGTGGACGTAGGCACACTTGCTGAACCACATTAAAAATCTTCTTTGTGCATTGTTCTTCATCTCTACCTTCTATTTTTCTTTTGTTTTCTGTTTTGTTTCACATTGATTGTAGGTATTGAGCTTTGAACTGTGATCAACTAGAAATCAACGTCAATAGTTGTATTTCAATTTGACTGTGAGTGTTGTATCATTATATATGGGATTCGCATCAGTTAATATCAGGATTTTGAGTATTAATTCAGGTTTAATTTATCAATTTTTTTTTTTTTTTAATTTTTTTTTGTCCTTTTAGCCGCATTTTAATTTTTTTTAGGGTTTTTGTTTGCCTTGCCGAATCAATCTTTGAATTTCATCAATTATCACTAGTTGATTGTATCAGCCGAATATCACAGTCCACCATCAATCCTTATAATATTTATTTATTTATTTATTGTTTGTTTCTTAAATAGCCGCAACTCAGGGTCCACCATCGAACATTATACTATAATTTGTTTTCCTTCCTTCGTCTCTTGTAGTGTCACCATCCTTATCTATCAATTTTTTTTTTTTCTTTTCTTTGAGTCTACGTCTCACCATCAAATTAATTCTTTTTGTCTTTTATCCCTTGCAGTCTACACGTCAAACATCAATCGCCATTTTATGTATCCAGTATTAATATCGTCAGTTAGGATAAATTAATTAAATTTATCAATTATATTATTTTTTTTAAAATAAATTTATTTCTCTATTTAATTCAAAATCATCCTAATTTTTTTAAATTATGAGAGATTAATATAGAATTACTATATATATATATATATATTTCTTTTGTCTTTTCTTGGTCTGTTGGTTCCAACATACTGGTCTTAGTCTGTTTGCGCGCCATTATTAATCGTTTATCCTGCACCATCATCTTATTTTCTGGTCTTTGTTTATTAGATCGCATCTAGTTTACTGGATCGCATTGTGTTTTCATTGCTGGTTCATTGAGTGAGAACAAAATAAATAAATAAATAAATAGAACACGTGAGGGAGCAGTACAAAATTAGTTGAAGTATACAAATGTCAATTGCGGCTTTCAACGGAGCTTCTACGTTGAAGGAAACATCCTTTTGACATTTTTTAATCCTTTCATGTTTTTCTTGTTGTGTTTCCACCGATGTATGAATCTTTGGATGAGGTCAAAGGAGACAATCGGACTTCTACGCAGGTATTCAATCTCCACCTATTAATGACATGGATTTGGTCACGGCACCTGCCTTATGATTCCAACCAGTTCTTTTCGTATCTTGCAAGAAAAATGGAGAAAAGTATCAAAATAATATTGAAAAAATTTGAAAATATGTTATTTTAGAAAGGATATAGACTTTGAATGTAATTATTTAAATATGTTTAAGTGATTTGTAATTAAGTGAAAAATGAATATTTCTACATGGTTGTTTATTTTTTTGATAATTTTAAATAATTTGACTACTTAAAAAAATAAAAATAACTTAATAATATAATTCAATATTATTAAGTTATCAGTAAAAATAAATAAATAAACAGCCTATAAGTACTATAAACATTTTATACAAGGCGATTAGTGTATGATTTTATGGTTGGATTTGAAGAGATAAACAAAATTTGACTTTAACTGTTTTTCAGTAATATATTAAACGATTATAATTATTTTTTATAACATCCATCTACCCAAAAAGAAGAAAAAAAAAGTGCATTAATACACTGATTTTATATGTTTGAGAATTCATATAACAATTAATGAATTTGGATTCTCCCTTATTACAAGCTTTTTACTAATTTATCTAATTTCATGAGATATAAAAATTATAATCAATGAATTATCGAGATATGATTATTTATCATATTTATTTTTTCAACCATCAATTATATATTAAAAAAAAAAAAAAAAAAATCGCATAAAGGTCTCCCTATAATACCATGCGAATAGATGGGCGTGGTGTCCAATTAAGCATCTCTGCCTAAGGGAGTACGTAAACCGGCATTAGGGCAAAGCTGCAATTAGCTGACTAGTATATTTGGCCAACGAAATTGTATGAAGACAAACAAATTAATAATGACAAATAAATAAATTAGTAATGTGATAATGACATTGCGTGCATGTTTCTATTAGAGTTGCTTTGTTTTCAGTGAAAAAAGAAAGTGGAGAATGAGCATGATTTCAAATTTAACCAAGAGGGAATACATACACACGTACATACATCCACATATATATATATATATATATATTCTTTCTTTCTCTCTGTTCAAAGAAAGCCAATGGTAGCATCTCTTAACTACTTTAACTTTAATTAATTATTGAAGAATAATAATAATTCACGTTATCTTCTCTTTTAATATGACCACAGTCCTCCATAATGATATAAAAATTCCTTATTAAAATTTCCTTGCAATTTTATCACTCTTTTCACTCAAATGAATATAAAATAACCAGTCAAATTAAACCATAAAGAACCTGAAACAATGAATATTTACTAACTAAAATCAATGTACTAAAATAGGTACAAATAATGATTTATATCAAATTCATCACCAATAAAAATAAAATTTCACCAAAAATATTTTTTTAACCACTAAACTTAATTAAAATCCATCAAAATTACTTCTAGATCATGATCATATGTGAATCTATAAATTACCTTATAATCACAAATAGATTCGAAATTAAAATTTAATAGAAAAATATTATATAAAGATCGATTAATATTTAACTTTTGAAACCTTTATAAATTGGCTTAAAAACTTGATCAAATATTCTACGAATTTCTTCATAAATTCATCATATCATAAATTTCAATGATAAAACAATTCAGTCGTATCTATATTTAAATTTTAACTCCTTGATAGCATTCACAATTTCACCTTAATCCAAGAGTTATTGCATTTATCGTTACTCTTTTCCATTTTTCTGGTCTCATGTACTGACCACTGCCTTAATATTTCCCTCACCTTGCTTGCCTTTGCACACGACACCTATAATTTTCTCCTAAAATATATTAGCCACAAACTCACTTCAATCTCTGATTCTCTCTTTGACTTGATTCTTCTGCTTTTAAGTTTTGAACGTTTGCTTTGATTACTCATGCTTTCATTTTGATTGACTTTTCCAAATTCTCACTTCGCATCAATTGCTTGGTTGATAATCAGCCCAAATAAATTGAAGTGCTAAACCATTGAGACTTACAGTGAATCAATGCAATATTATCATCGGTAACGTTCATGTTTCATTTTCTCAAAAAAAAAAAAAAAATCATGTTTCATGATCAACACAGAAGGGACTGATTGATTTTGCAATTTCAAATTAACAGCTTACACTACATCAAAATATTGAAATATTGTATTTTATTTGACAAAAAAAGATTTATTTAATTATTTTGATAGAATGATGCTTTAATTTGTTTGAAGAAAATAATATTATTGGTAAGAAAAAATCAAATTGCTTTCTTTACAAAAAAGAGAAAAAAGCAATTGACAATTATATTTTGGAAATATGTTATGGTGCAGGCGACTTGGTGCATGTAGCAATTTTGGCTCTCCAGAAATCTGATAATAGTACAAGACAAATTAATCAATGTACATGATTAATTAAAAAAAATCAAGTGTACATTTTTGGTGTAGTGTGAGAGAACACCAAGCAACTTGCACGACCTTCCACATGTGGACACACAAATTTACAAAGAAAAGCATCTCTTCCACATGTTTCAATTTAACTGTAGATGTTGTATCATTATTTAACTGTAGATATTGCATTATTACATATAAGATTTGTATAAGTTGATATTAGAGCTTTTGGTATTACTTCGAGTTTAATTTATCTTCTTTTTTTGGGAGGGGGGGTGGGGGGTGTGTTGTCTCAATTTTAATTTTTTTTTTTTTTCCTTTTAGCCGCTTTTTTTTTTTTTTTTTTTTTTTTTTTCGGGTTTTTGTTTGCCTTGCCAAATCAATCTTGTGCTCTATCAATTATCATTAGTTGATCGTATTAGCCGAATATCACTATCCACCATCAATCTTTATAATCTTTTTTTTTTTTTATTTGTTTCTAAATTGCCACAACTCACAGTCCACCATCAAACATTATACTATCATATTTTTTGTCTTCCTTTGTCTCTTGTAGTATCTACCATCATTATCTATCAATTTTCTTTTTCTTTTCTTCTGTTTCTTGTAGTCTGCGTCTCACCATCCTTCGTCAATCAAATTATTATTATTATTTTGTTGTCTTTTGTTGTTAATAGTCTGCACATCAGGCATCCATGATATTTATAGAGTGTTTTTATAATTAATATCTTAATTTTAAAATATTAAGATAAATTAATTAAATTTATTCATTATATATTTTTTAAAAAATAAATTCTCACTACTAAAATAATTTTTTCTTCTATTTAATTCAAACATAATGGATAAATTTGATTGATTCGTTCTAACTTTTTAAAGTTTTGAAACATTGATAATAAAATTACTATATATATATATATATATATTTCTCTTGTTTCTTTGGTTTCTTTGGTCTTTTCTTGGTCTGTTGGTTCCAACATGCTGGTCTTGGTCTACAAATTTCAATGATATGGATTTTGCCATGGCACCTGCCTTATGATTCCAACTAGTTCTTTTCGTACCTTGCAAGAAAAATGGAGAAAAGTATCAAAATAATATTTTTTTCTCCAAATATATTTCTTGTAAATATCAAAAAAAAAAAAAAAAAAAATTGAAGTAGTACAAAATTAGGATAAATTTGAATATATATTATTTTAGAGAGGATGTAGACTTTGAATATAATCATTTAAATATGTTTAAGTGATTTGCAATTAAGTGATAAGTGAATCTTTCTAAAGGGTCGTTTGTTTTTTTTAAGTAGTTTTAAGTGATTTGATTACTTAAAAAAAAAAAACAAAAAACAAAAAGAACTTAATGGATGTAATTTGGTAATATTAAATTATAAGCAAAAAAAAATAGCCTATTAGTACTATAAACATTTTATACAAGGTGATTATTGTATGATTTCATGGTTGGACTTGAAGAGATAACCAAATTTTGATTTTAATTGTTTTTCATTAATATTTTATACGGTTATAATTATTTTTTGTAATGTCCGTCTAGCCAAAAAAGAGAAAAAAAATAAAGTGCATGAATATCCTAATTTTATATGTTTGAAAATTCATATAATAATTAATGAATTTGGATTCTTTCTTAATAGGATTTTTCTATTAATTTGTCTAATCTTGTGACACATAAACATTATAATTAACGAATGATTGAGATATGATTGTTTATTACATTTACTTTTTCAACCATCATTTATATATTTAAGAAAAAAAAGAAAAAATTCAGATCAAGATCCAACTATAATACCGTGCGAATAGATAGGCGTGACATCCAAGCATCTCTGCCTGTAATACCGTGCAAATAGACAGGCGTGACATCCAAGCATCTCTGCCCAGGAGACTACGCAAACCGCTGTTAGATCAAAATGCTCTAAACTGGTGGAGTTGCAAGCAGCTGACTAGTATATATGGCTCACGAAATTGTAAAGCCAGCACTGGTATAGTCTGATAATGACAAATAAATCAATTAATAATGTGTTCATGACAGAGAAAAATATAATGTGATAATGCAAATTACTAATTATTTGACATAAACAATTGAATAATAAAGTACCTGCCTAAAAATACCAGCTAAAATGCACTGCCTGCGTGTTTCTATTAGAGTTGGGATGTTTTCAGTAAAAAAAGAAAGTGGAGAATGAGTATGATTTCAAAATCAACCATGAGGGTTCAAGTGAAATTTCACAGGCTTTTTCCATATATGTATATTCCTTCTTTCTTTCTTTCTGTTCAAAGCAGGACAATGGTAGCGCTTCTTCACTACTTTAGTCCCAATTAATTATAGGGGATTAATAATAGTTCACGTTATCTCCTATTTTAATAGGACAGTCCTCCATAATAATATAAAAATTCCTCTCATTAAAATTTCCTTGCAATTTTACCAGTTTTGTCACCCTAGATGAATATAAAATAACCTACTAATTAAAATCAATAAACTAATATAGGTACTAATAATGATCTATATCAAATTTGTCACCAATAAAAATAAAATTTCACTATAGATATTTTTTAACTATTAAATGGATTAAAATCCATCAAAATTACTCTACGTGTATGAATTCCTATTGCTCTAATATTTCCTGCACCTTGCTTGCTTTATCATTTTCTTCAAATGGCACGCGACATCTATCATTTTCTCCGAAATTATATTAGCCACTCACTTCAATCTCTCATTCTCTCTGACTTGAATCTGCTGCTTTTGATCGTTTGCTTGGATTTCTCATGCTTTGATCAGTTTGATTGACTTTTCCAAATTCTCAATTTCTCACTTCACCTTTGCTTGGTTGATAATCAGCGCAAATAGATTGAGACTTACAATGAGTGTTAAACCATTGAGACTTAGAATGAATCAATGCAATATTATCATCGGTGACATTCATTTTTATGGTCAACATGGAAGGGACTGATTATTTTGCAATTTCAAATTAACAGCTTACACTACATCAAAATATTGAAATAGTGCATTTTATTTCACAAAAAACGATTTAATTAATTATTTTGATAGAATGATGCTTTAATTTGTTTGAAGAAAATAATATTATTGGTAAGAAAAAATCAAATTTGCTTTCTTCAAAAAAAAAAGAAGCAATTGACAATCATATTTTCGAAAACAAAAAACAGTTTCATGTATTGATTGAAACAAATTTCTCTCATGAAAACAGGCATGCAATTTATTAATTACAATTTTATTAGATTTTGATAGCACTTGTATAGTTGTATGTTATGGTGTAGGCGGCTTGGTGCATATAATGGTGGATTTCGAAAATTTGTTCAGGGGATATATGAGTAAAATAATAAAAATATCAAAAATTAAAAAGATACTAAATATATAATATTTTTATATAAAATAATGTTTGATAACACTATATAATTTAAATAAAATAAACATATATTATATTTAGGTAAAATGAATAGTTATTCATTAAAGTTGTAAATTGTCAATTAATTTTGCATAGCATATGAAAAATAGAAGTAAATAGTTCTTGTAGAGGGGAGAAATAAAAGAATAAAATTAAAAAATATATATTATTTAATTAGGAGTAAGAAAATATTAGAAATATAAAAATATATTTAATAGAAATAATAAACGGGAGGGAATTAGTTATATTAGAATCATAAAGAATGAATAGTTGGGTTAAAAGAATTATAATAAATAATTAAAAAAGGGAAAAGTAGGACCCGGAACTTTAAAAAAAAAAAAATAATTGAGTACGGCACCACAACTTTCCAACAACTTTTTAAAATCAAATAATAATAATAATTAAAATAACAGATTTTAATTGTGAAGCTGACAGCTTCCAAAAGATAAATGAAAGCTGACATCTGTACGGTAAAAGTACAGCACTCGATCAGCATTCGTGCAGACTTTTTATGTAGTTTGAGAGAACACGAATGACTAATTATTATTCTGAAACAACATGCAAACTTCACTTGACACACGTTTGAAACCTAAAACCACTGACCTCCCATATGTGATCACACAAATTTACACAATAAAACACAACTCTCTCTCTCTCTCTCTCTCTCTCTCTCTCTCGCTCTCTACACACATGTCACTTCAAAATAATTGAATGCAAATTAAAAACAGGTACTTTGGTAAATTTGTTGAAATACATGGACCATTAGATAAATATAGAGAGATCATCAGCCATTTATTATGTATATAATCTATGCACTCGTCAATTTGTAAACTTCCAATCCAGCAAGCAAAGCAAAGCAACAAAGAAAAGTCTGCATTTCATCTTCTTTTCTTCCACGGCCACCGGAGTTAGATCGCGAGTGCTCTCCCGTTTCAAGTGGAAATGGACAACAACAGTAAATGTATCAAGTGTCTGTCCCGGCCATGTACCTGCAGCCCGTTCGATTCGAAGGAACTGCTGTTTTGTAAAAGTGGCGATCAGAACCATGGAGTCTCCATTGCTATCGTGGGTGGTCGTCGCAGAAATGTCCTTGACTCTACTGTTGCCTCTCTCCGCTCTCTTGGTATCCCTGTAATTGACTCTCTCTCTCTTTTATGTCTCTTTTCTCGTCTGTGTTTTGTTTTGTAGTTTTGAAGAAGACGTGAAAGGAATCTAGTTTAGTTTTATGTTGTTGGTGCAAAAGTTCCGTTGAACTATTTGTTGTTGAGTGGAGAGTTCAAGTTTTAATTTTTGCTGTTTATGTTTTTGGTGGTTTGGAAGGTTACTGCATCGGCGGGATGCAAGGAAAAGAGAAGATGGAGTGAGAGATGTGGAGTGGAGTGTGAAGCATTTTGGGAGGCTTGACGTTCTTCTGAATGCTGCGGCTGGGAGTTTCCTTGTGCCCTAGAGGATTTGGCTCCAGATGGCTTTGGAATAGGTTGTGTTTTTGTTTTATAAAGCGTGTAGATTGATGCAGTACACAGTTGAGTTCATATCTGTAATGAGTGCTGAAGTAATAAGCCTTTATGCAGAATTTGATAAATTTTTATTTCTGTTCCAGATGTTTCTCCATACTGATTTCGCAAGCGGTTAAACTAATTACATGTCATTAATTGGTTTATTTTAGACTGTTCTTATGAGGTTGTAAACATTGAAATTGACTCTTGAGATGCAGTTTGTATGGTCTATATGGGTATGGAAGAAAGCCTATTCAATTTATACAGACAAGAAACTGCAGTACTTTTCTGTTGTTGTTGTTGTTGTTGTTGTTGATGGTGTCATTGCTGTTGCTATTGTTGGAATCCGACCCATCAACTTAACTACACCCTTGTTGTTGTTGTTGTTGTTGTTGTTGCCACTGCTGTTGTTATTGTCATTGCTGTCAGTGTTATTATTCTCAGTAGGTGATGGGGTGGTGTTGTTATCGTTGTTGCCGTTGTTAGATGGAATGTCGGTGTTGTTGTTGTCAAAAAAGGCGACGGGGCCCAGCAAAACAGAAACAGTCATTGTCTGAAAAAAACTATTTGGTTGCGTGGTATTGTTGTTGTCGATGGGACCCTTTGAGTTCTTTTTTGTATCGAAATCGAATTGGTAAATTCAGGATTCTATATTGATTTGAGCATAGGTCAACAACGTAAGATTAAGTATTCTTGAAAAAAAAACGTGAGATTAAGATCCTGTTTTGATAAGAATTTTTGCTTTAGTTGTCGAGTTTGAAAAATCAAAATCATAGTCATCATCGGACATGGATGTCATAATAATGAATGGTTCTGATTCATGTCTACCGAGTCCATAACAAGAATATATTCATAAATGCGGCAGAAGAAAATATGGGAAGGTGTGGTTGTTGTCAATCAAATCACGCCTTTTCCGGTTAATGTGAATCAAGATCTCCACGAAAAGTTTGAATCTTGACACTAGACACGATTTTCTTCTTCTTATTATTTTTTTAAATATTTGTTTATCATTGTGGAGATACAATGGGCATAAAGAAATAAAATAATGTTGCTCTATCCGAATTGATGTCAATTGATGTGACATATTAAAAAATAGAAAATTAAATCGATTAAAATTAATAAATTAAAATTTGACTGGACACTCTTACTTTTTAGATACCACCACGTTATTTAGATAAAATAATATTACTAAAAAACTTGAATTCACTTTTATCAAAGTGCATGCCCAGATCATCTATAGAAGAAAGCACATGCCCACATCATCCAAGATCCTTTCTTGATTTCCTTGTTGTCGTTCGTTTACTGAGATAGAATATTCTCCTAGTCTTATTATTTAGGGAAAATTGAAAAAATGGCGTTTTTGGGAAGGTCATCCTCAAAAGTAGCTCTTTTATTTTATATTATTAATAAAAGTATTGAAAGGACAAAAACACCCTTAATGAGTAATTTTTGAAATCAATCCCAACCTATAGGTTGGGATTTCAACCCCGAGGTTGGGAATTTCAAATAAGGTTAAATATCAAAAATTGGGATTCTCAACTTTTAGGTTGGGATCCCAACCTAAAGGTTGAGAATCCTAAACTTAGATATTTATTCAAGTTTGGAATTCCCAACCTCAAGGTTGGGATTCTCATCCTTGAAGTTGAGATTTCAAATATGAATATTGAATCAAGATTGGAACTCCCAACCTTTAGGTTGGGATTCCCAACCTGGAGGTTGAGAATGTCAACCTAAATGTTCAATTATATATATTTCGTAATTAAACAAATTTTAGGGTTGTTTCGTAATTATTAAATTTAGAATAGAGGGCGTTTCTTGGGTAAGAAGCGCCCTTAAAGATATTTTCTAAAATTACAAAATTGCACTTTTATTTTTTTGAATTATCAAACCTGACCTTATTATTATTTTTTGAACAAAATTACCCCTCCTATTTCTTCAATATCAAAATTCATAATCCCAACCTCAAGGTTAGGATTCCCTATCAATCCTAACTTTCAAATTGGGAATCCCAACCTCGAGATTGTGATTCCCAACCTTAATTGAAAATTTAGGGTAAAATTCATAATTAAATAAATTTTTGGGGTTATTTCATAATTATTAAATTTAAAATAGAGGGCGCTTCTTATCCAAGAAGCGCCCTTAAAAGTATTTTTAAAAATTACAGAATAGACTTCTAATTTTTTGAATTATCAAAACGGATATTATTATTATTTTTTGAACAAAATTACCCCTCCCATTCCTTCAATATCAAAATTCATAATCTCCCACAATTCATCAACATCATCAACCACAATTCATCAACATCATCAACATCTTCCACAACAACAACAACATTATCAAATCAACAATTAACAAACAAACACAAAAAAAAAAAAAAAGAAATCTGGTTCTGGGTTTGCGACCCAGAACCAGACCACTCTCTTCTTCTTCTTCTTCTTCTTCTTCTTTCTTTTTTTTTTTCCTGCCTTGGTTCTGGGTCGCGAACCCAGAACCACACTGGTTCTGGGCTCGCGAACCCAGAACCGTCTTTGGTTCTGGGTTCGCGAACCCAGAACCAGATCTGGTTCTGGGTTTGCGAACCCAGAACCGGCGTGGTTCTGGGTTCGCGAACCCAGAACCACACTGGTTCTGGGCTCGGCTGGTTCGCGACCACCATCGCGAACCAGATCCAACTCAGGAAAAAAAAAGAGAAAAAAAGGAAAGAAGAAGAAGAAGAAGAAGAAGAAGAAGAAGAAGAAGAAGAGAGGGTGGGTCAGTGGAGAGAGAATCAGAAATGGGGTCAGTGGAGGGAAAGTTTTAGAGAGAGAATCAGAAATGGGGTGGGTCAGTGGAGGGAAAAATAATGGTAAATGGTAATTAGCTGAAAAATTAAGGGTATTTTGGACCAAAAAGAATCATGCTGCAGGAAATTCAAAAAAAAGAGCTAATATCCCAAAGGGCCATTCAAAAAGGGTTATATTTGGTTAAAACCCTATTATTTACCCTTACTTTTTATTAAAAAAAGCTGGAGTTTGAGTGCCACCAAAGGATCATCTCACTTACCATCCCTCTATAATACTCCATTTTCATCTTCAATAGTGGTTTTAAACGTTGGCATGCACTTTTATTTAGAGGAAATTAGGTGTTTTAATAATTTGTTTGGGTTTTTATATATAATAAATTAATTCATCCTCATAAGGTTAGTAATGGAATTTAAAACTGTGCTTACAGTATAATAATAATTAAAATTTTAAATTTTATTAATGTATGAGTTTATAAATTGAGTACATAAAGCATTTGTTTTGGTGAAAATAATACATTCAACCTATACGAAAACTTGAAAAAAGAAATTTAGTAAGTAGTATAAATATTTTAACTCCAATAAGTACGATAAATGTTTAATTGGAGTTATAACATTTATCGTACTTTGTGAATTCTTCAAGTTTTGGTATAGGTTGAATGTATTAATTTTTTAAAAAAGTTTTCATTGGATTAAAAATTTAAAGTAAGTGGGTATAATGTATTTATATAACGCAAGATTTTTTTGTACAAGAGAGGTGCCAACCAGACTTGATTAGCTAGCCTTCAAATCACTGTCAATTAGTGACAAAAGAATCTTAGTTAGAGATACCGGAGTGACGAAAATGTTCATTCCTTCTGAGGATACCGCACCTCTAATGAATCATATTCACTTATATATTTCTATTCAAAACACTTGATGATTAGAGTGCAGTCAGATCTGCATCAATTTTTAAGAGGCAGTGACTACTGATATATTTATAGATTATATTTCAACTATTACCAGCCTGGAAGATTAGCAATTGGCTGAGATAACGGATATGAATTTGAGACCGCAATTATGATTTTAGTTAAACCAGCCTAATAATGGACTTATAAGTAGCACATATTTCTTGAAAGAAAACTTGTATTTCCTTTTCTGTTTTTTTCTTATAAATTTTCAACTGCATTTGCTCCACCTCAAATAAAAATCAAGATTTTCGAACTTTTTTTTTTCTTAAGAGGAACAAAAATAAGTTTTTGCATTTTCAGATTTTTAAAGATCTTATTAACTATAAATAATTATATTAGTTTTGATTAATTACAAATAATTAGTATTAAATGTGTACAAACAGAAGCTAAGGTCGGCAGCAGAAACTTCAAGTTACCAAAATCACAAAGTGGGGACTCAGCTTTCCAAAATTACACTCTATTTATGGAGTACTCATATATATATATATATATATATGTATGTATGTATGTATGGAGTCTTTATCGCTGCAATGTATTGAAAAAAGAGAGAAGAGAGAGAGAGCTGTTGCCTTTTAGATACTCTCTCAAAGGTCAGTTCTACAAGATTGTAGTGTAACATTAATATCATATAGATTTCTACTTAAAAAAAAAAATCATATAGATTTCATAGAACAATAACATATTAGAAGGGAGTTTTCAGTGCTCCATAAACTATATACATATATTCATCTAATAAAATTATATTAAATTTTATTTTATTTATATATATATATATAAATACATTTGATGTGGAAATTAAAGAATAGATCTCAGATTGAAAAACAAAACCACATTTAGGGGTGGGCATCTCCAACTCAACCCGATAAGTCCAACTCAACTCAACAACTTTTTATTGGATTAAGTTGTGTTAAATCTTAAAAAAATTGAGATAGGTTGGGTTAGGTCGGGTTAAAAATTAAATTGGATTAGGTTGAGTTGAAAATTTTTTAACCCAACCTAACTTGACAAATGACCATACCTAGTTCTAAATCTAAGATTTTCTCATTCTTATAGAAAAACGTTTGCTAGGAATGAAGATAAAAAGTAGCTTTTGTGATGGATTGGATTTTTTATTTTGAATCATTAAATATTCATTTATACTTATTCTAGTTGTAATCAAATTATTAAGAGTATAAGAGTTATCAACTAAATTTTTATGCCATTATGGTGGATTAAATCCAATCAAATCAACTCAATCCAAATCAATTCGATTATTATTGGGTTGAAAGTTTTCAACTCAACTTGACTCAAACTCGAAAACGTCCACCCTTGACCACATTTGTACAACCAACAAAAGGCCCATAGAAAAAAGAGCAATAAAGTCATTTTGGCGAGAGGAGTAACGTATGTGTAACGGCAAGGTGTCAGATCGACACGTCAGAAAATTGCTCCTTTTTGTTTTTTTGTTTTTTTTTGGAGAATTAAGACTGGTTTAGGGAACTGTCAAAATCTACCCAAATTAGAAAATTGGTGGCACAGCCCAAAATACTGTTTTCATAGGAGAAGGATTCACCCATATGAAGGTGTGAGAGAGACTCACACCAAGGTGAGAGGCAATCCATACATAAAGTGGGAGACATTTATTTGCTATAGTCATTGTCGAACCTTGCCATTCAAAGGCAAGGGGCAGCTGTAGCCCATACCAACCGCGCTAGCTGCGAAGCGATAAAATTGCTCAATTTTGCATCATTATCTTCATTATCTTGTTTAATTTAATGCAAAGTTGAATATGCACTGAAGATAGTGATGCCCAGAAACAAAACACAGCTGCCTCATATCTTGTTTCAGTGCAACTTTGCACTGGACAGCTGTCTTGAAACAAGATACTGATGTTTATTATTGTTTTAAATTAAATGTTGACTGGTTGCGACAGGTTGACTAGGCTCGTATACTCTGAATCTGATCCCGTCCTTATTAATAAATTTTATCATAGAAATCCTCGCATTATCATCACTTGGGTCGCACTTCGAATATATCTTTCATGGCCTGGGGTCTAAAATGCCATCATATTTTAACTTGTTTGAATGGTTATTTAATCCTTTGAAGGAAATTTTCAGTGCTCTATAAAATGTGTACATAACTACATATATTCATCTAATAAAATTATATCTAATTTTATTTTTATTTTTTATATATGTAAATACATTTGATGTGGAAATTAAAGAATGGTCCAACTAGTTCTCTGCTCCATCTATGGAGCAAGTCTAGCTAGGGTAAGTGGAGTTGATTCAATGGCAACTAGATCAATCGGATTTTAACATGTAATATTCAACTTTAATTTATATATTTAATGTCATATCATTGAGTTGCATTCTATGTTCTTTATCTAATCAAATATCATAAACTTTGATTTTGTTTTTCTTTCACTTTATCCGCATTGAAATATAATTTAAAAAGATACAATATGACAACTAATGTTTTACACAATTTAATGCACAATAAATAAACCAAAGATCTTGTCTTAGTACGTTAAGCTTGGGAACCAACCAAGAGCAAGAAAGTTGGGCAGCTAGCCTGGGGATTTATCTTCACATACGTGATAATGACAAACAAATAAATTAATAATGTGATCATGAGGGAGAAAAATATAACGTGGCACTAAGTATTTGACATAAATAAATTAATAATCAGTTACCTACCTAAAAATACCACCTAAAAAAGCATTGCTTGACGATTTCAAATTCAACCATGTGGGGTCCTTGAGTTGCCAGGCTTCTCTTCTATAAGAGAACCAATGTGGGCAGCATATCTCTCGAATAGTCTTGGTTTAGTGGGTGTTTAGTCTACTGCAAAAGACCACAACAGTTCACAAACTTACTGCTGTTTGTGTTTCACAGGCTTCTTGAAGGTTGGTGGAGTGTGCTCTAGTTTCAAGTGGAAATGGATAACAACAGTACTAGGTGCCCAAATTGCCAATCCGATCCATATACCTGCGTCCCAGAACTTCTGTTTGATAGAAGTGGCAATCAGAACCATGGAGCCTTCATTGCTTTCATGGGTTGTGTCCTTGACTCTGCTCTTACCTCTCTCCACTTTCTTGGCATCCCTGTAATTGACTCTCTCTCTTTAATGTCTCTTTTCTCCTCTGGGTTTGTTTTGTTTTGTATTTTTGATTAAGTGTGAAAGGAATCTAGTTTAGTGTTATGTTGTTGATGCAAAAATTTTATTGAACTATTTGTTGTTGAGTGGAGACTTCGGGTTTTAATTTTTGTTGTTTATGTTTTTGGTGATTTTGAAGGCTATTTGCATCGGCGGGAGATGTAAGGAAAAGAGAAGATGGAGTACTGAGAGTTGTGGAGTCGACTGTGAAGCATTTTGGGAGGTTTGGCGCGGGGAATTTCGTTGTGCCCTTTGAGGATTTGACTCCGAATGGTTCTTGTTGTTTGTGTGAGGATATCGTAGTTAATTTGTGTGTCTAGAAAGGTTCTTGTTGTTTTGCTTTTTGTAGGTGCAACTTGCAATACAAAGAGTGCAACAACATTGTCATATGTTTTGTTTAGGAGGTTTGCATTATGTTTTGTTGTGGTGGTGGTTTTTTTTTTTTTTTTTTTTGGTGGTGGTTTGTAGCATGTTTTAATGGTGGTGGTGGCAGTGGAGGTGTTTTGTTTAGGTGGTTTGTAGTAATATGTGGCGGTGGTGGTGTTTTGTTTAGGTGGCTGTAATATGTGGCGGTGGTGGTGTTTTGTTTAGGCGGTTTGTAATATGTTTTGGTGGTAGTGGTGGTGTTTTGTTTAGGTGGTTAGTAATATGTGGCGGAGGTGGTGTTTTGTTTAGGTGGTTTGTAATTTGTGGTGTTTGTTTGGGTGGTTTGCAATATGTGGTGGTGGCGGTGGTGGTGTTTTGTTTAGGTGGCTTGTAATATGTGATGGTGGTGGTGGTGTTTTGTTTAGGTGGCCTGTAATATGTGACGGTGGTGGTGGTGGTGGCGGCAGTGGTGATATTTTGTTCAAGTGGTTTGTTATTTTGTAATATGTGGTGGTGGCGGTGCATGATGGCGGATGCGGTGGTGTTTTATTTAGGTGGTTTGTAATATATGGTGGTGGTGTTTTGTTTAGGTGGTTTGTAGCATGTTTTGTTTAGGTGGTTTGTAATATGTTTTGTTTAGATGGTGGTGGTGGTGGTGGTGGTGTTTTGTTTAGGTGGTGGTTGTGGTGGTGTTTTGTTCAGGTGGTTTGTAACATGTTCCGTTTAGGAACAATAATATTATTCCCTTTGTGTCCTTTAATATATATGTTTGTATAATTTAATTAATTAATAATTAAAAAAAGAAATTAAATTATTATAAAAATATATACTATTAAAAATATTTCAATGAGGACTTTAAAATGAGTATAATATTGAATATATATTAATATATATTATAAATAATATATTAATATAAAATTTGCTAAATTTTTTAATGTATATAAAAATTTATTATTTCAATAATTACTTCATAGAAAGGGTAATAGTTTTAATGCAAAAACTCAATAAATATAATAAAAAGTAATAACATTAGTAGTAACTTTAATTAAAAATACATGATTAAAAAAAAAAAACAACATAACTTAAAAATAAAATATTTGACAAAAACAATTTTAAACAACCATTTAGAAATGAGGTCATCTCCACTTCTTTCATACCACCAAAATACTAGTCAAATACATTGAATGATCCATTTTCTCCTTGAAATTGTTGATCATGGGTCATTTTTCATAAATTCTCATTTATTCACTTCGAAGAGCATTGCATAGTATGGAATCTTTTATAGAATCCATATCCCTCTGTAAAATTTTATTCTTTTCACATCATTCTCGTAACTCTAATTTATTTTTGTCTCATTTTGAGTTTATAACAATTGAAGTTTATAATTCTTTTGGAGTAGAGATTGAGTTTCTTGCATAACGGTGTTGTAAAATATCACCATGAAGACAAGCAAATTTTTGAGGAAGAGACCTAAACTTGTTGTTGCTCCAAGAGGCAACAGAAGTGGTATAACCACCTATCCATTGTTTGAAAAATTAAATAAGATAAGAAACATTGTTGGAAATTTGAATGGAAACTATGTTAGATGTTGAATGGAAACTAAAACATAAATTACTATTAAAGGTTGTAGAAGGTTGATCGTGAGAAGAGCACACATAATTCAGTTTGTGGTGCGACCAAGGATGCGAGCTATGATAGTAGAAAGGAGGATTGTAAGAATATGCATATAAGGATAGTGTGCATTCTTATCAGAGGAGGGCAACTTGAGGTCGAATGATACTCTAACTACAGGACATTGTGAACCACAACTAAAAGTTATAACAACCTAGTTGCAGGAGACACTAACTACCTAACCAGTGTGTAACGCACACGCAGATCAAGAGATAATATCTATTATACACGTGTTGAATGACTCAATGACTATCCTAACATCTACCATACACGTGTTGGGCGGCTTTAGGCCTTACACATATGTAGCCTGATGACCATTAAAGGAGAGCATACAACTTCGATGTTTTGAAAATATTTTTGTTTTCCTTTTAAATCTTATACAACTGCCGTATACAAATATACATAATTATATGTATGATTTTGAATAAATATTTTTCTCAAAACATAAAATAATATTATTTGAAATATTCTGAACATTTCTTATAATATCTCAATGTTGAAAACATAAAATTTTGATTGGAATTTTTTTATAAGAATACATATATATTACTTCATGATAAATTCTCATTTCAGTCGTAATATATAATTTGTAATCTAAACATTATCTAAAATGATAAATTATTCATTTCCCATAAATAATAAAAACTGATATATAAATAATTATAATTAAATCGATTCAATAAAAAATAAATTATCCACCATAGAACTTCTTTGCTTAAATTTGGATCTAAAAAGATTCTCATCTGATTATCTTAGATCCACCCCAAAATCATATAAACTCAATTTAGAATTTTTAGAAAAATTAACTAATTTTTTGAATTTCAAATCCTATTGAAATAAAATAACTTATCTGAATAATTTAATAAACCAAATATTTTGTTCACCCATCCAGATTTTTTTTTTTTTTTGCTATAGAATGAGTTCTATATGTGTGTTTTCTTTTGTTGGTTTAAAGCTATTGAAGATCTTTGAAACTTGAAACTAAAGTGTTGATGTTAAAACAAACAAATCTAAATGAGAAATGATCAAGACTGATCTTGCAACCATAAATATGTTGCAGAGAATTTCTATTTCTTTTTCATTTCATGAATACAATAAGCAATACACTACTATATATATTTACACTGGAACTTATTACACAAGAAAAGTATGACCTCTAGACTTAGTTCTCATTGGTTAAACTTTAGCTGAGCTGGATCCTCTCAACTGATTTTTCCACCAATGCTAGAACAGAATCTGATATAGTTGAAGCATCATGGCTGTCATATTGTTCCCACTTTGATCATTACTAACTTATACATTAGATGTTGATCAAGCTTAACTTGTTCAAGTTAGTTTGCTATGTTCTGCTTGTGTAAGCTGAACATTCTTCTTAACATTTCCCTTCAAACTCAATGGGGAGTTTGACACATTGAGTTTGGACCTTAGAAATTGAAATCTAGGAGTTGACAACGACTTAGTAAAAACATTTGCTATTTGGTCAACCGAAGGCATATGATTAAGTAGAATTTGCTTCTGCATGATCTTTTCTCTAACAATGTAAAGATCCAACTCAATGTGTTTTGTCCTTGCATGTAAAACTAGGTTGTTTGCCATAGCAATTGTGCTTTGATTATCAACCCAGATTGTGGGAACTCTTTGTTGAGGTACTTTGAGTTCTTGGAGAAGAGATCTTATTCGTGTTAGTTCAGTAACTACAGAGGCAAGGCTTCTATATTCAGCTTCAATTGATGATTTAGATATTGCATGTTGCTTTTTGATGCTCCAAGCAACAAGGTTTGATCCAAAATATATACAAAACCCTAAAGTAGACTTTCTATCATTCGGATTAGATGCCTATTTAGCATTTGAAAAGCCTACTAAATCATAACATGAGTTAAGATTGCTTGACTTGTCAAATAAAAGACCTTGAGTTGAAGATCCTTTTAAGTATCTAAGTATTATCTTCACAGCCTTACAACACTTATCCAAAGGAGTTTGCATAAATTGACAAACTTTATTGATAGCAAACACAATATCGGGCCTTGTAATTGTTACATACTGCAATGCTCCAATAATTAATCTATACCACTACTACAAATTGCATAATTAGTAACAAAAAATATAGTTACTAAAAGTATTAAATTTTGTCACTAATGGGTTTTAGTGACAAAAAAAGTTCTCGTTCCCGTTCGTTACTTAAAGTTCGATACTAAAGACAATTAGTGACCAACATAAAATATTGGTTATTAATTGTTGAGAACATTAGTGACCACCAATTTTGTTACTCATAACTTAAAAGTTTCATTACTAAATCTATTCATTGGTCCCATAAAAATAATATATTTGTGTAATATTAGTGAGGAAATGGTCACTAATAATACACATTAGCTACAAAAATTTAGTCACAAATACACAATTAATGGTCACTAATGTGCATATAATTAGTAATGTAAAAGTTGGTCACAAATTATCTATTTTTTTCTTGCTATAGAGTGCTTTGATTAGTAATGCAGATTTGGCCACTAAAACAATTTTATAATTAGTGACCATTATTTTGATCACTAAAAATCAACTCTTTTTGTCTCTAAATCCATTTAGTAGACTTGGAATTGAATACCAATAGTGCATATAAATTCTTTTAGCCATAGAATATTATGTCACAAAAGCATTGCATTTTGTCACTAATATATATATATATATATATGTATATTTATGTATTAATTGGTTTATACATTAATCATAAAACTTGTATTTTGGTCACTAATGGCAACAACTAACAAGATCCATCTACATTATACATAATATATTAAATTTACAATTACTGACAAATAACTAAATTATATTTACTTAATTAATGATAATAAGAAATAATCGTATAAAGAACATAAATTTTGAAATTTAAAATCTTATTTCTTAAACTAATAAAATTGTAAATAAAATATATATAAGAAACAACATCAATTAATATTTATATCCATAAAATCTAACTTAAATGTATAATATATCCAACATAAGTACAACAAAAAGATGAAGTCATTGACATAAACCAATAAAGACCAATAAAATAACATAACATCCCAAAATACTAATACGAAGTTGTAAAATATTCAACATAAATAAGTAAATGCAAACTATGACAGAAAGATGCATCTTGTTGATAGAAGCCAATAACCATCTATCTGCAAAAAATAGAAAAAACAAAGAGCATGAACTGATTCTTAACATGTAGAAATACATCTCTAATAATATTTAATGTGAAACTATAATAAAGTTATATAACAAATATATTAAAAAAATGAAATGAAGACATATAATTAAAAATTTAAAAGTATGAATAAAAACAATAGTAGAATGTTAAATAATGCATAACAAATTTATATCCACGGTCAAATACCAATGAAGCAACTTTTTTCCAAGTATTGTACAATGAGACAAAAATAGGCAATCAAAAACATATTGTACAATTAAGAAAATATTATTAGATTGAATAAATTACCTGTCTGATTGTCTCAATAGGTGCGAAAACCTCAGCCACATTCTATAATATAACCAAATTTTCTTTAAGAAATTATTTTCATTGACACCAACTTTATTTTCAAATAAGAGCTAAAACTATCTAATTAATGCTTATAATCAATAAAACTAATATAAGTTTCCAATAGATGACCAAAACAACATAAAAATTCAATCTATTTTATTTTAAGTAACTAAGATTGTAAATTCATATAAATAATAAAATTATATGTTAGACTAAATGAAAAAAGTTTTGAGATTACCTCTTAGTTGAGCTTGAATTTCAAGAAGTTTTTTATTAAAGTTTGAACGCATCTCAGCTAATTCAGCCTTTACTATTGTTAACTCATCAGCTAGTTGTCCAGATCTTGTTTCTGCTTCCTCAGCTCTTCTTGTAGCTTCCTCAAGTTGTGCACATCTACGTGCTATCACTCCAGAAGAGCGTTTGGGCTTAGGGCCAGCTCCTAATTCTCATATGTGCATATAATTAGTAATGTAAAATGTGAATCTTTTTATTTCTTCTTATTGTTGTGATGTCTTTAGTCTTCCGTGAATAATTTGTTGATTGTTTTTGCGTCTTAAATTTGTCAACATTTCTATTTATATAAGTATTAATATTGCATTATAAACCATGTTTATAACCTTAAAATATTTAAAACTAGTCAAACCTAAAAATACAGAGAAAATTGAATGAACCAAAAAAAAAAAAAAAAAGCATCATAAGAATCACAAACCTTATGACTTATATTGGAGTAAAATCCCCACAAAAAGAATGGTAATCACAACAATTATTATGATTTTGCATCTAAAATATCATACAGAACTAGATCTGTAGATATCTAAATGCCTTATCTCTTAGTATGATTATTATGTTATTTTTTGAATGACCTTCTAATTCTTAAATTGGTATTGCAATGAATTTATACAGTAGCTTGCATATATCACTATTCAATCTAAATGAATAAATTTATAGATAAAAACTATTAACGACTTATTAAGTAAAATCCTGAATAAGATCAATCAATTAATGTGAGACCCGAAATTTCATTTTCCTGGGAGAAATAGTGTTTCCCGGATAAAGGATATTTTCAGATGGAATAGTATTTTCAGATGAATAATGATTTCATATGAATAGTGATTTTCGGGAAAAGGAATATTTCCTCAAGTTTCGTGAAATAAAAAAAAAAAAAAGTTTTCGGTGAATAGTATTTTCGCGTGAATAGTATTTTCGATGAATAGTGTCCGTGTGAATAGTGATTTTCGGAAAATGGACCCCGGATATCATAAGCTCCAGAATATAAATTAGAGTTATCAAAAACTGAAACGGAGTAAAAATGAGTTCATTTGAATAGATTTTAAAGGTTCCGAGTATTTATTGATAAAAATACCCTCGTAAGAAAAGTTGGAAATTTTAATGAGTTTATAGCCGATTAAATTTTTCAAAGCATGAAATTAAATGTTAAGACACCCAATTAGAGTATTGCATAGCCAATTTGATGATAGGGTGATAATGGAATATTTTTGGAATTAATTGGTGTTAAGTGAGGATTAAAATTTAAGTTAAATATAATATTAATTGTGTAGGAAATAATATCTGTTAAAGAAGCACAATCCATGTGCTTGGATGAAAACCAATAAGGTTGTGACATCTTTAAGTCAAAAAGGTAAATAATTAGTTGAGATTTAATTAAGAAGTGGGTTGAGTTGTTAATGATTTAATGGATAATATAAATGGGCCAATCAAATGTGTTCATGCATAGGTGATGGCATTTAAGTGATTTTAGAATTAATTTAATGGCAAATTGGGCATTGAAAGAGTATAAGCATATAAGCAAGTGCATGATGGATGATTTGAGGAATGTAAAGTCGGTGGAGAGGGGTTGAAACCGTGCAAGCAAGCTGAAAATAGTGCCAGAGCAGAAACCGAAAGAGAAAAATAAAAGAGATTGGTGACTAGTGGCACATGTGTGATTATAGGATTAGTTTAGAGGTATTTTGGACATTAACCAGGCATGAGTATATAAAGTAAAGAGGATTGAGAGCTGATTGGAGTGTGAAGTCGGTGGAGAAGTGAAGGAAACGTGAAGAATAAGCAGCAGATCGGGAGAAGAAAAAGCAGACCCGAAAAGGAGAGAGAGAGACCGTGAGAGAGCAGAACCCGATGGAAGAAGAAGGAGCAGTTGCAGACCGTGAAGAAGGAGAAGAAGACGTGAAGGAGGAGCTGAAAGTGTGAGCTGAACTGAGAGAGAGAGCTGGAGGCGTGTCAGGCTGAAGCAGAACGTAAGAAGAAGCAGAAATTCTGCAGCTGTGAAGAGGAGGAGAAGAAGAAGAAAAAGAAGGAGAAGAAGAAGAAGAGGTCCCAAGTGAGTTCAATCCCTTCTTCTCTCTAAAATTCATCTAAGATTTCTTGATAAAAGTATGGAAATAGTGTGAATAATGAACTAGTTTTATGGGAAAATTTGTTATAATTGATTAATGAGTTGTTGGATAAATTTTATCTGTTGAAGGGAGTGAGATCACCATTAAAGTGAGCTTGGAAGTGAAGAAAAAGAATCAAGAAGTTTGGATGAAGGTCTTTGAAAGGTAAGATTTGGGGTTTGATGAATAATAGTTGATGAAATTTAATTGATCTCTTTGTTTAAGGTTATAGTTGAGTGGTTGGATGATTGTTGAAGTTTGTGTGATTAGTTGGTTGAGATGAAAATGATGAATGAAGTGGTTATATATCAATATGTGAATAACTCATAAAAGAAGGGATAATGTGAGTATTTGGATTGGGTTTTTTGTTTAAACTTGTAGTTTGTTAAATGATAGTTTATTGAGTTATTTATGAGTGATGATTTGATTTGCCATGAAGTGGATGGTGAAGTTGATATATATATATATATATTAGTAAGTGAGTTAATGATAAAAGTATTGTTATTGAAATCATTTGGATGATTGAATGAAATTTTATGTGAGAATTATGATGATGGAAATGAGGTTTTGAAAAGAAATATTAAGTAATTGTGTTGTTGGAGATATGTATGTATATTAGTGTATGGTTTATGGTGTTTTTGCATGTATTTAAGTAATTCTAATATGTGAAGGAGTGGTATGAGGTTTGGATATGAGTTTATAGTGATTAGAATTAAAAAGATGCAAAAGATGCAAGAAATAATTGGAAATTGATGGGAGAATATTAATTGAAAAGTTGATGGAGTTGTGAGTTCATTGAGAAAAATATATTGAGAGATAAAGAAATTGATTAGTTGAAATATTTGTATTGGAAGTTTATGTGAGTGAATGATGGGTTCTTGGATGAATTATTATATGTGTTTGGATGGTGAGTATGATGTGGTTGATTTTGTTAGCACCAAAGGAATAAACTAAATTTGACATGAGATTTTATTGGAAGATAAGATAAATTAATGGACTTAATGAATAAGTGTATATATTGAATTAAGATTAAGTAATCAGTTGGCAAGTTATGCATTGAATTAAATTAAGTAAATGGTGGATGGTTGAATAAATTTGAATGCAAAACCTTGGAGTAGAAAGTAATGGAAAGGCTAGCCAAAAATATGGGGATATTATTCAGTTGTGTATGGAAATTTTAATAAAGTTGAAAGTGTGGTTTATTTGTGAATCCTAAACCAAGATTGTTGGTTGGGTGATATTGTAGGAAGATTTCAAGAATAAAAAGGAAGAGTTGAAGTGGTGGTGAAGCAATTGGAAGGAAAATAGTGAGTGGTTATATTTTATTTAAAATGTTTATGAAAATTTTTGCTTTACCATGAAATTAGTTAATTGTTGCTTTGATGAAAGAATTCATTTTGTGATTATAAAGCTACTTTAGCATGTGATTTATTTTATATGAATTGCATTATATTTTAAGATTCTATTGTAATCGTAAGTTTTCTTGAGTAAAGTAAATTAGTAGTTTTTGAGATATATACATACATGAAGTTAAGTTGATAAAATATATCGAAACCATTTTCGATTATAAAGTTGAGATTAGAAAAGAAATTTACGATATGAGAATTGAGTTATTTAATTATTATTTAGTAAAAGAGTTTATTATGTGATTTTAAAGTTAATTGAGCATGTTACATATTTTATATGAATTGCATGAATATTTTATTAAGTTGCAATTATGAACATTTGAGTATTAAAGCAATTTAGTTTATTGAGTTATCATACTCGAGAATTCTACGTTTTAAAGTTATTTATAAGTGATAGGCTTCGGTCTCAGAAAAATGAAAGTTTTATTTCAAGTAATTGAAGAAAAGAAAAGTGAGATTTTATAAAGAAAAGAAAAGTAAGATTTCTATATTAAAGAAAAGAAAAGTAAGAGTTTTATTATAAAAAGATTTAAATGCCTTAGGTTTACCCTAACCCCCAGAGATTACCGGCCGAAGTACCGTATACGTGTATGGCAAGAGCAGTTGGGAAAGTCAGTTACTAACACTAACTTGGGGGGATTGAGTCGAGTCTGTCAGTCGCCCTCTGCACGTATATGGTAGCGTAGATCTGCCTGATGTTGGGAGGGGATCGTAACCCCAAGAGGTTTCCCGCATCTGCGACTACGCCTAGTAGTATCCCGAGCTCTAGTGGCGTTGAGAGATTCCGTCACGATGGGCTAAGTTTCCCTGGGTTGTCTTTGGCGAGATAAAAGAGAAAAGCATTTTAAACTGATGTGAAGTTTATTAAATTTGAAAGTATTTCCAGTTTTTAAGAAATAAAGAATTTATTAAACTAGAATTGATTTTCAGTTTTGAGAAATAAAGAAAGGTTTATGAAGAGAAAAATTTCTCAATTTTGCAGTTTTTATAAATTATAGAAAGATTATTAGTTTATATTTTTGAAAAAGTATCTGTACTTGATTTTATAAATTTATGAAAAGATTATTAGTTTATTAAGTGTTTTTGAGAGGAAGTATACACTTTTGAAATAGAAAATATTAATGAAAAACTATCCCTTTGGCGAGATATATTTTAGCATGTGAATTAATTATTTTAATATGCGAGAAATCATTTTTAAGTTTTAGAACAAAAAGTTTATTTTCCAACCGTTTTTGGGAGGAGTTAGTTTAAACCAGTATACAGTTAGATTACTTTAACCACTCACTGAGTTTTATACTCACCACCCTATTTTCGTATTTTATTTAAAATCCTCCCCAGGTACAGGAATGAGCTGTCAACCGGAAAAGAGGCTTCCTCAGACGCGTAAGTGGCCTGACGCAACAGCATCACTACATAAGTTAGTTTAAAAGTATATGTCATGCATTTCATGCAACTTTTGATGTGTATTTATAAATCTATGTTTTTAATAAATTAAATTATCTATTTGTCTTAAATGAAATGAAAATATATTTATGAATTTTAAATTCAAAATATTTGTGGTTGGACTGTGAAAATGATTTGAGGGCCGGAGGCCCAGTAGTGGAGAAATGTTTGATATAGAAGTGTTAAATTTTGAAATTTACAGGATGACATGTTTGAAAAAGAGCTGTTATGCTGTCCAAATTTTTATAAATCTGTTTTATGAATGATTAAATAAAAAGAAAAATTTTTACCACGTTTCTGCATTAACAGAAAGTTTTTAAAAGTAAACGGCGTAGCTTTACGGGAACCTTCCAGTTAGATCAGATATCCGCTGGAAGGCTACTATAAGGCGGCCGGCAGGCCTAGTAAGGAGAGGGTCCTGTCAATTTGGTATCAGAGCAGGTTTTGGAAATTGTTTTTATATAAATCATGCATTGCATAACATCGAAGTACATTTTGAATGCAGTGAGTCATGCGTCGTATAGGCCATCCCCGTACGCGGAGAGCCACAGTTGAGGCTCCACCTGTTCCTTTAGCGGGGGAAGAGAGAATAAGTGAATCGGTGAATGATCCGTAAGTTGTAGGTCCTCCAGTACCTCCCGTGGTAGAGTCGGGAGTGGATCCGATAGAGAGATTAGCCCAAGTAATAGAGGGTTTGAGGCCGCGAGCACCGAGTGCTGTGGTAGAGAGAGTAAAGAAATGGTGCAGACGAATATAATGGGATAGAAGGTCAATATGCCTTTATAAAATAGTAAGAAAATATAAAGGGAGCAAGGATAGAAATAAAAGCAAAATATGGCCAAAGAAAATTCTCAGGAGATTCTCGTTAGATTCCAAAATAGAAAACAAATGTAATAAAGTTGAAAATAAGTTATAAAGCTTCGAATCAGCAGTGAGTCTAGCTTTTGTAAATCCTCAGTAGAGTATTAAAATAGGGATTAAAAGGTATGATTTAGAGATTCAGATGATAAGGAATACTTCCAATGAGGTATGGATGGCATAAATAGGTGTTAATGTTATAAAGACAAGTATTAATTCATGTTATCTAGTAGGTATTCACGTCACTGAGGAGGGGGTTTCCAATCAAATTTATTTTGTATTCTAATATAAATAGAGACACTCCGGAGTGTCCAAAACCAAAATATTATGAGTTATAAATTTATAAAGTCAAAATGATTTTTATTGTGATCTGCCACAACTGAGTGCACCAGTTGTGACAGAAGAAAGATTTCAGAATTTTTAAACCCTTGCCTTGGAACGTGACACCTCTAGTATACATGAATGATGAATTGAAGAAATGTCATAAGTTTGATCAAGGCCTGAATCAGAAAATCAAAGCATATATAGTAGCTGTAGAGCACAAAGAGTATAGACGATTAGTCGAGGCAGTTTCGAGGGTTGAGAGGACTGTGCAGGGAAATGGAGATCCAAAGCAGAAACAGAAGCACGGTTAGAATTCAGGATGGTTTTCAAGTGGTCCCAGTAAAGCTCCCAAGATCGAAGGCAAGTCTAGATGGTTTGGTAACAGACAGCAGAGTTACGGAATCGCATTCCGTCAAGGTTCCGTTAGGCCATCATCAGATTCCCAGGGCAGAGGCGGTGTCTAGAGTGGATCAGAGGTTTGTAGGAAATGTGGCAGACTTCATAGAGGAGAGTGCCACATGGAGAGCATCGAATGTTATTGTTGTGGTCAAAAGGGACGTTATATGAGAGATTGTCCTCAGAGAGTTGTTAGTGATAGTGGCGAGTCGAGATCCGTGATGCAGGGTCAGACTAGCGGGGTTCAATCTCAAGAGAGGAGAGGTCCGTAGCCTAGAGGACCAGGGATTCCTACTCCTAGTCAGTCTGGCAGTGGTGCAGGCAGAGGCGCCCCATTCAGATGATAGTTAGGGAGACCTCGTGTTCAGGCCAGAGCATTTACAATAATGCAGCAGGATGCTGAGGCCACCGCAGAGATTGTTGCAGGTATGATGATAGTGTTTGATAGAGACGCTTATGTTTTGATTGGTAAAGAATTAGCTAGCAAAGTTATTGTGCGATTAGTCTATAAATTGCAGTATGAGATTATGTATTGATTATTAAGAGATGAATAATAAGATTAAGATTATCTAAGATAAACCGAAAGTCATCCAGGAGTGGCAAAAGAGGTACGCGGATAAGCGTAGAAAGGATTTAGAGTTCCAAGTTGGAAATAAGACATTATTTAAAAGTATCCCCGTTAAAAGGTGGTATATAGACTCGAGTTGTTAGTAGAACTGTCCAAGGTTCGTAATGTGTTTTTAAGTTTTGTTGCTTCGTAATTATTTGGGCCGAGTATATTATTTAAATTTCGAGGACGAAATTTTTTTAAGGAGGGGTGAATTGTGAGACCCGAAATTTCATTTTCCTGGGAGAAATAGTGTTTCCCGGATAAAGGATATTTTCAGATGGAATAGTATTTTCAGATGAATAATGATTTCATATGAATAGTGATTTTCGGGAAAAGGAATATTTCCTCAAGTTTCGTGAAATAAAAAAAAAAAAAAGTTTTCGGTGAATAGTATTTTCGCGTGAATAGTATTTTCGATGAATAGTGTCCGTGTGAATAGTGATTTTCGGAAAATGGACCCCGGATATCATAAGCTCCAGAATATAAATTAGAGTTATCAAAAACTGAAACGGAGTAAAAATGAGTTCATTTGAATAGATTTTAAAGGTTCCGAGTATTTATTGATAAAAATACCCTCGTAAGAAAAGTTGGAAATTTTAATGAGTTTATAGCCGATTAAATTTTTCAAAGCATGAAATTAAATGTTAAGACACCCAATTAGAGTATTGCATAGCCAATTTGATGATAGGGTGATAATGGAATATTTTTGGAATTAATTGGTGTTAAGTGAGGATTAAAATTTAAGTTAAATATAATATTAATTGTGTAGGAAATAATATCTGTTAAAGAAGCACAATCCATGTGCTTGGATGAAAACCAATAAGGTTGTGACATCTTTAAGTCAAAAAGGTAAATAATTAGTTGAGATTTAATTAAGAAGTGGGTTGAGTTGTTAATGATTTAATGGATAATATAAATGGGCCAATCAAATGTGTTCATGCATAGGTGATGGCATTTAAGTGATTTTAGAATTAATTTAATGGCAAATTGGGCATTGAAAGAGTATAAGCATATAAGCAAGTGCATGATGGATGATTTGAGGAATGTAAAGTCGGTGGAGAGGGGTTGAAACCGTGCAAGCAAGCTGAAAATAGTGCCAGAGCAGAAACCGAAAGAGAAAAATAAAAGAGATTGGTGACTAGTGGCACATGTGTGATTATAGGATTAGTTTAGAGGTATTTTGGACATTAACCAGGCATGAGTATATAAAGTAAAGAGGATTGAGAGCTGATTGGAGTGTGAAGTCGGTGGAGAAGTGAAGGAAACGTGAAGAATAAGCAGCAGATCGGGAGAAGAAAAAGCAGACCCGAAAAGGAGAGAGAGAGAGACCGTGAGAGAGCAGAACCCGATGGAAGAAGAAGGAGCAGTTGCAGACCGTGAAGAAGGAGAAGAAGACGTGAAGGAGGAGCTGAAAGTGTGAGCTGAACTGAGAGAGAGAGCTGGAGGCGTGTCAGGCTGAAGCAGAACGTAAGAAGAAGCAGAAATTCTGCAGCTGTGAAGAGGAGGAGAAGAAGAAGAAAAAGAAGGAGAAGAAGAAGAAGAGGTCCCAAGTGAGTTCAATCCCTTCTTCTCTCTAAAATTCATCTAAGATTTCTTGATAAAAGTATGGAAATAGTGTGAATAATGAACTAGTTTTATGGGAAAATTTGTTATAATTGATTAATGAGTTGTTGGATAAATTTTATATGTTGAAGGGAGTGAGATCACCATTAAAGTGAGCTTGGAAGTGAAGAAAAAGAATCAAGAAGTTTGGATGAAGGTCTTTGAAAGGTAAGATTTGGGGTTTGATGAATAATAGTTGATGAAATTTAATTGATCTCTTTGTTTAAGGTTATAGTTGAGTGGTTGGATGATTGTTGAAGTTTGTGTGATTAGTTGGTTGAGATGAAAATGATGAATGAAGTGGTTATATATCAATATGTGAATAACTCATAAAAGAAGGGATAATGTGAGTATTTGGATTGGGTTTTTTGTTTAAACTTGTAGTTTGTTAAATGATAGTTTATTGAGTTATTTATGAGTGATGATTTGATTTGCCATGAAGTGGATGGTGAAGTTGATATATATATATATATATTAGTAAGTGAGTTAATGATAAAAGTATTGTTATTGAAATCATTTGGATGATTGAATGAAATTTTATGTGAGAATTATGATGATGGAAATGAGGTTTTGAAAAGAAATATTAAGTAATTGTGTTGTTGGAGATATGTATGTATATTAGTGTATGGTTTATGGTGTTTTTGCATGTATTTAAGTAATTCTAATATGTGAAGGAGTGGTATGAGGTTTGGATATGAGTTTATAGTGATTAGAATTAAAAAGATGCAAAAGATGCAAGAAATAATTGGAAATTGATGGGAGAATATTAATTGAAAAGTTGATGGAGTTGTGAGTTCATTGAGAAAAATATATTGAGAGATAAAGAAATTGATTAGTTGAAATATTTGTATTGGAAGTTTATGTGAGTGAATGATGGGTTCTTGGATGAATTATTATATGTGTTTGGATGGTGAGTATGATGTGGTTGATTTTGTTAGCACCAAAGGAATAAACTAAATTTGACATGAGATTTTATTGGAAGATAAGATAAATTAATGGACTTAATGAATAAGTGTATATATTGAATTAAGATTAAGTAATCAGTTGGCAAGTTATGCATTGAATTAAATTAAGTAAATGGTGGATGGTTGAATAAATTTGAATGCAAAACCTTGGAGTAGAAAGTAATGGAAAGGCTAGCCAAAAATATGGGGATATTATTCAGTTGTGTATGGAAATTTTAATAAAGTTGAAAGTGTGGTTTATTTGTGAATCCTAAACCAAGATTGTTGGTTGGGTGATATTGTAGGAAGATTTCAAGAATAAAAAGGAAGAGTTGAAGTGGTGGTGAAGCAATTGGAAGGAAAATAGTGAGTGGTTATATTTTATTTAAAATGTTTATGAAAATTTTTGCTTTACCATGAAATTAGTTAATTGTTGCTTTGATGAAAGAATTCATTTTGTGATTATAAAGCTACTTTAGCATGTGATTTATTTTATATGAATTGCATTATATTTTAAGATTCTATTGTAATCGTAAGTTTTCTTGAGTAAAGTAAATTAGTAGTTTTTGAGATATATACATACATGAAGTTAAGTTGATAAAATATATCGAAACCATTTTCGATTATAAAGTTGAGATTAGAAAAGAAATTTACGATATGAGAATTGAGTTATTTAATTATTATTTAGTAAAAGAGTTTATTATGTGATTTTAAAGTTAATTGAGCATGTTACATATTTTATATGAATTGCATGAATATTTTATTAAGTTGCAATTATGAACATTTGAGTATTAAAGCAATTTAGTTTATTGAGTTATCATACTCGAGAATTCTACGTTTTAAAGTTATTTATAAGTGATAGGCTTCGGTCTCAGAAAAATGAAAGTTTTATTTCAAGTAATTGAAGAAAAGAAAAGTGAGATTTTATAAAGAAAAGAAAAGTAAGATTTCTATATTAAAGAAAAGAAAAGTAAGAGTTTTATTATAAAAAGATTTAAATGCCTTAGGTTTACCCTAACCCCCAGAGATTACCGGCCGAAGTACCGTATACGTGTATGGCAAGAGCAGTTGGGAAAGTCAGTTACTAACACTAACTTGGGGGGATTGAGTCGAGTCTGTCAGTCGCCCTCTGCACGTATATGGTAGCGTAGATCTGCCTGATGTTGGGAGGGGATCGTAACCCCAAGAGGTTTCCCGCATCTGCGACTACGCCTAGTAGTATCCCGAGCTCTAGTGGCGTTGAGAGATTCCGTCACGATGGGCTAAGTTTCCCTGGGTTGTCTTTGGCGAGATAAAAGAGAAAAGCATTTTAAACTGATGTGAAGTTTATTAAATTTGAAAGTATTTCCAGTTTTTAAGAAATAAAGAATTTATTAAACTAGAATTGATTTTCAGTTTTGAGAAATAAAGAAAGGTTTATGAAGAGAAAAATTTCTCAATTTTGCAGTTTTTATAAATTATAGAAAGATTATTAGTTTATATTTTTGAAAAAGTATCTGTACTTGATTTTATAAATTTATGAAAAGATTATTAGTTTATTAAGTGTTTTTGAGAGGAAGTATACACTTTTGAAATAGAAAATATTAATGAAAAACTATCCCTTTGGCGAGATATATTTTAGCATGTGAATTAATTATTTTAATATGCGAGAAATCATTTTTAAGTTTTAGAACAAAAAGTTTATTTTCCAACCGTTTTTGGGAGGAGTTAGTTTAAACCAGTATACAGTTAGATTACTTTAACCACTCACTGAGTTTTATACTCACCACCCTATTTTCGTATTTTATTTAAAATCCTCCCCAGGTACAGGAATGAGCTGTCAACCGGAAAAGAGGCTTCCTCAGACGCGTAAGTGGCCTGACGCAACAGCATCACTGCATAAGTTAGTTTAAAAGTATATGTCATGCATTTCATGCAACTTTTGATGTGTATTTATAAATCTATGTTTTTAATAAATTAAATTATCTATTTGTCTTAAATGAAATGAAAATATATTTATGAATTTTAAATTCAAAATATTTGTGGTTGGACTGTGAAAATGATTTGAGGGCCGGAGGCCCAGTAGTGGAGAAATGTTTGATATAGAAGTGTTAAATTTTGAAATTTACAGGATGACATGTTTGAAAAAGAGCTGTTATGCTGTCCAAATTTTTATAAATCTGTTTTATGAATGATTAAATAAAAAGAAAAAATTTTACCACGTTTCTGCATTAACAGAAAGTTTTTAAAAGTAAACGGCGTAGCTTTACGGGAACCTTCCAGTTAGATCAGATATCCGCTGGAAGGCTACTATAAGGCGGCCGGCAGGCCTAGTAAGGAGAGGGTCCTGTCAATTAAAGAACCACAATCTTAAAAAACTGAAATATTGAAACAAGTATACAAATCACAAATAAATGATAAAGTTTAAGTAACAACACTAAAATTTACCTATATTAACAGTCAAAAATCCCAAGGCACCTCTACCGAAACTGAACAAATAAGAAAACATTAAAATTTACCTGTATTAACAGTGAAAAATCCCAAGACACCTCCACAAAAACTGAACAAAGAATAAAACAACCACAATTAACCATAGTAATTGCTCAACATATACAATCAAACTCCTAAACAACCAAATTTCTTTTTTATGAAAAAAACTAAAGTAATGAAATCCAAAATCCATTCTCATGAATTACCTGCAGTAGCATATGAGGATCAATTGTTGCTTATAATCACAAGTTGAATGATTAGTTTTTGGAGGAAAAGCAGACTGCAGTTTCAGAGTTATTGAAATAAATAAAAAATGATGTTGTTTTTATTAACTGACAATTGAGTGGGAGAGATGAGAGAGTGAATAGGTAGAGAATGTGAGGTTTGTTGTTTTTTCTTTAAAAATGAAAAAAAGAAAGGTCTACGTAAGTTTATTAATTTGCTTATTTTTAAGTAGATTTAAGATTTATATGAATCAATAATTTATTTAATTAATTTTTTAAAGAAAATTTAAATTAACCAATTTATGACACCATAACCAAAATCTTAAGTTTAAATTTCTACAGAAAATCTTGGATTAAATGGATAATTTTATTTAATTTGATGAAATGGATAAGTTAAAAAAAATTGATACTATGGATAATATTAACATATTATAATATAAATTATAATATTGATTAAAAAATTAAATTTATCAATAAATTATAATATATTTTATTGATAAAAACTCTATGTACTAAATTATGATACCAGAACCATCATATGGTTGTGATTTCATAATTTAAAATTAAAAATATTTCATTATGTTCCAAATAAATACATAATTCATAATGTTTTAACAAATTTCACTTGTGTGCATTGCAAATTTAATCGAAATTTTTTAAAATATTCATATCTCTTACTAAATTTGAAGCTATATGTCCTATATAGTTAAATGGATAACTGTAAGATTTTGTTTTATAAAAAAAGACTTTGAATATTTGAATAATTTATTGTTTTTTACTAGATAAAAAGAGATATATTACAATAGATAACATACAATACATACATACATACATATATATATATGTATATACATGTATATATATGATTAAATCTAAACTCATGATATCTTAAACATATATACCTTGTATGATTAAATGTTTGATTTTTATTTTTTATTTTACACCTGAACAGTGTTTTTAAATAAAAAAAAATATAGGATATTTGGAATAAGTTACTTTGATTAAATAACAAGTATGTTAATTATGTATATATATAATTTTAATTCCAAATTATAGAGTATGATTATTTAATTGATAAATAATCAGGTTAATCATAGAATTACTTTCTTTTTTTCTTTAAATTTTTAATTAATATGATGAAACATGAGGTTTATAAGTCTGTTTAGGTGATATAATATTAGTTGCTTTAGAAGATTTTTTTTCATGTATCTTCAAGAATTCTAAAATTAAATTAAGTCAGTTTATTTTCATGATATGCAATATGTACCTTAATTTTTTTAATTTTATACAGCACTATACCATGTCCTGACAGCATGAATGCAACTCTTGCTAAACTTTGATGTGTTATATTCAAATTGATTAATTAGCTTCCAATTAAAATAGTTAAATTTTTCTTAAAAATTATTTAAATTAAAAAATTAAGAAGTCTTCTTTATTATTAAAATGGTAAACAAGGCCAAGCCAAATTTATACACAATATTTTGTTATTAAAATAAGTTAAAAGACAATCTAGTGATAACATAATTAATTAGAAGAAAATGATAAGGTTTGCCAATTATACTATGGGATATATGAATATATAATTCTCATAACTTTTTTTTAATCATAAATTTTATCCAATATAATTTAAAATGGATAAAATTTAAAATTATAGAGGATTAGAGGTAATTAACTACCTAACTAGTCTTAAAATTTCAAAATTTAACGTTAGAAACAGTTAGGATTTTTCTCATCATATCAAAATGTTAAGTTTTTAATTTTTTTTTAAAAAAAGGATGTTGGTAGAAATTGTTTAATATTTTAAATTCAAAAACCATATAAAAATAGCTTAAGATTTTTAATTTAAAACCATAGTTCAAAAAGCAATATACAATAGCAATTGTATTCATCTCCCATAAAATTAGTAAAAACATATCTCAATTTAATCTATTGTTGTTACTTCAATAGTTCAATTAAGTATATTGCCCTCAATTTTCTTTTGTTATTGAAGGACTTGGATTTGAAAGAGTTTTAATCTACATCGATTCGATTACAACTTTATATGGATGGATAGTTGGTAAGTTCTTGTTTCAGCTCAAATTGATGTTTCTTTTAATATATTGTTGTTATTAACACATGTTAGATTTTGAATTGAAGCTATTGACCTTATGTTTCTTTTGCTATTTCAGAAATTAGATACAAGGTGTTTTAATTTCAATTTACTGGATTACAATTTGTTCTTAAAGCAATAGCAGGTAAGTTATTTTTCATGATGTCATTAACATATATATTTATTTTTAAAATATTAGCATTCATGATGTCCTCATAATTTAGAAATTAATGAAAATTGTTTTGCTTTATCCTTTGTTTACATATTATCTTTATTTTTAATTTATTTATAATCTTTATTTAGGGATATTTTTAGTTTGAATAGAATACTAACTATATGATGAGAGAAAAAATTTTAACAAATCATATAAATAAAAGTACAAAATCATTGAAACTATAAATTTGATAGAATATAAGACACACTACATTGGATTACTCAAATCCAAACATAATTATTCATGTATAATAGACATAATTACAACAAAGTAGTTAATACAGTAAAAATTTGGCATATATAAACTGCCATTTTCAACCATCCACGTTAATATTTAATAAATTTTAATAATTATAATTAATTATCATTTAATAAATTCCAGATATTGAAAGATAAAAGTGTAAACATCAAACATTCAAAATGATGCTCTTAGTCTATTTTTTTCATACATATATACATATATAATGTTATCTCACATAGCTTAGTTATTAAATAAAAATTAATAATGCCAAATAAAAAAAGAAAAAAAAATCTCTGGAAGCATCCCTCATGTTGGAGACTTAACCAAGTAACCACTTATTCATGTACATAATGTTACCTATTAAAAATTGATAAAAAAATATTTATATCCATTTAAATATTTGATATAGCATATATTTTATTAGAATCAATCAAATATATATATTTTTTTAACAAGATTTTTCTTTTTTGGAAACTGATTTTGTTTTTTGTTTTTTTTTTTTAAGTTGTCTTTTCTGCCTCTCTCATCTCTCATCAACTTAACCAAGTAACCAAACAAAATAAGTAGGCGCCAAGTGAATGTCGCTTGCCGCCACTTTTCTTTGCTAAGAATTTTACTTAAAAAAAGAAAGAAAAAGAAAACTCCTACTTTTATCATAATTCCATTTTATCTTAATCTATTAGATTTAATACCAATTATGTTATTTAAAACTAAAGTATTCATAATCAATAAATTTTACAAATTAAATTGATTTATTTTATCAATTGAGTTATGAATAGGATTGTTTAATCAAATTAAAACTCTAACTATCAATTCCTATTTAAACTCTAACTAAATTATAAAAAAATTTAATATTTGAAAAAACCATTATTATCCTCAAATAAAATTAATATAATATTTGTTTTTCAAAAATCAACATTCACCATTGAAATGGTAATGATTACACTGCATTGGATATTTGTCAATATCATTTGCTGGTAGCCTGTCATGTATTAATTAAAAAAAAAAATTTAATTACAAATAATTTAATGTGAAAAAATGGACAGTCATAATACACATATGAGAATAAGCAAATATCATTACATATGATAATACACATTAAAGATATCTAACGTTTTTAAATGATTATAGATTGCTTAAACATTAATAATTCCATCTTATCCATCTTAAACTATACTAAGTCATGAAGTAACGTTTCATAAGTTTTTCGTATCTTAAACTGTTAAATTTAATACCAATTATCTTATTTGAAGACAAAGTATTCATTATTAATGAATTTTTATAGATTAAATTAATTTATTTTATCAATTGAGTTAGTAATAGGATTGTTTAATGAAAGTAAAACTCTAAATTGGAATTCAAATTTAAACTCTAACTGAATTATAAATAAATTTATATATTTGAAAAAACGATTACTATCCTCAAATAAAATTAATTAAATGATCATTTCAAAAAAATAATTAAATGATTAAATAGTTTATACTTAAATTGAAAATTATTAATAACTGTTTTCCATGATCTTAGATTACATACAATATTTTTTTGGAACTGAAACTCAGACATGTTGTATGTAGTCTGCATTTTGTGTAATTTTTTTTTTTTTTTAAAAGAAAGATACAACATTGTAGTTTAGTTAATTGTTAGAATTTAAACATTATGTCATATATTCTCTATCAATTGTAGGCTTAAAGTCCATCTCATTTTGCGCATATAATAAATTTTCATATAGTCATAATCTAGAATCTCATATACACAAAAAAGTAGAACTTCTCATACACATATAACACTTATGTTACCTTAATTTGAAAATTATTCCAACAATAACAAAGAGTAATCCAAAATTCTTTTTTATATATCTTTTTTTCAAAATTCAACATTCACCATTAAAATGGTAATGATTAAACTGCATTGGATATTTATCAATGTCATTTGCTGATAGCCTGTCATTTATTAATTAAAAAAAAAATTACTTACAAGTAATTCAATGTGAAAAAATGGGCAATCATAATACACATATGAGAATAAGCAAATATCATTACATATGATAATACACATTAAAGATATCTAACATTTTTAAATGATTATAGATTGCTTAAATATTAATAATTCCATCTCATCCATCTTAAACTATACTAAGTCATGAAGTAACGTTTCATAAGTTTTTCATATCTTAAACTATTAAATTTAATACCAATTATCTTATTTGAAGACAAAGTATTCATTATTAATGAATTTATATAGATTAAATTAATTTATTTTATCAATTGAATTAGGAATAGGATTGTTTAATGAAAGTAAAACTCTAAATTGGAATTCATATTTAAACTCTAACTGAATTATAAATAAATTACTACATTTTGAAAAAAAACCATTATTATCCTTAAATAAAATTACTATATGATTAAACAATTTATATATACACTGGAAATTATTAATAAGCTTTTCATGAAGTTAGATTACTTAAATATTTTTTGAACTTTTAAACTATATATCTTAAACTTATCTTAAAACTCAAATATGTAATCTGACTATGACATATATTGTACATAGTATAATTAGTATAGTATATTAATAATTTGAAGAAGTTTGTAAGGTGAGAATTTGAGGTGGAAAATTTAAGCTCTCGATTAGAGACCCAAAAAAATGAAAAATTAAACACAAAATTAGACAATAGTTTGCAATAAGAAAAATAGTTGACGATATGTAAAAGTAGCAATAATTGTTCATAATTACTAATAGGATATAATAGTTTTCGAAATCAAAGTGTATCAAATATGAATATTAGCTTGGTTGGCAGGCTTGTAACATCCATTTTTGAACCCAATCCAGGTTCGAACAGCACCAACACCATTCATTATTTTTGAAGAAATATGTGAAAAAACAAGCTTAGCCATGTTGGAACCAGATTAATACAAAGGCAAGCCTTATACCACCACACCTTCCTATACTTCATAAATCTATTTACTTTGCAAACTTAATAATTTTTTCTAAATTTCTAGGATGGGCACGTGCCCCACTTGGACCCAAGGTGGGTTCAACCCTTCATCACCAAATAAATAATAATAATAATAATAATATAAATTTTAGTAACTAATTTGAATCACTTTGGTAGATTTAGTGAATGACATATATTGTTGTTATTACATCTAAACCATAAGTGAGGAAATATAAATTCATAACTAAATATTCTGTAACTAAAAGGAGGAGAAAGGATTTAGTGACAAAAATATAATTTCGAAATAGAACTTGATAACTAATTTTCATCAATAGTGAGGAATGTGAATGGTCGTCACTATACATCTATGCTATTAGTCAGGATATATAAATTCGTGACTAAATATTTTATAACTAAAAAGATTATAAAGGATTTAGTGACAAAAATATAGTTTCGAAATAGAACTTGGTAACTAATTTGAATCAATAGTGAGGAATGTGAATGATCGTTACTATACATCTATATTATTAGTGAGGAAATATAAATTCGTGACTAAATATTTTATAACTAAAAGGAGGATAAAGGATTTAGTGATCAAAATATAGTTTCGAAATAGAATTTGGTAACTAATTTGAATCAATAGTGAGGAATGTGAATAGTCGTCACTATATGTATATTTTTAGTGACGAAATCTAAACTCATAACCGAATATTTTGTCACTAAAACCATAATTTGTTGTAGTGTACTTTGCTGCATTGTCAATTGGATTGCCCTTATAAGCTAATAATTGACTTCCTACACTTACAATCATAGGTGAGGAGTATGGTTTTGCATTTTCCATCTTGGTTTTCTTAAGCAACTCATAAACATACCTATGCTATGACAAATGTAGACCTATGTTTGTTCTTTGTAGTTCAATTCCTAGAAATTAGTGCAACATACCCAGATCTTTCAAAGCAAAATAATGATTCAACTATTTAACTAGCTTTTCAATCTCTTGCACATTTGAACTAGTAATAATGATATCATCAACATACACAAGAATGAAAAGACTAAAATCACTTGTGAACTTACAAGAGAGTGACTGGTTTGCTCTACTTGATTGAAACCAAGCTGAAAGAGAGTGTTTTTAAACCTATCAAACCAGGCCCTAGGTGCCGCTTCAGTCCATACAAGGCTTTAGGAGTTTGCAGACTAATTGATTAATATTCCCCTCCTCAAAGCTAGGTGGTTGTTGCATAAACACCTCCTCATCAAGAATGCCGTTTAGAAAGGCATTATTGACATCTAACTACCTTAAATTCCAACCATTGGAGAGTGTAATGAATAGAATAATTCTCACTATGTCAAGTTTCACCATAGTGTTAAAGGTCTCAGTGAAGTTGAAACCGACAAGTTGATGGAACCCTTTAGCTACAAGTCTAGCTTTGTGTTTATAAAGAGTTCTATCTGGGTTCCTTTTAATTTAAAAAACCCATTTCCACCCTATAATCTTTCTTCTAAGAGGTGGAGACACTAAAGACCAAGTATGATTGTCCTTAAAGGTCTTGAATTCTGCTTGCATTGCTGCTAACCATTTAGGATGAGATAGAGCTTATTGAAGAGTTGTTGGTTTTGTTTCATCAAGAAAAGCAATATAAGCTTTAGGCTTGAATATTCCTGCCTTTGCTCTCGTCACCATAGGATATTTATTTTGAATAGTTAAAGGTAAATGTGTAGGAATATCAGCAGCTGATACAATGTTACTTGGAGAATTACCAACTGACAACTGTGAATCTTATTCAACATTTATAGTTTAATTGTAACCTTCAATATTAGTATTGTGATCAGATCCTTGTGACCTCTCTTGAGTAAGATTGAGTAATGAAGTGGCTATTGGTGGAAATAAAGAAGGATGTGTAGATTGCATGTTTATCACAAAATTGAAATGATATTTTTCTGCAGCTTGTGACACTGATTAGCAAAAGGAAATATATCCTCTTTAAAAACTGCATTTCTAGTTATATACATTCTGCCTTTGGAGCTCATACACTTGTAGCCCTTGTATTGAGTGTAATATCCTAGAAAAGTGCAAGGTTCACTCCTATACTCTAGCTTATGATGATTGTAAGACCTGAGATGTGGATACACTAAACATCCAAATACATTAAAGAGTGAATAATCTGGCTCATTTCCATAGAAGCAAGAGACGGGTGTTTCTCCTTGCAACATAATAGTTGACATTATATTAATTAAGTAGCAGTATTAAATGCTTCAAACCAAAATCGAGAGGGCAATGCTTCTTAAGAGAGGAGACTTAGACCTATTTCAACTATATATCTATGGTTCCTCTTAATAAGCCCATTTTGTTTAAGAGTGTTTGAAATTGATTCCACATTCTTCCAAAGAAGGATTAAGGACTAAGAATTCTTTTCCATTATCAATTTGAAGGGTCTTGATTTTGAAAGAGAATTGAACCTCTTCTTGAGCCTTGAACACTTTGAAGATTTGAGCAACTTCATCTTTTGTTTTGAGTATAAAGAACGATGTATACTTAGTGTATGTATCTAGAAAACTCATATAAAATCTTGAACCTATTGAAGATGTAATAGGTGTAGTATCCCATATATAAACTACAATGAGTTTAAGAGGATAAGAATAGTATGTGTTTGATTGTTGAAATGGTTATGTGTGAGATTTGCTCACTTGACAATCATGATAGATAAGGTATTGCTATTGGAAAAGGGAACTTTGCATTTATTCAAAATGTTTTTTACAATGGAAGAGGATGAATGTCCCAACCTCATATGCCAAAGAAGTAGACGAGAATCATAATTTATACAAGACTTGTCAAACTTGACAACATTGTTTACACAAGTTGAAGAAGTACCAGTATTGACAATGTTTGGTTTATACAATAAGGAATCTTTACATGAAAAGAGATTATGTTTAAATTTGGAATTTGAACGAGTGAATTGTGAAGACACTTGACTTCTTGAGACCTTTTTGTTTGTGCTTGAACACTGCAAAGGTAAGTCAAACACATACAACCAATTCCTAAGGACACCTTGAAGAAAAACCTTCTTCATAGCTTGGTCCTTCACAATACAAAAACAAGGGTGAAATTCAATGAACACATCATTGTCCTTAAACAAATTTGGAGACACTAATGAGATGTTTGGTAATTTGAGGAATGTGCAATATAATTTTGAGTAGAAAATCACGTCTATTAAGATTAAAAGAGTTTGAACTTATTAAGGAGATATTCAGACCTACTCTATTTCCTACATAAATTCTCTCATTTCCCTGGAAATCTAACTTGTTTATTAGATTGGATACATAAGGTGTGCAGTGGTTAGTTACTCTATTGTTTGGAAACCATTGAAAGGTTCCAAATGAACTCACATATGATCTTCTAAAAGAGCTAATATCCTATCCAACATACATTGTAGCCATGTTTCTAGCATTACTAGGATATAGATTGTTATCATTTCCACTAGATTGAGTGTTGTATTCAAGTTGATAGGATTGATCAAATATATAGTAACATTCTAAAGCACCATGTCCTAGACTGTGGTAGATTTGACAAGGTGGTCGATTATTGTTGTTGTTTCTTCCTCTACCACAACCACTTCTTCCATTAGTATTTTGACCAGATTGTCTATCTCCAACTGAATGAAAATTTGTGTTCATATTTTCCTTGCCAAAACCACTAGGATTATTACCTTCACCTCTTCTATTTATTGCCATGTTAACACTCAGATTCTCAATCTGTATGTGTTTCTTAATTCTAGCCTTATGAGTGAATAGTAAAGCTGTGATATCAGCTACTGTGTGACTAACAGGTATCGAGGTAATTGAAACCACAAATGAGTCATAATTTATCCCCAAACCACTTAATATTGCTATTACTTTACCCTCCTCACTTAACACATACCCTGTGAAAGAAAGAGCATTCATAACACTCTTTTTCTTGGTCAAATATTCCTTCATTAAGAGACCATCCTTTTTTAGTGTTTGTAATTGCAGTTTCAATTGCATAATGTTGGCTTTAGATTGAGACTTGAACAACTGTTTAATGCTCAACCAAGCCTCACATGACATCTCACAGTCAACTAAATGAGATAGGATTTCCTAGCTTATAGATGATAGTACCCAACATAACAAGATTTGATCTTGTTGTTCCTAATCTAAGAATACATCACTAATAGTTTCATTTGGATATAATCAACTAGGAGGAGCAATATTTTGATCAATATAAGAGTTGAGTCAGTTACCTTTGATTCCGGAAAGAACTTGTTGCCTCTATAGTAGGTAGTTATTGTGTTCTAGCTTCACCATGAGTTCGAGCTTCAACGACGAGAGAAATCTTGATCCACCGATTGAAGAACTATGTGCTCCACCATTAGATGAAGAAGACATGGTATTCAATTTCTCTAATACCATATTGAAGATCTTTGAAACTTGAAACTAAAGTGTTGATGTTAAAACAAACAAATCTAAATGAGAAATGATCAAGACTGATCTTGTAACCACAACATATGTTGCAGAGAATTTCTATTTCTTTTTCATTTCATGAATACAATAAATAATACACTATTATATATATTTACACTGAACTTATTACACAAGAAAAGTGTGACCTCTAGACTTGATTCTGATTGATTAAACATTAGCTAAGCTTGATCCTCTCAATTGATTTTCTCGCCAATGCTAGAACAGAATTTAATATAGTTTAAGCATCAAGGCTGTCATGTTGTTCGCACTTTGATCATTACTAACTTATACATTAGATGTTGTTCAAACTTAATGTGTATAAGTTAGTTTGCTATGTTTTGCTTGTGTAAGCTGAACATTCTTCTCAACAAAAGCTTATAAATATATATCATGTGATATAGCTTGTATATGTAAAACCCAAAATTTCATTTTATGATAAATAAATTATTTTTGTGATGAATAGTATTTTCGGATGAATAGTATTTTTGAGTGAATAGTGATTTTCAGATTCGTAAAACCTAGAATTTTCTTTTCTTTGGAGAAATAAAATTTTTTTCGATGAATAGTATTTTCATGTGAATAGTATTTGTATAAATGGTGATTTTTGGAAAGTAGACCATGCGAATTAAAAGTTCTGGAAATTTAGTATTAGTGTTAAACGAAATTGAGACAGATCAAAGATAAGTCCATTCGAAGAGATTTTAAGTGATCCGAAGTATATTGGATGGAAATACTCTATTCGATTAGTGTTCCGTATACAATATTTATAGAGAAATAAAATAATTTTGAGTACCCAAATATGTAATTGAATTTTCGTAGAATTTTTGGATAATACCGGAAATAATTTTATTTGCGAGGTAATAAAATAATTGTTTTTAGTGACCATAGGTGTTAATCGGATTTTTAATGAAATTTTCGGAAGTGTTAATTTAATTCTCATGTAATTTCCGAATGTGACAGACTTCTCTCCTTACTAGGCCTGCCAGCCGCTTCACAATAACCTTCTAGTGGATATCTGATCCAACTGGAAAGTTTTAGTGAAGATACACCGTTTACTTTTTAAAACTTTTCTAAATTTTTCATTTAGTACAAGAAACATGGGGAAATTTTTTTTTTCTTTTCTTTTTATTTCAAACATTTATAAAATGAATTTATAAAAATTTGGGCAATATAATGACTATTTTCTGAACATACCACCTTGCAAATTTCAAAATTTAACACTTCTATGACAAACAGTTCTTCACTACTAGGCCTTAGGTCCTCAAATCACTTCCACAATTCAACCACAACCATGTTTCAATTTGAAATCAATAAATACACTTCATTTTCAGTTAACATAATTATAAAATTTTATATGCCAAAAATTTAATTTTTATAAATACAAAATACTATATACAACCCAAAAGATAATTTACAAATATATTCATCAAAATGGATTGGTGATGCATGACATATAATTTAGAATATAAACCTATGCAGTGATATCTTTGTGTCAAGCCACCTATGTGTCTGACGGAGTCTTTTCTGATTGATGACTCATATCTGCACATGGGGAAGATTTTTCAAAAACACATAGAAAGAATGGTGAGTATAAAACTCAATGAGCGGATAACTTTTAACTAAAATTTCTTTTTTAAAATATATCTATATCCTCCCAAAATAATTTATAAAAATAATGATTTTCTTATAGCTTTATTAAAATTACAAAACTAATTGAGTGTTATAAACTCTTCTTTATTTCTTGAAATTGGAAATAAATTTATGATTTAATAAACTTCATGTCTATTGATGTGTTTTTCTCTTTTATCTTGTCAAAGGCAACCCAAGGAAACTTAGCTCTATTGTGACGGAATTTTTCATTGCCACTAAAGCTCGAGACTGCTATCATGTGTAGTCGTAGATGTAGGAAACTCTTGGGGTCGCGATTCCCCTCCCAATATCAGATAGATCTATACTACCATATACATGTAGAGGGCGACTCATAGACTCAACCCCTCGAAACTAATGTCTATCCCAACCATCTTGCCATACACGCAATGATACTACGGCCGGGTATACTGAGGATTAGGGTAAACCAAAGGCATCTAAAATTCTTTCATATACTTGTAACTTCCTTTTTTAATATAAACTTTATAATCAAAAATACTTTCGAAATATCTTATCAATTCAATTTCATGCATGTATATATATCAAAAGCTTACTAATTTACTCTACTTAAAAATAAATACAATTACAATATAAATTCAAGAAATATACATGTATAATAAAACTTAAAAATATGCTAGAATTTAATTAAACTTAAGAGCTTGAAATAATGTCAATAACATATCATTAGAATAACTCAATAAAATAAAATCACTCATAATTTACTGTCAAACTACTCCACCACTCCTTCAAAATCTCCCTTTGATTCTTTTTGTTTTTAAGTCACCTAAAATCACATTCCACCATAGATTCATTATCTTTTTCATTTAATTTTAATGCCAATCTCATTTATTCTTCAAATTTGAACTTAAATGATAATATACAATATAATTCCAATTCTTGACATAATCTTCCAAACTAACATTTCAACCAACACTTTTCATTTAAAATCAATTCAACAATCCAATATTTCACTCAATTAATTTTCAACATATAAAACACCAAGTAACCATTTCAATTCTAATTCAATACATAATCCAATAATTTCACAACTTCACCATATTTCCAACCAATAATCTCACATCCATTTCTTTTAATTTCCTTTGCTCCAAGGCACTCAAACACATCATAAACATCATCAAAACACATTAAAAAGATTGAATAACAAATTTACACCCATTCTTAACCTTAACCAAAATTAACACACAAACTTTCCAATTCCATTTTTCTTCCACTTATTTGATACCAATCAACTCATTTTCATTCCAAAACATCATACCAATCATTCAAGCATTAAAATCAACCCAACACATGCAAAAATACAATTTGTCCATACACTAACATAAATTGCTCATCACTTCATTCTTTTGCTTTTCTTTTCAAACATTCATCTCAATCAACATAAATCATCATATAATATCATCCAAATAGTAAAATCCATTCAATTATATAAATTCTTCTAAGCTGGCAACTTACTAATATTGGTCATAACCAAGTTAATATCCTTATTTCAAGCTCAAAATCATATCCAAATGCATCAAATAATCATCAAATATCCAACTAAAATCTTAAACTCAAAATCAATTAAATTCCATTAAAATCCTTTCAAAAACCCTAACCCTTACCTTACTAAAACAGCTTGACCAAGACTTACTTCACTCTCCTTCCACTTTCAAGCTCAATTTAAGGATGATTAACCTTTATTCAACCCAAAAATTCAATCAAACTCTCATAAAATCAACAAACTTTAAAAACCCATCAACTAGTATAAATTAAATCCAACTTACCTTCACTCTTTTCATGATTCTCTTGCAAGATTTTTGGTAGGTTTGAGAGAGAGAAGGATGGATGGAACACTTGTGATCTCTTCTTCTTCTTCTTCTTCTTCTCCTCCGCCTCCTCCTCATTCTTCTTCACGATCTACATAATTTTTTTCTTCCTCACGACCTGCTTTCTTCTCACCATTTCAACTCTCTCTCACGCCCCTCTTCTTTATTTGACCGAATGCTTCACTTGGTCTAGCTCTCATGCACTTCAACTTTATATATAAGCCTTACCAATATCTAATTTGCCCTTGGAATGAATTTAAAATTACACAAATGTCATTAGTTATAAAACAAACCTTTTGATTGGTCACTTTAATTAATTCAATTAATCCACCAATCAATTCCATCCAAATTAGTTTCAATTCAACTAATTACATTTTTTTTTTACTTAAATGTGTCAACACTTCATTGGTCCATTCTAAGTCACACGAATTGTGCTTATTTGATGATTATCTTTTCATGCATTTATTTAATAACCCTTAAACTTAAAATTTAATCCTCATTTAACATTAATAAATTTCAAAAATATTCTATGATCATCATATCATCAAATTGACTATGCAATACTCTAATTGGATATTTTAACTTTCAATTCCATACTTCGAAAAAAAATCAATTGATTATAAACTCACTAAAATTCACAACTTTTTCGATAAGAGTATTTTTATCGATAAATATTCGGAACTCTTAAAATCCACTTAAACGAACTTATTTTTGCTCCGTTTCAGTATCTAATAACTCTAATTCCTATTACAGGACTTATGATGTCCAGGGTCCATTTTTTGAAAATCAGTATTCACACGAATACTATTCACTTTGAAATACTATTCATCGAAAAAATTTTATCTCATGAAACTTGAGAAAATTTTCCTTTTCTCGAAAATCACTATTCACACGAAAATTACTATTTATCTGAAAAACACTATTTCTCTTAAGAAAATAAAATTCTGGGTTTTACAGGATGAATCAGAAATGATTTTGGATATGAAATCCGATTGGAATAAGAATATATGCATGTGTGACATGTGGCATGAAATGGGTGAATAGAAGAATGTATGCTTGACAAGTGGTGTGAGATAAAAGAAGAATAAATACATGTGAGACAAATGTTAACATGAGAGCAAGGATTAGTGACAAATGGCATGATTTGGTGAGTGATATATAAAGTATACGTTAAGTGAATGAAAGAAGCAAACAAACCTCATTTGAAAGAAGTAGAAATAGGTCAAACAATAAGCAAATCACATTCGGTCTCTAAAGGGGTGTGTGAACCGAGAGGAAATAAGAGACTTGAGAGCTGTTTTGTTTGTCGAGAGAGAGACTTGAAGTGCAGCAATTTTTTTGAGTGATTTGAGTACATTTTTGAAAGATCTCAGCACATGCAAAGGGAAAGAAACAAGAAAGAAGAGTGCAGCTCGCCACAAAAAAGGAAGAGAGAGCTTATAGTTTGAGAGTGAAGTGTGTTCTGTCGAGCACTTATTCGATAGAAAGCTTTCTTGAGATTTTGAGAGCATTTCCAAGTAATTTACAAGTCCATCAAGCTTGCATGCAAGTCAAGAAACAAAGATATCCATCCTAAATTAATTCCAAGAGGTAAGTTTTAGTTTTTATGAAATTATTTATGAAGATGGATGGATGGTTGTGAAATTGTGTTTGGGTTTGAATGATTAATGTCTTAAAATGATGAATGATGGTTTGTATGTGGTTTTGATGCAAGAAAGAGTGTGAGCATTTTGGTCAAAGCAAAAACAAGAGTGTGAAGAGAAGTGTTTCATTCAGTTAACAAGAGAGAAAGAGAGGGGTATTCTACCGAGAATAAGCCAAGAGGACAACAACTTATTTGGGTGATTTGGAAGCTATTTTTGAAGGATTTCAACATATGCAAGACGAGTACACAAGCTTAGGAGGGTAATCTATCCATTTAGAGTTGAATTGTAAAGGTAAGTATTTAGTTTTCATAAAGTTGGCTATGTAAATATGTGGTTTTGTGAATATATGTTTGGGTTTGAGAATTTAAGGACCCAAAAGGATCGTTGATGTGTTGCATGTGAGTTTGGAGTAGAATTTGAAAGAAAATTGATGTTGGATTGCATAAAGGTCATGACCAAGAATGGATTTATGTGATACAAATTTTGTTTGATTGTTTACCATGAATTTTGATGAGTTTGTGATGTGTATGTAAATGTGGATGTGAAGAAAAGTTAGTGTTAGGTGCTTGTATGTGTTTGGCCAAAGCAAAGTTCCAATGATTTATTTTGAGTTAGATTTAATTGAGTGATTCCCATGCTTATGAATTTGATGAAATGTTGAATATGGTATTGTAATGAGAAACAAAAATATGACATTTTTAAAGGTTAAGGTTCGGCCAAGGTGTGTATATTGTGATAGAAAATTTTTTTTGAATGCTTGACATGATTTTAGGAGTTGTTTGGATGATAGAATTAGCATAGAAATTAAAGGAAATGCATTGATTGTTAAAAAAGGCATTCTGCTGTAAAACTTTTCGAAATTATGAAAGTATGATGTTTTATAGATTTGATTTGAAATTGCACCATATTATGTATGCTTGTGCGTAATTGTGGTGGGGAAAATTGATTCGGATTGATATTGTGAAAGTTAGTGAATATTTGACCAACATAGGATAAAACAGTCCGACAACATGATTGATGCGTTAGTATGAAATATAGGCATAAATCACAGTGATTTTCATGCGTGAATGATAAGAAATTCGAATGAATATTGTGTGTGATTAATTAAAGTTATTACGACTTGAAAATATGGATATTTCGATAATCTTGCATAGTTGAAGTTTATATGTTAACTTGTGCGTAGGTTCTAAATGGAAATTCACTCATAATAAAATATAGGTGAAACGGTGAGTGAAAGAAAAGCATAGAAGAATGGTTTAGTAAATTTAGAAGCAAGTTGTGAGTATGGTTAATTTTAAAAGCATTTTACAAGTTTACATTTTAAGTATCGATATTTGCAATATTTATTTTAGTATTCAAGTTATTATGATGAGTTACTTGAATTTTGGCATGTCATTACATTTTTATATAAATGCATGTAAGTTTTCTTATACTATGTTATAAATATATTTATGTTAGAAGTAAAGTAAGTTTATTACATTCAAACGAAATACATGCATTAAGAGATATACTGAGGAATTTTAAAAATTTTAGGTTTTTACCTTAAAAAGAAAGTATTTCGATTATAAATTGTATGTTAGAAAAAGAATGTTTATTAGTGAAAACATTATGTTTTCAAGCCAAAAGAAAAAGAAAGTTGTAAGCATATCGAAAGAAATTTTAAATGTCATGGTTTACTCTAAGCCCCAGTTACACCTGGCTAAAGTACCTTATGCGTGTATGACAAGAGATGGGGGAAGTCACTAACTTGGGGGATTTGAGTCAGTGTGTCGCCCTATACACGTATGGGGTAGTGTAGATTTGCTTGATGTTAAGGTGAAAATCGCGATCCTTGAGTTTTCACATTTGCGACTACACATGGTGAGATTTTTCTAGTTCTAGTGACATGTGCGAGTTCTGATATTGTTTTGTACAAGTATCGTCATGTAAGGATAAATTTTTCTTGGGTTACCATATAGGCAAGTTAAAGAAAACAAAGCAAGTCATAAGACGTAAGATTTTAAAAAGAAGAAAAGTATGTTTATGAAGTTATTAAAAAATTTCGAACAAAAGTATTATTTGTATGTTACTAGTTTTGCAAGTTCTCAATGGAATGAAATAAATTATTAGTTTTCAAAAACTATTTTGGGAGGATAGTTATATATTTAAAAATGAATTTCCAAGTATTAAAGCTTACCCACTCACTGAGTTAGTACTTATTGTTCTTTTCTTGTTTTCAATAAAAATTCTTCCCAGGTACCAGTACGAGCCATCAAGCGGAAAGTACTCTGTCGGACGTGCAGGCTGACTGAAGATGAGATGCGATTGCACTAATTTGTATTTTGGAAATTTCATGTACATGCATAACTTTTAAGATTTTATGTATGTTTTATAAATATTATTTTAAATATCATTTCTACACTAATATTTTGGTATTATGTTTTAAGATTATGTGTGTGTAATTGTTTATATGAATTGATGATTTGAATTTTCTTTTAAATTAGAATCATGTTTTTATTTGATTGTGAAAATGAATGAGGGCCTGAGGCCCGAAAGTTGAGGCCTGAAAGTTGAGAGTGTGTGATTTTTGAAGTGAACAGATTTTCTTTCATGAATTTATAGGATGAATTTCTCAGAAAAGCAGTCGTTATGCTGCCAGATTTTTAATAACATTTGATTTATAAATGTATTTTTTTTTTAAAGTTTCCATTCATTTCCGATGGTAAAGGTATTTCTAAGAGTTTTGTAAAGGTCTTTATTCAAAATAAAAAAAACTTAGCTTCATGAGAACCTTTCAGCCGATACAGATCCCGTTTAGAAGGTCATCGTGGGGTTGTTGATCGGGACGCCTAGGTTATAAGGAAAAGGTGCCTGTCAATATATGTCTCTGCTCTCGTGTAGCATAATGAATTTCAAGTAACATTAGAAGATTGTCCAAGTGAAAGCTTTGTGAACGTCTCAGTAGAAAAAGGGTTGAGAAATAGTGCTACAATGACTAAACCAAGAGATTTTAAGACAAAGCAGCTTAAGGAATTCCCTTTTCATAGTCTTTGCAGAACATCAGTGGGCTTAGATTGTTTGGATTTCTCTCCCTACCCATTATTCAGGTATAGCTTCCTTTGTGCCACCTTACTCAAATCAATTAATCTTTTGAGGGAAGACAGTTTTAAATGAAATTTGTTTGGTATATGGGACAATATTCCATAACTGCAATATTACGCCTTTTTTGGTAGAGGTTTGGTTTCTTTATCCAACCATTGACCTTATCTCTAAATTGGAGCCCTTGAATTGATTGTAAGTGTCGTTATTAAAGCCAACCCAAAGGCTCTAATTAAAGGATAATGTTAGTAGTTGGGTAAAGTAACTAAACCTGTCCTACAAGCTTGTCATAATGTTGGAGAATAAAAATAGAATCATGAAAAGCTTTGATGCTTATGATAAATGCAAATGCATGAAATTGTTGAGTATTGCTTTATCCTCTCAAATATAAATATACATATATATATATATATTGAATTATTCTCAAATATTTTTCTTACTAATTTTCTCTCTCTCTCTCTCTCTCTCTGTAATTCTTAATTTTTGAATTAGTTAGACATGACATATATATATGGTTTTGAATTATTCTCAAATATTTTTCTTAATAATTCTCTCTCTCTCTCTCTCTCTCTCTCAGTAATTCTTAATCCTTGAATTAGTCAGACACTCTAACACTGAATACTGTAGTTTCTAATTATGCATATGTTGAACCCTATAACCACTATCAGAATGGGATTACATCTGTAACCTAAAGCTTTTTCTTTTTACTTCTAGAAGAAAACCTATCAAATTATGTTTTAAGCATGATGATGTGTGTACTAGTGTTTGATGTGTTTTGGTAATTATCGTATCATCCACGCATACCTAAGGAGGCATGCATTCATGAAATTAATGTCAATACATGTTCTAAAGAGGATTCTGTTGAAGTTCAAAATTTAAAGGAAAATGGTTGATGCATGCAAGCATCATCGCTGCTTATATACATATTATCTGTGCTATATGGGCAGTGGGTATTATGATGCTTTTTAATTAGAATGGTTAGTTTATAAATAAACGTGAACCATGTCTATGCATTCAACTTGAAATTTCTTTTCGCGTCGTCCTATGCATTTCATGTGTAGTTTTTTTTTTTATTTGAATCTTATATTGCTTCTTTGAAATTACTTGTAGGCTATTAAGGCTCTTGTCCCGAATCATCAATGCACAAAATATTGGAACACAAGCATATAATACAAGTGAAATAAATAAGGACTTATTAGAATTGAGTTGCTCTCTAGAAGAAACCAAGATAGAGGAGATGCATAAAACATGTAGGTAAACAAAAGATTAGGAGAAGAAAAAATTGGGTCCCATCATTCTTTCTCATTTAACATAGCTTCTTGTTCATTTAATTTGTCATTCACTAGGTCCATTCTTCTGAAAATCCATGAAAGTTAGAGAGAGCACTCATGACATAGATGTTAAGTCTTATTTTGATGGTGCTATTAATCAATTTATGCATGACGCCACCACTTTGTACACCAGGGAATCTTTCTAACCTTTGATGAAATATACATGTCCATTTTAGTTTTAAATGTAGCAATGCATGACTCCATGTTTTTATGGAATATGGATGAATTTTGTGTATCTTTGAGCTTCTCTGTGAATGCCAATGAACATAAAACCCACAGGACTTCTGTTGATGTACGGATTTGGTTGATCGAAATTCAAAGTCTAATACTTGTAATCAAATAGAAAAAAAAGCAAAAACAGAAAGACAAAAGAGGAAAAACAGAGATTTCACAAGGATTTTTACGTGGTTCGACTAGAATGGTGTCTACGTCTACAATTATATTCTTTAGTTATTTTGACAGAGTCACAGTATATTATTAAGTATCGTATGGTTACAATGAAATTTAAGCCTCTATTTATAGCGTGAAGCATTACAGTTTGAATGCAATTAAAATAAGAAAGAATTTCACATTAATTATATTTCAAAAACTGATTTCTATCATATCTGGGATAGATTCTGCCATATTAGAGATTTATTCTATCGACATAAGAATTTGAATTTATTTCCGATTCTGGTGGTTGACTCATTCTCAATTTGGACTGTTGCCATTCTGGAAAGTTCCCTTAACGGGTGCTTCGATCTACGAGCTGAAGCTTGGCTTGAACAACTTCGAACTAAGCATAAGGCGAGCTGGATTGTGACTGACCAGCGATATGAGAACTGCATTAGTAAACTGCGAGCTCGCTTATGCGAACTAGGTATTGGTGAACTGGGCTTTTGACTCTTAAGTCAATCCATTGGATCAGTTCCTTAGGCTTTTACTAACCTATTTATGTGGTCTCAAATATACCCATAACTATTTTAATTCATCATCCCCAAAATCTACCCTTTCAATTTTATGTGGCGCCTTTCAAGGTTTCCATAGTTTTACACATGTCCAGTCTTGAATATGTAACACTTATGCACAATTCATGTGATTAGCTATTATCATAAAGAAAGAATTGAAATGCAAATTTTAGCAAAATATAGAAGTAGAAACAATCAAGTACAACTTCATTATAACCAAAAAAAGAAATAGAGAATGAATGAGTATACCATAGTGTGATATGTTAGATTATTGAAGGAATTGTAATTCTGTCATAAAAAAGAAAAAGGGAAGGGAAAAAAAAAAAAAAGAGCACTAGCAGCATTGTGATGCTATACCAAAGTGTGTTTGGTGTGTGTGTGTGTGTTTATATGTATATATATATATATATGTATAGAGTAAAAGAGGGTAAGCTTACTTATATTTTTTAAGACCTATTTGACAAACAAGATTAATGGGATTTATTCAAACCAGAGCTTATTAGAGTTCCAAAGACTTTTTCAAATAATAGATTTTGGTGACATTTATGTATTCCAAAGATTTTGTGTAGATTTTTTCATAATTTTATTTGACATTACAGAGGTAGGACAATTTCGTTTTTCTTTTTTATTTTTGGCCTTTATATTTATATTTCTCATTTTAGATTTCATCATATTCAATCTAGTTAAGCAAGTTTTGGAAAGTCGGAATTGAATACATCTAAAATTTTAAATTGTTTAAAATTCCTTTTTAACACAAAATTGAATACCCTCTCTTAAATTAGACTCCTTTTATAGGATTGAGTTGTATTTGGGAAACTATGTAGATCATTTTCATCGAGTGATTCTTCCTCATTAATAGTATCCACTTTTAGTCCACTGGCATCTCCAGTGGGTAGCTTTCATGCAATCTTGATAACCTGCAACCAATTTGTATGGTTAATTATTTGTAACTGCATGGAATGACTAGCAACCAGCAAGACAATTAGTACTTAAGGATCATGCTAACCACTACAAGAAATTTTGTCTACAACAATGTTTACAAAATAAAGTGCATGAGGTTTATATTGTTGTAGGTCACCAATGGAAACATGCAAATAATACATATTGTGAGAGGGGTTTATGACAATGTACAAAACTATGCAAAACTAGAATAAGAAATCCCAACATCCTACATATTGAACAGAACTTCCAATCCCAACTGCTCAAGGCAACCATAAAAAGACCTGCTGATCTTCTACATCAAGGACATAAACATGAGATATACAAGCAAGCTACTTAATTATTGTTTTATTGTATACATAGAAATTAAATCAACAATTTATATCACACTGCAAGAACTATACTAGGTATACTTCAGGCGCACCTATGAGGACTTGGGAACACAAATATGAATTCTCATATAGAAACTCAATACAAGCAAATCTCATATGCTCACCTATCTTGTACAGAAAGTCATTTACCAAACAAACAAAAGGCAACATTGACCTTGTAAAAGAAATCTTGCCATTCTTATGAAAACAAAGCTAGCCACACTTTTCACAATTAATGTTCCATATTATAAGCTAAATTTCTATGGGAGAAGAAGAAATGAAAGACCTTATTCTTCTCGATAGGGTAAGTTTCTATAAGAGGTGGTGGCACCATGGGCCTCTGCCAATAGGAACTGCTATGGCGGCAATGGGAACTACTGCAGTGGCAATGACGACCGTGTCCAATGCTGTGACAATGGGAATCGTTGCAGTGGTAATGGGAACCACTGCAATGGCAATGAAGACGGCGATAACGACTTCACTTCAATTGTTGCTGCAAGACCTCTTGCCATCAACGGTAGAGCCAAAGGAGGCGTTTGCAACCTGACGACCAGAGATATAGTCAATGAATCTTAGTTTATTCCATTACTTTAATAACAAAAAACTATAATATGACAATATATATATATAATTTCTATGGTTAGTGCCTTATAATTTTAAATTGTTAGAATCAGTTAATCAAATTCATCCATTGTATTTGAATTAAATAAAAGAGAAATTTTTTTAGAAGAGAAAATATAATGGATGAATTTGATTAATTAGTTTTAATAACTTAAAGCAAGGAGATATTAACTATAGAAGTTCTATATATATATATATATACACACATATATGCCAAGTTTTCTTATCTTTTTGCTTCTCAATACCTCCCATATTAGATGCACAAAGTTACCCTGCGGTTCGAGTGGAAGTGGGTGTAGTTACCCAACAACTCCTAAAACTTTTAATTTTATTATTCAATTTTGACAATATATTTTTTTTCAAATTATTTTGATCACATATTTTAAAAATTGAATACTAGTACTTATATATTTCATATATTTGTGCTTTGAGAGAGAGAGAGAGTGTGTGTGTGTGTGTGTGTGTGTGTGTTTTGATAAATTTCAACCATTTAAGCCCCATAAAATTTGAAATTTGATACCATGAGTCTCGCTGGTTGTCATGTTGAGAAGAGAGGTCCCATTTCTTGTTTGAGTAACGATATTTACACTCCTAAAAGATTGTATGTACACCTCAACTTGGTATATTTCTAAAATTTCAATATTATCTTTAAAGAAAATTACTAAAATAGGTAAATAATTTATAACTACACCCACCAAATATTAATCACTTTTCCATGTATATGATAAAATCTTTTATTTCTTAAAACCTTCACTTCTCTTTTAAATACCAATTTCAAATATCAAATAATTTTTAAGGAAATAAATTAATTGCAAAATATTGAAAATGATATTGAAATACTAATTTCAAATACCAAATAATTTTTAAGGAAATAAATTAATTCAAAATATTGAGAATGAATCAAAATAATTATTGTTGACGTTCGGAAACAGTCAACCCAGAGATTCTGGGGCCCAGACTGCGAACGAGGTAATTAAAAGGGTGATAACGGTGACGGGTGTGTGATAAATGAGCAGTAAATGAAGTTTAAGGTTGGTGGAGCCTATTTAAGGTGAAGGAATGTTGGTTGTGGTAGTCAGGTGAGTTTAATGAAGTGATTAGTGAAGACAAGAGGGAGGAAGAAGAATGCAAAACACAAGGATTTTTATATGGTTCGGCGACTGCGCCTACATCCACGGTCACTCTGAGGTAATTTCGGCAGAGTGACGGTACTCTAGTATTTTCAGCTTATCTGTACAATAGAGATCTCCCCTATTTATATAGGGAGGGAGATGATAAAAAAGAAATACAAAAGAATGCAATACACGTTAGAGCTATGACAATTTCAACTAATCCTGACATAGGCCATGCTTCATTTAATGTAAAGCTGATCATTGTTCTCTTCCTGTATACGTTTGCATTTAATGCACCATGAGAGGTCTTTTCTTCATTAATTGCATAGCCGCCGTATTGAATGCTTTTGGGTAATTGTGTGGATGGTTTCCAGCGTGGAGTCAGGAGGGTTGGTGATTCTGATGGCTTGCTGCAAAAGGTTTCTTCTAGAGCGGACCAAGGGTCTATCAAATCAAGCAAGCTAGGTAGGAGTTGATATGGGCGAGGTAATGTTGGGACGTCTTGGAAGTAACGCGAGCTCACGACCTGGGTGACCTCGCTATCTGGTCGAGCTCGCGACAGCGGTTGGGGGTATGGGCCTTCTGGGCCTTTGCCTCTGTTCATGTCCAATTTGGCTCTTACTGGCCCAATTATTAAGATCGAGAAAATGGGTATAACACAAGCCCCCCAACTTTCAGTGCTGTCTGCGGATTAAGAGTTGATTTGAAAATCCAGTTCTGGTGCTCGTTTGCCAGTTTTCAGTTATCGCTTCAATTTTTTGTCTTGTAACTGCTGACATGTGGCGCTCATGGAGTCATTAGAGCCGTAAAGTATGCTTCGGTCCGTACGTCTTAAATGCACACGTCTTGTAACTGTCAGTGTATGATGGCGAGGGGCCGAGGTTTATGCTGAGCCGTCAGATCTTGACAGTTATCCTTTTGTTGGATTGAACGGTCAGGGGGAATGAGCTCGAGTATATAAACCGGACGTCGCTTTCATTCTTTATTTTCGCTTCTTCGAGACGGAACACAGACATCTTTCTACTCCATCATCTTCTTTGTAGCCATTTTTTGCACTTTTCCAACAGTTTCCTTGGAGCACACCACTTCAGAGTTCAGACTCTGCCTCAAGCTTATACGGTAAGTCTGCTGACCCTGCCCTTCTCATTTCTTTATGCATTGATGGTTCATTCTAATTTGCAGTGCGCATTTCTGTCTCCTCGTCGTACCTGCACTTGTGCATTTGTTGTATCGAATTTTTTGTTGTGCTTGTTCATTTAGACAATCTTACTGTTGGTAGTCTGTAGTGACAGAGACGACATATTATAGAGGTTGCATGTAGTTTTGGATTGCTTAGATTCGTTGTTACCTATTGATGTAGCTTAGGTACTTTGAACATTTAGCCCCTGCATTTTGATAGGGTCCCTGCAGCCATAGGGTTAGAAATTTAAACTTTAGAAGGAGATTGTACCTGGTGGGCCTGTGTTTTGGGCCCACATTATCCCTGACAGTGGGGCGGGCGACCTAGTGCATAGGATAGCGGCCTTAGGGATATTTTGTCGTAGTTTGTTAGATTCAGTGTGCTCTCAGAGCTCTGATGTCGTTCCCTTTCTGTAGATGTCAAGTCGTTCACACCGTGGTCGCGCTCGTAGTAGAGTTTTCGCTCGAGGGGAGCGGGTAGGACAGCAGGTTAAAGGAACACAAGGAGCGACCTCTCGGAGCAGTGAGGTCGTGGAGGAACCTATTGCCCAAGCTGGGCCTTCTACTTCCCGGACTGAGGCTGAAGAAAGAGAAGCTCGAACTACCTTCCACCACACTCCCTCCAACATGACCCTTATAGGCCTGCAGGTCGTGGCTCGAGAGTTTGATCTCCCCGTAGGGTGTAGGGCTAATGTGCCGCGGGAGATGATCACGTAGCCTTTCCACCTTCTGGGTTTGTTGATGCAAGCCGCGAGCACATGGAGCGCGGGCTTAGGTTCCCTATCCTTTGCTACCTTATGACTCTGCTGAACGATCTGAAGCTTGCCCCCTTTCAGCTTACCCCAAATTCTTATGCCCATTTGACCACTCTAGCTGCTGGCTTCATTAAGTACGGGCTCGGACCCCCTACTCCTCGTATTATCCGCTACCTGTATAGCATCAAAGGGACTCATGGTTGCTCGACCGGGCCCAGGGATGGGCTGTACTACATTTCTTGTCGCCATCCTCGCTGTAAACAGTATCTGCCCCAGAATTGTACTAAGTCTAATGTGGGCGAGTATAAGTCCCACTGGGTTTGGGTCACCTGCCTCTCTGTCTCCGACCTGCATCATACCTCTTTCGTCTACTCGCCCGGTAGTTACAGATGTTTGCTCGCGGGAATTTATTATTATTATTATTATTATTATTATATATTTGACAAGTTTGTTCTTTCTTTGCAGCTGTTTCTGGTCCTGCGATCGAGCTTATTGGCGAGGAGACCGAGCTCCTAGAGACCTTTGCAGCGGCCAAGGAAGAGGGTGACGACTCGTTTCCTTCGAACTCCGAGCTGGTAGTCCTAGGCCTTGCTCCATCTGTTTCTGGCCCTCTTCTGGATATAAACCAAGATCTGGGAGTTCGCGGACAGGCAAGTGAAGTTCGCTCGGTCCTTGCTGCGCCTCTCGGTCTACATCCTGAGCACATGCCCGAGCCTGAGCCCGTGCCCGAGCCTCAGCCCAGTCAGTGTTTGGGCCTGAGCTCGAATATGAGTCTTCTTCAGAGAGTCTTTCCATCATGAGCACTTCGTTTGACGACATGCACAAGTTTACACTAAGGGTCCCTCCCTTCCAAGTTGTTGCACCGCCTAGGGAGACAGAGGTCGTGACAGTGGATGACGATTCTCTAGACCTTCCTCGTCAGGAGCCTCCACCTCCTACTGACGTAGTTGCTGGGGTGCTAGTTCCGGAGTCGGGAGGTCGGGAACAGACTCCTCCACCTGCATCCAAGAGAACAAGGACCCCCGATGAGGAGGGTTCAGCCTCCCCGGACCAGGAGCCTTTGATCAGGAGGAAGGGGAAGGCCATAGCAGAGTCTCCAGCCCCCAAGCACAAGAAGGTAATGGAGCTTAGGAAGCCCGGGGCTGTCGTCATTGCAGGGAGCTCGAGTGCCCAGACCTCAAAACGATCCGAGCGAGTTGAGGATGAAACAATTGAAGATCCTGATTTGCAAGCTAAGAGGGAGGCAAAGATGGAGTATTTCAAGGATTTTCTTTCCTGTGTCCCAGATGTTTTGAAAAACCGTATCCCGAAGCTCCCGAGTCTGGACTTCACTGATAGGAAGCTGATAGGCTATGACGTCCATCACACGACATTGGTAAGCCTAAAGTCCCTTTATTTTTTACTTTGCTTTTGTCAAATCCTTTTGATTTGATTCTACCGCCTTCATCTTTCTCAGGTGGCCATGACTTTTATGAAGCTGTTGAAGAGGATCGAGGATCAGATGGGTGTGGAGGCTGCCTTTAGAATGACCGAGGAGCAGCTTACAGAGGATAGGGAGAGGTTGTAAGGCGAAGTGAATCTCCTCCAGGAGGAGCATCAAATACTGGCGGACAAGCTTAAGGAAACTAATGTGGCTCTGTCTTAGGAAACAGCACGCAGGGAAGCAGCTACTTCCGAAGTTGGCAAGATTCACGAGGAGCTGCTGAAAGTAAAGGGCGAGCTAGGCGTGGCTACAAAAAAGGCAGAGTCTGCAGAAAACAAAGCTAACCACCAACAGCAAGAGGTGGTCGCGATTAAGAAGGAGCTTGCCAGAGCTCGAGAGGAGACCGTTAGGGCTGATGAAGAGGCTGCTAGAGCTCAGGAAGAGGCTGCCAGGGCTTAGGAGGAGATTGCTCGAGCGGAGAAGCGCCACGAGGCTCGGATTGCTCAAGAGAGAGATCAAGCTGCCTTAGAGAACGAGAGGGCCTTCCTGTTCACCATCTGGGAGCGCTACCCAGACTTAGATTACTTGTTCTTTGGACCTTCTGCTGTTGAGACGATCCAGGGGTTTGTGAAGCACGCGGCCAGCACTCAGGGTACTCAACAGAATAGTGCTCCTTCAGCTCCCCTGGCCGATCAACCAGCCTCTACGAGCCATCCTTTAGATCTAGCTCCTGCTCTCGAAGGATCTTCAGCTACTTAGGACCCTCCTACTGTGGAGACTTCAGCAGAGGTTCCTTCAGATCTTCAAGCTCCAAATGCACCTGCTAGTACTTAGATAGGAATTTTAAAATTTTTTTCCTTATTTCTGCTCGTAATTGTAGAACTGCCTATCTTCTTTCGAGGGTGTTTGATTTATGAGAAACAGAATCCTGCAATTTTCAATATTTTTTGCAAGATATAGAATGCATCTAGTAGGTACGTGCAACTCATAAATATGCAATGAGCTATTATTAAAGTGACACTCATATTATAATCGAGATTATAATCACATCGTGCTGATAAGTTAACTCATTGGCCTATGACCAGCAGGTAGTCACAGCAGTCACAAAATGGCAGTTTATAAGTATTTAATCCTACAAGTAACTCAATCAAGCATCTTCTGAAAATTGGGTGTATACTCACAGTTCGTAGAGTGCCCATTTTGGATACAGTTATCCGAGAATGCCTCATGTCAAGGTTTGGCTAGCCCAAGGTAGCAGTTTCCCCAACTTTGAGGACCTCAGGCTGTCGTGGTACTTTGTTGCATTGGTTTGATTTGAGAGCAAACCCTTATCGTGGGTGGCCCCTTTCCCAGGTCGCGAGGCAATTTTATTTAAGAGCCGTAGCCCCTCTCGCAGGTCGCGACGCAATTTTATTTGACTAGCGAGTGCTTTTAGCATCGGCTCGGGAAACACTCCTTTCGTGAAGCCACGTATAGATTGGAGGTCACTAATTGAACCCTCTGAAGTGCAGAGGACGCAGCTCCTTCCGCGGGTGAGACCTTTGGCACCATCGATGGGTCCCAATTAGTGCTCTCCGGGGTGCTGACAGCTACCCCTTCCACAGGCGAGACCCTCATTGCAACCCTTTCCACAGGCAATAGCCTTCCAGAGTGCAGTGACTCGAGCTCCCAAATGATTCCCTCCAGAGCGTATAGACGGAAGCTCCTTCTGCGGGTCACATCTAGATACCCCCCATATCCGTAAGCAATCACTCTCATAGGGAGGGCGTTATATCTGGATTGAAAGGGTTGTAGCTGATAAGTGATCCCTTCGGACTCATAATTGGAAGACAGCTCGTAGATCGCTGTAAGATAGCTTGAATGGGATGTGCCAACGATCTGTTCACGGGCAAAGAGTAAGTGTTATGAGAAGCATTCGCAACAATCGTGCCTGTATAACATTCATGAGTAGTCCGCTGGTCGCGTGATATAGTGGCTGCAAGCTAAAAAACAAGTCTGTCACTTGTTGATGTGAACTTCTCCAGCGAGGAGGATATAGTTAGGCCGAGCATCGGCTAACGAAGAATTCTCGGATGAGATTTGTTAGCATTTCTTGCCCGATAATATATATGCAGCTTTGGTGAGCATTTACGCAAGTGTTTTGGTTGTAAGCGATTCCTTGGATGTTTGTATAAATATCCTCAGGGAATAATAATATATATAATAATAAACTGCAGCTCGTTTTCTTGAAAAAGAGATTTCTTTAGATCTGCTCTTTTCAATATGTACATTTGCTGGTTTAACCAGTTTGCTTTCTGCATTAGATATAGCACATACAACAGAAAACCAGTGAAAGCACTTTTTACAAACAATCGTCAAAGCAAATCATGCATAAAGTTGGAGCGAGCTGACAGTTTTATGTGTAGTAGGGCCGAAGGTGCTCAGCATTCCACGCTCGGGGTAGCTCTGATTCGTCCATGTTGACTAAGTGATAGGCACCATTCTCCAGACTCTTCCTGATGAGGTATGGCCCTTCCCAGCTAGGTCCGAGGGCTTTATCACTTGTCTTGCGAGCTCTGGGGAGGACTAGTCTCAGGATGAGGTCGCCTGCCTTGTAGCTCCGAGCTCGCACCTTTCTGTTGTAGTACCTAGCGACTCTCTGCTGGTATACTGCTACCCTCATGCGAGCTGCTTCCCTTGCCTCCTCGACTAGATCCAAGGTGGTAGCGAGCAGCTGGTCATTGTCTTAGGTCGGAATGAGGCTCTTCGTTGGCTGGTGACTTCGAATTCTACTGGGATCATGGTCTCTGTTCTGTAGACCATGGAAAATGGAGTTTCGCCAGTAGAGCTACAAGCTATGGTCTTGTACGCCCAAAGGACTTTCTGCAACTCATCCACCCAAGCTCCTTTCCTCGCCTCTAACTTGGCCTTCAGAGTCTGCTTGATGATCTTGTTCACAGCCTCGACTTGACCGTTAGCTTGAGGGTGGTCCACAACTGAGAAGCTTTTCACGATTCTGAGCTCGTTGCAAAAATCTACGAACTGCTTGCTGGTGAACTGTGTCCCGTTGTCTGTCATAAGCTGTTGAGGAATTCTGAACCTACAGATGATGTTGTTCCACACAAATTTCTCTATCTTCGAGGTGGAGATCTCCGCTAGCTCCTTAGCTTCGGCCCATTTGGTGAAGTAATCCACAGCAACCACAGTGTGCTTGCAGCTTCCTCGAGCCGTGGGTAAGGGTCCGATGAGGTCCATTCCCCAGATTGCGAAAGGCCATGGACTCACCATTTGCTGGAGGTAGGCGAGTGGAGCTCGTGAGATTTTGGCAAATCTCTGGCACTTATCACACTTCTTCACCAGATCCGTGGCATCTTGTTTCATAGTTGGCCAGTAGAACCCCTGTCTGAGGGCTTTCTGAGATAAGGATAATGCTCCTGCGTGGTTCCCATAATGACCTGCATGAATATCCCTCAGCACTATCTCACAGTCTTCATCATCTATACATCACAGTAGCGAGGTCGAAAATCTCTTCTTGTATAGCTTTTCATCATAAATACAGTATCGTGCTGCTTTAGCTCGTAAGCGGCAAGCTTCCAGCTTGTCCTCTGGCAGCTTCCCTTCCTCTTTGTCCTCAATGCTCGGGGTCGGCAGAAATTCCATAGGTATAGACTCCAAGACATCAGCGTCCTGTGAGGTCGCCAAGCGAGCTAGGGCATCTGCATGAAAGTTTTGAGCCTTGAGGATTTGGTTCACTTCGATCCTTGGGAAAGCCCTCAACAATTCCTTGGCTCTTCGAAAGTATTTTGACATCTTCTGTCCTCTAGTCTGGTACTCTCCCCGGACATGGCAAACGACAATTTGAGAGTCGCTGAATACCTTTACCTATTCAGCTCGCACCTTCTTTGCTAGACGGAGTACGGCGAGCAACGCCTCATACTCAGCCTCATTGTTGGTCGCCCGAAATCCGAACCTTAAGGCATTAAGGATCTTGTGGCATTCTGAGCTGATCAGCATTATTTTAGCCCCTGAGTTGTGCTCGTTGGAGGACCCATCCACATATAATTCCTAAGTTTGTCCACCTGCTAGCTCATCCTACTTTGGTACTGGCCCTATAAATTCAATAATGAAATCCGTGAGGGCTTGGGCCTTGACTGCTGTTCTAGGCTTGTATTTTATATCGAGCTGGGCGAGCTTGATGGCCCATTTGAGGAGCCTGCCTGAAGTGTCTACTTTCTGGAGGATTTGCCTAAGGGGATATTACGTAAGGACCTCTATCTAATGAGCCTGGAAGTAGGGACGCAGCTTCCTTGAAGCAGTCATTAGACAGTATGCGAGCTTCTCCATCTGTGAATATCGAGTTTCCGCGTCGGCCAGTCTTTTACTGATATAGTACACTGGTAGTTGTATCCTCTCTTCTTTCTTGACCAGGGTCGCGCTCAGGGCGTGCTTAGACACCCCAAAGTATAGGAACAGTCTCTCTCCTTCTCTAGGTTTCGACAGGAGTGGAGCTCGGCCCATATACTCTTTTAGCCTCTGGAATGCTTCTTCACACTGTTCAGTCCACTCGAAGTTCTTGGCCCTCTTTATTGCCTCGAAGAATGGTATGTATTTATCGGTGGCTTTTGAGATAAATCGGCTGAGGGCCACGACTTGACCATTGAGGCTTTGTACATCTTTCACTCAGGTTGGGGATCTCATTTCTATGAGCGCTTTGATCTTTTCAGGGTTTGCCTCTATTCCCCTGACATTAACCATAAAGCCGAGGAACTTACCAGATGTCACTCCAAAGGCGCATTTCAGTGGGTTAAGTTTCATCTTGTAGTTCCTCAAGACCTTGAACATCTCATCTAGGTCGCGGACATGGTCTGGAGCTTGCCAAGACTTCACCAACATGTCATCCACATAGACTTCCATTATCTTTCCGATCTGCTCCTGAAACATGGCATTCACAAGACGTTGGTTGTGGCCCTTGCATTCTTCAGCTCGAAAGACATTACTTTATAGCAATATAGCCCTCTGTCAGTAACAAATGATGTGTGCTCCTCATCGGTTGGGCACATGGGGATCTGATTGTAGCCTGAATATGCATCTGTGAAGCTCAGGAGCTAGTGTCCGACCGTTACGTCAACAAGTTGGTCAATCCTGGGCAATGGAAAACTGTCCTTCGGGTAGGCCTTGTTCAGGTTTGTGAAGTCTATGCATGTCCTCCACTTCCCGTTTTTCTTTTTCACAAGGACTGGATTTGCCACCCAAACGGGGTAATTGGCTTCTCGAACGAACCTGTTGGCCAGTAGCTTCTCCACTTCCTTTTTCAGGGCCACGTAGCGTTCTAAAGTCATTGGCCTCCTCTTCTGGCGAACCGACTTGTGCTGGGGATCTATGTTCAATCTGTGGCTCATAATGTCAGGGTCTATTCCCACCATGTCCTCATGGTTCTAGGCGAAGACGTCGAGGTTCATCTTTAGGAAGTCTGTAAGCTCAGCTTTGACCTCTGACAATAGGTCTCGCCCCACCTTCAGGCATCTCCTGGATCTGTCTCACTGACCTATACGTCCTCCAGATCTTCGACTGGTCTTGTGGCTCGGTCTGCATCCACCTTGTGAGGATCGAGGTCGCTGTTCACTCCGGTTTTAGAGACAACTCAATGTTTGCCACCTGAGACTACATTCACCTTCTTGCCTCGGACTCCCATTTTCACTACATCTTCATAGCATTGTCTAGCTAATCGCTGCTCCCCCTTGACGCAACCAATACTAGTAGGAGTTGAGAACTTTATTGTCAGTGTCCTGATAGATGTTACCATGCTCAAGTCATTCATTAACAGGCCTCTCTCCTTACTAGGCCTGCCGGCCGCCTTACAGTAGCCCTCCAGCAGATATCTGATCTAACTTGAAGGTTCCCGTAAGGCTACGCCGTTGACTTCTAAAAACTTTCTGTTAATGCGGAAACGTGATAAAAATTTTTCTTTTTATTTAAACGTTTATAAAACAGATTTATAAAAATTTGGGCAGTATAACGGTTGTTTTTCAAACATGCCACCCTGTAAATTTCAAAATTTTACACTTCTAAGGCAAACATTTCTCCACTACTAGGCCTCAAGCCCTCAAATCATTTCCATAATACATCCACAAACATTTCAATGTGAAATCTATAAATATATTTCCATTTCATTCAAGACAAATAGATAATTTAATTTATCTGAAACTTAATTTTATAAATACAAAATACTATATACAACTCAAAATATAATTTACAAATACTCATCAAAAGTTGCATGGAATGCATGACATATACTTTTAAACTAAACTTATGCAGTGATGCTGTTACGTCAGGCCACTTACGTTTCTGATAGAGCCTCTTTTGGTTGACGGCTCGTTCTTGCACCTGGGGAGGATTTTTCAAAAATTACGAAAATAGGGTGGTGAGTATAAAACTCAATGAGTAGTTAAAGTAATCTAACTGTATGCTTGCTTAAACTAACTCCTCCCAAAAACGCTTGGAAAATAAACTTGTAAGTTTTAAAGCTAAAAATGATTTCTCGCATTCTATGATTAGTTTCAAATATTTACTCGTTTAAATATCTCGCATATTAAAATAGTTAATTCATATGCCAAAATATAACTCGAATACAATACTTTTAAAATGCTTTGCATGCACAAATATAAGTAATTGATACAATTAGGAATATAACACTGAATAATCTTAAATAACTGGCATGCATAAAAATTTAATTTCTTTCTTATATCTCGCCAAAGGGATAGCTTTTCATTAATATGTTCTTTTTCAAAAGTGTATACTCCTTTCCAAAATACTTTGTAAACTAATAATCTTTCCATAAATTTATAAAAATCAAGTGGAGAAACTTTTTCAAAAATATAAACTAATAATCTTTCTATAATTTTATTAAAATTACAAAACTGAGTAATTCTTATAAATATTTCTTTATTTCTCAAAACTGGAAATAATTTCTAATTTAATAAACTTCACATCTTTTTAAAATGCTTTTCTCTTTTATCTCGCCAAAGGCAACCCAGGAAAACTTAGCTCCATTGTGACAGAATCTCTTGACGCCACAGGAGCTCGGGAATGCTACTAGGCGTAGTCGCAGATGTGGAAAACCTCTTGGGGTTACGATCCCCTCCCAACATCAGACAGATCTACGCTACCATATACGTGCAGAGGGCGACTGACAGACTCGACTCAACCCCTCCAAGTTAGTGTTAGTAACTGACTCTCCCAACTGCTCTTGCCATACACGTATATGATACTTTGGCCGGTAATCTTTGGGGGTTAGGGTAAACCCAAGGCATTTAAATCTTTTCATAATAAAAATCTTGCTTTTCTTTTTATAATAAAAATCTTACTCTTCTAAGGCCGAAGCCTCTCATTTATAAAAAACTTTAGCATGTATAAATTTTCGACTATAATTACTCAACATACTACTTTACTTTAATACTCAAATAATCATAATTGCAATTTAATAGAATATTCATGCAATTCATATAAAAATTATATCTCATGCTAAAGTAAATATACAATCGCATAATAAACTCTTTTACTAAAACAACAACTTTATAATCGAAAATGGTTTCGAAATATCTTATCAACTTAATTTCATACATGTATATATCTCAAAAGCTACTAATTTACTTTACTTAAACATAATTACAATTACAATATAATCTTAAAATTTAATGCAATTCATATAAAAATAAATCACATGCTAAAGTAGCTTTACATTCACCAAATAAATTATTTCATTAAAGCAACAATTAAATAACTTCATTGTAGCTCAATAATTCTCATAAAACAAATTCATAAATACTTTATAAAATAAAACCACTCACTATTCATTTCCAATTTCTTCACCACCTCTCCAACACTTCCTTTATATTCTTGAGATTTCGCTACAATTTTATCCAACCAAAAATCTTGGTTTAGGATTCAAAATATATTACATTTCAACTTCATTAAAATTCCATACACCAATACATAACAACATTATATTCTTGACAATTTTCCAATCACTTTCTAACCCAAAATCTTTACATCTAAATCAATTCAAATATCCAACCATTTATTCACTTTAATTCAACACAATCAATTGCCCAATGATCACTTAATTTAACTCAATATGTATACATATTCAATAAATCCACCAATTTACCTTATCTTCCAATAAAAATCTCATATCTAAATCAATTCATTCCTTTGGTGCTCAAATATTCAAACACATCATAATCACCATCCAAAGACATATAACAATTCATTCAAGGATTCCTTCATTCACTTACATAAATTTCCAATGAACTATTTTAGCTAATCATTTATTTTATCCTCCAATATACTTGCTAAATAAATTCACAACTCCACCAACTTTCCAATTAATATTCTCACATCCATTTCCATTTATTTCTTTGGCATTAAAGCAATCAAACACTTCATTATCATCATTAAAGTACATGAAAAAGATTGAATAGCCCTTTAGGAACCAAATACTTATATTAAACATATCAACACTCAAACCTTTCCAATTTCCAATTTTTCTTGCATTCTTTGATACCAACCAACTCATTTTTATTCCATAACCTTATACCATTTCTTCACATATTAAAAATCAATTTAAATACATGCAAAAACACCATAATCCATACACTAATATACATGTATATATCTAACAACACAATCATTTGATATTTCTTTTCAAAGCTTCATTTCCATCATCTTAAAATCTCACATATAATCTCATTTAATCATCCAAATGATCTCAACACACATACTTTTATAATCTAATCACATACTAATATATAACAACTTCATCATCCACTTCATCTCAAACAATTAATCTCACATAAACCCTTCAACAATTCATTCATGAAATTAACTATAACCTTAAACAAAGAAATCAATTAAATTTCATCAACTTTAACTTACAAATCCTAACTCTTACCTTTCAAAAACCTTGATCCAAGACTCCTTAATCCTCTTCTTCACTCTCAAGCTTTGATTTATGATAATCAACCTTGATTTAATCCATATAACTTATCAAAACTTCATATAAATCAATAACTAAAAAAATCCATCAACCAAACACAAAACAACTTCATTTACTCTCACTCTTTCTTGATGAAGATGGATGGGATTGAGAGACTACAAGGGATGGATCATCTCTCCTTCTTCTTCTTCTTCTTCTCCTTCTTCTTCTCCTTCTTCACGGCTGCAATTTTTCTTCTTCTGCAGTTCGGTTTCAGCTTGCACGTCTCTCTCTCTTTTTTCTGGTCTGATTTTGGTCTTCACAGTTTCAGCTGCTCCTTCACGTTTTCTTCAGCTCTCAACCGACTTATCTCTCTCTTAATCATCCACCATGCCTTCACTTATATACCCACTCTTATTCCATGCCAAAATTGCCTCTAAACTATCCTTAAATTCACCTAAATGCCACTAGTTATGCATGAAGACATTTAATTGGCCAATACTCTCATCCTTTTAATCACCAACAACTCATCCAATTTCCTTAATTACATCTCAACTAATCACTTGCTTTTTGACTTAAAGATGCCACAACCTTATTGGCTTTCATCCAAGCACATGGATTGTGCTTCTTTAATACATATTATCTCCTACACATTTAATGTTACAATTAACTTAAATTTTAATCCTCACTTAACCCCAATAAATTCCAAAAATATTCTATGATCACCCTATCATCAAATTGACCATGCAATCCTCTAATTGGGCATCTCAACATTTAATTTCATGCTTCGAAAAAAATTCAATCGATTATAAACTCATTAAAATTCACAACGTTTCCTACGAGGGTATTTTTATCAATAAACATTCGGAACCTTTAAAATCTATTCAAACGAACTCAGTTTTACTCCATTTCAGTTTCTAATAACTTTAATTCATATTCTAGAGCTTATGGTGTCCGGGATCCATTTTTCGAAAATCACTATTCATCGAAAATACTATTCACCGAAAAATTTTTATTTCACAAAACTTGAGGGAATTTTCCTTTTCTCAAAAATCACTATTCACATGAAATCCCTATTCATCTGAAAATACTATTTCATCCGAAAATACTCTTTATCTTGGAAACACTATTTCTCTCAGGGAGATGAAATTCCGGGTCTTACATTCATAGAGGGTCGCCCCAGGACCACATTGTAGGCTGATGGGCTGCTGATGATTAGGAAGTCAGTAAGGATAGTAGCTTGCCGTCCTGGTTCTCCGAGGGTGAGGGGTAGCTTGATCTGGCCATTGGTACTACTGCATCCCCGGTGAAACCATAGAGGGGTTCTGGTGAGGGCGTCAACTGCTCGATTCCTAGCCCCATCTAGTCATAGCAATCTTTGTACATCACATTGACCGAGCTGCCCGTGTCGATCATTATTCGCCGGACTTCAACATTGCTGATCCAGGCTCAGATGACTATGGTGTTGTTGTGGGGCCAGTGCACTCCCCTTACGTCCTTCTTAGTGAATACAATGCCATCTGAGGACACTTTAGCTTTTTTAGTAGGTCCCTCTACCCCATTATAGCTAGCAGCGTATGGTCTGCTTCCCTCACATATCTCCGATGCGACCTGTTCGAAATACCTGTCATGTGGGGACCACCGTGGATTGTTAGGATTGTTCTGACAGTGAGCTCGTGCTCGGGCTCCGGAGCTCGTTGTTGTGGCTGCTGCTCAGGTTGTGGGTCTTGATGTTGGGGTTGATGATGTTGAGGTCGTCTACCCGCAGGTCGCAGAACATATTCTCCCAGACGACCCCGTCTTATCAACTCTTCGATAGCATCCTTCAATTGCCAACAGTCTGATGTATTGTGTCCGTTCTTGTTATGATAGGCACAATACTTCTTCGGGTTCCGACGTCGGCTAGGAACCCCTGTTGGAGGCGGCTTTTCGAAATTCTCCCTATTTCTTTCAACTGCGAAGATTCTGTCTTGCTTATTTGACAGGACGCTGTAACTCCTATATCGGCTTTGACGTCGAGGTCGCTCCCTTCTCGGCTCAGGCCTGGCTCGCTTTGCCACAACATTGGCAGATTGGTGTTTGTGCTCGTCCTGCTTGTCCCCACTGTAGTTCTTCCTCTTCCCGTGATAGGGACTGCTTGCTTCACCTTGATGAGTACTGGGTTTTTTGACACCGAAAGCTTCCTCTCACCTGATTTCCTTAGCAGCTCTCTCGTAGAATTCACCCAGATCTCTCACAGGAGACTTATAGATGCTCTCGTATAGCTTTCCATCTTTCCTGGGCCCTACGAAGATCGCCGTTAGTATACTCTCATCTGAGGGTGCCTCGACATTACTCACTTCGTCTCTGAATCGGGCGATGTAGTCCTTCAAGGGTTCTTTATGCCTCTTGAAGATGGTGGCAAGGTGGCATGCAGGCGCTAGCTGCTTCTTCAGGGCTTTGTACTGATCCAGGAATCTCTTCTGACACTCCTTCCAACTCCTTATGCTGCGGGCTGGGAGGCTCTTAAACCAGGCTCGCGGGGCGTCCCCTAGAGTGATTGGGAAGACCCGACACTTTACTAGTGAGTCGTCTGTTTGGAGGTCCATTTGCACGTTGAAGGCGTCCAGATGGTCATAAGGGTCGCTTCTGTCGCTGTAAGGAGGGATGTTGGGGAGTTTGAACTTGGGCGGCAGGGGTACTGTCTCAATTTTCCAAGTGAATGGTATTCTGCGATCCTCTCGTTCCTCTCTACCGTGAGGCCCAGGTCTAGCTTCTAACTGTCGAACCCTCTACAACAGTTCCTCTACCATTGGAACTGGGGATTGGGATTGCCGAACGGAGTTCCTTCTGCTAACACTCTCCTACCCTCCGAGGTGGCGATCTTCCAACCTGCGCATTTCATCAGAATCTTCTACCTGTCTTAAACCTCTCCTTTGCCGGGGCTCGGGAATAGCGCGACCCTCCCGAGCTCGCTCGTGTCCACGACTGTTTTCAACTTGGCGGTCACCTTCTTGATTCACCTGTACTCTGATACCGATTGGGTTAGGGGCGATCTGTCTCACCCGAGCCCGCTGCCTGTCTCTTCTCATGTTTAGGTTTGAAGAGCGCACAGATTCCTCCGATAATGACCTGTCTCTGTTTGTAGCTCCCTCCGGGGTTGAGATTTCCTCAGTAATTTGTTGACGAGCTCCTCTTGGGGCGACCTCCGCCTGTCCCTGCACCGCGTGGGTCTGAACCTCCACTAGCGCCCTGACCGTCTCGGTCAATTGCCTCACTGTATCTTCCAATGCTTACTGGCGATGTTGCCACTCCTGAACGACCTCTCCCACAGCGGGTCGAGTACTTTACTGATCTTCCTGGCCTTCAGGTCGCTCATTAACCGGACCAACACTCCTGATCGTTCTTATCATGGCCATAACGGATTGACGAGATATAAGCGGTCAAAGAAAAGTCAAATGAAGATGGAATTACCAGGTCGCTGTTGGGCCCTCCTTCTAACGCCAAAAGATGTTGACGTTCGAAAATGGTCAATCTAGAGATTCTGGGCCCAAACTACGAGCAAGGTAATTAAAGGAGTGATAATGGAGACGGGTGTGTGATAAATGACCAGTAAATGAAGTTTAAGGTTGGTGGAGCTTATTTAAGGTGAAGGAATGTTGGTCGTGGTAGTCAGGTGAGTTTAATGAGGTGATTAGTGAAGACAAGAGGGAGGAAGAATAATGCAAAACACAAGGATTTTTACGTGGTTCGGCGACTGTGCCTACATCTACGGTCACTCTGAGGTAATTCCGGTAAAGTGACGGTACTCTAGTATTTTCAGCTTATCTATACAGTAGAGATCTCCCTTATTTATAAAGGGAGGGAGATGATAAAAAAGAAATATAAAAGAATGCAATACACGTTAGAGCTATGACAATTTCAACTAATCCTGACATAGACCATGCTTCATTTAATGTAAGGGTGATCATTGTTCTCTTCCTGCACATGTTTGCATTTAATGCACCAAGAGGGGTCTTTCCTTCATTAATTGCATAGTCGCCGTATTGAATGCTTTTGGGTAATTGTGTGGATGGTTTCCGGCGTGGAGTCAGGAGGGTTGGTGATTCTGATGACTTGCTACAAAAGGTTTCTTCTGAAGCGGACCAAGGGTCTGTCAAATCAAGCAAACTGGGCAGCAATTGATACGAGCAAGGTAATGTTGGGACGTCCTGGACGTAGAGCGAGCTCGCGACCTGGGCGACCTCGCTATCTGGTCGAGCTCGCGACAGCGGTTGGGGGTATGGGCCTTCTGGGCCTTTGCCTCTGTTCATGTCCAATTGGACTCTTACTGGCCCAATTATTAAGATCGAGAAAATGGGTATAACAATTATGAAATTATTATATTTAGTTAAAATGGAAAAAATAAAAAAGGAAAACATCTATGAAAAAAAGGAACATATATCAAAATGATTGTTTTATTCCAAATACTTTATAAGGAATTACCTATCAATTCAAATTTTTTTCTTCATAATATAATACGTTCTTTGAACTAAGATAAAAAAATTACATCTTGTTCAAATAATAAGAAACTTGTTTGAAAACTATCATATAACTCTAAAAATTAAACCAAATAAAAAATTAAATCAAGATAAAACTCTCTATATCTTTTCAAATTCTAACTTCTTTAAATTGACTTTTTTTTTTTCAAATATCAAAATTTTTAAAAGAATACAAATTAATTATAAAGTGTGAAGAATAATATAAAATCTTGTTAAAAAATTGATTGTAAAATGATAACTTCTAAATTAATTATTATTAGGAGAAAATCATAATCTACTTGCCTTGTTGGAGAAAAGCATCTAAAATTTTTAGATTAATTTTTTAAATAACAAAATAAGTATTGTGGTTTGCACTTACAAAAATATAATCCAAAAACAATAAAAGCAGAACAATTTTCCTATTAAATGGATTTAAAAACTAGAGACTTTTCATAATTTTGATAAAGTGTACTCACGAAAGGTGTGTACACACAATTTATGAGGGGTGGAAATATTACCACTCTTCTTATTTGATTTTTCAATCAATTATAGGCCAACAATAAATATTAAATGGGCTAGCCCTGTAGAATTTTTAAGAACATGAATGGAAGCTCACCAGCAGAAGAAGCTCAATTATAGTTTAGAGAAAATGGATAAAATGACCCATTTGGAAAGCTCAATTCCAAAAATAAGCCTTTATTTTTTTATTATTAAAAAAGTTGTTGAATGGATAGAAATGCTCTTAATGAAAAAGGAGTACAAAGATGAAATTGTTTGATGTGCAGCTGTCCTCCCAAGCGTTGTTGTGCAGTGCTTCTTCCGCCAGTTCCAACCTTCCATTTTTTCACTTCCCACACCTCACTCGATCGTCGATCAACATCTTACTCTCTTTTCACTTCCCACACCCAAACTCTCTTCTCTCTTCGACGGCCAACAAAAGGAGCGAGTGAGTTGTGCAGCTGTCTTATTTCCCCCGACCAACTAACCTCGCTTCTCACTTCCCATGCCCAACCTTTCTTTTGTCTTCCCTTGATTAAAAAAGGAACGAGTGGAAGAAGTACCCACAGCTACCGCTAATCTTAAAGTTCCCGATTTACACTCTCTTAGCTTGTACTCATTTTTGGACTGTGGAAGAACTGCGCCACAGAAGCCGCTCGTCTTCTCTGCAAGTGGATAGTATATTTGACTAGTTTTAGTTGGTTTGGGTCGGTGAATAGATATTACAGACCAAGGTTGGCGTAGTGAAAGTAGGTTATGGTTATTGGTGTATTTTGTGTGTGATTTTGTGGAGATGAATAGGACGTGAAAGTTATATTGATTTGGTAGTTGTTATTGGTGAATTTGTACTTTGAGCGTGGGAATTGTAACAAAGGCTTACAATCGGAGTTTAGAGGTGAAGTTTTCATATGAAGGTTGGGATCCAAATTTGTAGGTTGAGAATCCTAACTCGGTTGGGATTCTGAGCCTAGAGGTTGGGATTTCCTACCAATCCCAACCTGTAGGTTGGGAATCCTAACCCCGAGGTTGGGAATCCTAAACGTGATTGAACAATCGAGGTTGGGATTCTCTACCTTCAGGTTGGGATTCCCAACCTGAAGGTTGAGAATCCCAACCTGAAGGTTGGGATCCCTCATTAATCCCAACCCCGAGGTTGGAAATCCTATTTGCGACATCGGATTTCCGAAATGTAAATGAAAATTCAGGTTGAGATTTTGAACTTGAAAGGCGAGATTCCCAACCTATAGGTTGAGAATTCCAACGGAACGGTTGAGAATTCCAACTTTGGCTATTCAATTAAGGTTAGGATTGTTTTCGAGGTTAAGATTCTCAATCTGAAGGTTAAGATTCTCAACCGCCAGGTTTGGACATCCGAACCGTGGATATTTAATCAAAGTTTGGATTCCCAACCTCGAGGTTGGGATTCTCTACCTTCAAGTTGGGATTCCCAACCTGAAGGTTGAGAATCCCAACCTGAAGGTTGGGATTCAGGTTGAGATTCCCCATTAATCCCAACCCCGAGGTTGGAAATCCTATTTGTGACATCGGATTTTCGAAATGTAAATGAAAATTCAGGTTGAGATTTTGAACTTGAAAGGCGAGATTCCCAACCTACAGGTTGAGAATTCCAACGGAACGGTTGAGAATTCCAACTTTGGCTATTCAATTAAGGTTAGGATTGTTTTCGAGGTTGGGATTCTCAATCTGAAGGTTGAGATTCTCAACCTCCAGGTTTGGACATCCGAACCGTGGATATTCAATCAAAGTTTGGATTCCCAACCTCGAGGTTGGGATTCGTCACCAGTCCCAACCTCTAGGCTGGAAATCCGAACCCCGACCTTAATTGAAAAATTCAGGTTGGAATTCTCAACCTGGAGGATGAGAATCCCAACCTCGAGTTTGGAAATCCCAATCCTGAGTTTGGAAATCCTATTTTCGACATTGGAAATCCGAACTATGATTGAAAATTCAGGTTGAGATTTTCAATTAGAAGGTTGGGATTCCCAACCTGTAGGTTGGGAATCCTAACATAATGGTTGAGAATTTCAACCTTGGCTATTCAATTAAGTTAGGATTCCCTTCGAGGTTGGGATTCTCAACTTGGAGGTTGAGATTCTCTACCTTTAGGTTGAGAATCCCAACCTTGGATGTTCAATCAAAGTTTGGATTCCCAACCTGGAGGTTGGGATTCCTCACCAATCCCAACCTCAAGGTTGGAAATCCGAACGCCGGCCTTAATTGAAAATGCAAGTTGGAATTCTCAACCTGGAGGTTGAGAATCCCAACCTCGGAATTGGGTGGGATTCCCCATCAATCCCAACCCCGAGGTTGGAAATCATATTTTCGCCATGGGAATTCCGAAGTTTGATTGAAAATGCAGGTTGAGATTTTCAACTTGGAAGTTGGGATTCGCAACCTACAGGTTGAGAATTCCAACCTTGGCTATTTAATTCTCAACCTTGAGGTTGAGATTCTCAACATGGAGGTTGAGGTTCCCAATCTTGAGGTTGAGCATCCCAACCTTGGATGTTCAAGCAAAGTTTGGATTCCCAACCTTAAGGTTGCAAAGCGGAACCCCGACCTTATTTGAAAATTCCAATTGAAATTCTCAACTTGGAGGTTGAGAAACCCATCCTGGAAGTTGAGATTCTCAATCTTGATTTGACATTGACGTTGGGAATCGCAACCTCAAGGTTGGGAATCACCACGCTGAGGTCAAGATTCCAAATTGTGGATGTTGAATCAAGGTTGGGATTGCTAACCTAGAGGTTGAGAATGTCAACATAGATATTTAGTTAAAGTGGGAATTCTCTACGTAAAGGTTGAGATTCCCAACTTTGAAGTTTGGATTCCTAACCTAGAGGTTGGGAATCACAACCTTCAGGTAGGTAATCTCAACTAGGTCGAGAATTGTAACATTTAATTTAAGAATCCTAACCTAGAGATTCCATTTTACAACCTTGATTGATATGTATTTAATATCATGTAAATTTTGGGTTTCTTGTTACATTTTCATCTATTTGTTGATTGATGGTGTTATTCAACATGTGGTAGCATTGGTTTGCAGATGGATGCAGGGAGTGGTATAACAATTGATATGAAATAATTAAAAATGGTTTGAAATGTGTACAATTGGTTGTTTTTGTGGAAATAAATGCAATTGTTATGGAGGAAAAATGAAATTAAACGCAGCCTGAAATTATACATTGCAAAGATTGTAATAATGCTCCTTTTTGTTTTTATGAAAAGAATTTGCTCATGTTCCTCCTTATTGTCATAACTTTGTAAGTTTCCAGCATAACTTGTATTGTTGCACCAGCACAAATTGTGATTGACTACATACATTGTTTAGATGATTTTGTTCGCTTTTAACCATTGGATCAACATTTATGCAATGAAATCAATATAATGATTAAGATAAGATTGATAAGTGTGTCTTGTAAACCAAATATCTGTAAGAAATGTTCATTTTGAAACTTGCTTCATAAAAGTTACTTATCCTAAATCAACTCATCAATAAATGGAAGTAAAAGCATTCATGCGTCAAGTGATTACATAATGCAAGTGCATATACAATGTAGCTCGAGACAATGTGTTCTGTGAGATGCTGCTCTTGCTGTTGTCTGTCCCTCTTCTCAACGCTTTTCAGTTCTAATTCCCAACCATAACCCAATCTTCCGATTGAGATTCCCAACCCTCCCAAGCTCGGGGGGGATCGATAGTGAGAATGACAACTCAAATAGTGGGAATACAAAAGCAACAACACACATGAAATCTTTTACAATAAAACGTAACACAATGACATAGTGAGATAATATTTGCATAATAATAATAATGTAATTGCAAAATAATAATAATAATAATAATAATAATAATAATAATAATAATAATAATAATAATGTGATAGTGTACTGAGTACACCAGGTACTCGAACAAAAATAAGTACAACATTGATGGCACTTGCTATTATACTTTGTCCTAAAACCTCTCATGTGGAAGAGGAACCCCCCACTTAAGATCCCTGGTAATGCATCGTAGTTTGAGCCCTTCTTTAAGCCATGCATTAGTGTTGGAATAGCATGTTGGGTCCACGATCCAGCCACAGACATGTTCCTGAGATACTCTTCCAATTTATCCTTTAGTGAAGGAACATCAAGAAACAAGTGGTTTGTATCACGAATGTGAGGCATGGTATGATAAACCTGTTTAAAAATAACGGTCAATTATCACCAAGAATGAACACAAAAAAGGACTATCTAGCATAACTATTCTCAGATGTCTTAACCAACAAATGAAAGAACATGTACTTCCCAAGCAAAATTTTCCAATTATCGAATATGCTGGAAACTTCTGTAAGAAAAAAATAACAATAATACTGAGGGCTATAAAACAGAATTTAAAAATAAACTAGGTCACAGAGTCAGGAATCAATTCCAGAGCAAACATGATGCACAATGATGTATACAGGGAGGAGCAAAAATTGTAATAAATGTTAACTTCTTTGCGAACTCTTCGATGTTCTGTTAAAAACTTTCAGAAGTCATACTATTCCCATAACCATATATTGATAACATTAAACCATTTAGGATAAGAAACAGTATAAGTCAATTCAAATGTAATTCGTATAACTCCTTTTTGATAATTTAATGATATCAAAGCACTGTAACATTACACAAGCAAACAAACTATTGATTCAAAAGAACTTAATCAATTAACAACCAAATAACCGATAACTTAAAACAAAACCTCTACTTGCGATAGCTCTAAAAAATTCACGTAGAGAAGTCATACGAGATGGACCCTTAGTGTAATAGTCAACTTCAGACAAGATTCAGAATTGATCCTTTTATTGTTTAACAATTAACAATGACATCCACAATAAAAATATTTTGATCAAATGTTGAACCCACTGACAAGCAATTTTCAGCAACTAATGCAACCCTTGGTTTCCGGCAACTAATGCAACAACTAATTCAATGCACCTCTTAAATTAATTGGAAAATATATGAAAACCAATGATGTCAACTGGGAAAATGATGGAGTGCTCATTAATTTAGTTGATATGCAGATATTATGAAGGTTGACATTTAGCGTACTTATTTACATTGATTACATTTGACTGTGTGGACTTGTTGATATGGAAACTTTTATCCAACATGTGAATAATTGCTTTTTACATAGTTATGGTTTACCATTAAGGAATCATGAGAATTTGAATGCCTGCAGAACAGTAAATTATATAATTAAAGTTCTTCACTTTTTCTATTGCAATAATTGTTTCGGTTGAGGCTTAACACTGTCACATTGGAGGCTAATTCACACTTTCCCTTCAAAATAACCCTAATCCAGTAGCCAAAAACATATACAGTAGAATAAGTTATAGTCATGCGCTCGGATACACAAAATGAAACACTGAAAAAGAAGAAACCATCATATACCCTGCATTTAGAATCTTTCAACTCTATTGCATTCAAAAGTTTTCCACAAGTTCCACATTGATCTCCTCGAGCAAACTCATACTTGCTATTTTTACATGGATAGGTACCCTCCATAACTCGGTCGGCTAAGAATCTTTTGCATGTATGAATGTATGGCTGAATGACAGCAACATTTCAAGTAAAGTACGAAGGAGATTATAAATCACAACTACAAAACACATAAACAAACAACAAGTTAAAGAGTAAGGTGAAATAGAATTTTTACTTGTTGCATTGTAATCTGTACAAGCCAATTGTTACCCAACAACTTGTTGAAAATTGCTTGGCACGCTTCTGTTTGTTGTGGAGTCGATGTACGTCCAAGCTTATCAAAACTTATGTTGAACCATTTGTAGACTTCATTATGAATAACATGGTATCTACAGAGTTGTAATTCACAATTTATATCATCAGTTCAGATACTTGTACATTGTAAGAAGAATTGATCATTACCCATAAACAAGATGAGGGTAAAATAAAGAGTTTTGAAAAAGAGGAGCAGAACAGCATGAGAGAATTTCAAACAGCACATCTGCATCAACTGTTTATTCATTATTGCATCCCAGCCATATGTTAAGTATGCAGCCACCCATAATTTACAAGTGGACCACTTTAAGGCACCGACTGTGGATCGTAACATCAGCTACTAATTTTTTTATTTTGTATATTTAAATATTATACTCAGAGCTTTTTTGTAATATTTATAGCAGTACTTTTGGCGATAGGAAACTAAAAATTTTAAAAATTAAGAATGAAGAAGTCCACTATAGGACCTAACAACCCAAAGAAGATACTTTAAGATGTTATGAAGCCAAGAAACTAGATGAAAAATCATCTATCACTTTTTGATCATGTTACAGACCAATATGCTGCAAACCTATAGATATAAGGTTACACCACTTGCAAATAAACATGAAACGAATAAACTTGCTCACTCGTACAAGTTAAAATCTAATGCATTTCTAATCAAATGTTAACTGCAGAAAAGCACAGTCCAAACTTTAAAATCCATCAGAACTGAACATCATGCATGCATTGTTTCATTGATAAACAATATTACAACTACATAATACAAATGCTAACATATATATATTTTTGAAAGGAACACAAATGCTAACATATTATACTCAACTATTTCTTAGTCAGTATATAAAATAAAAGTATATGCTTTTCAAGTAATAAGAAGAAGCTCATAAAGTTTTTAGATAACAATCCTTTTGCAATGGAGATTGTCATTTTAAGAACAAAACAAAGAACATATATACAAAAAAAGGTGTAGCAAAAAAGAAACATCATATGTCATAAGCTATAGCAAACTAGTTACTTGTTACAAATCTCTTTCGGTAAGCATTTCTGTTTCAAGGCCTTAGTCTCGGTGGCCGTCCCATACTCATCAATCCTACAAATGTATATTGTATCGTAGCCTCGAAGACGGCAATAATGTGAAAAAACTTCAACGCTCAAAACACCTACCAACAACAACACAAAATAATCCAGTTATGTCAATAAAAATCCTAAACAGTAAAACCACTATCAAACACACCAACAAAAAAATAAAAAACCAGGGCCAATTAACACAAAACAACTTGTTTAAAGTACTTGGTTTCTATTTGCGTACAAAAGAATTTGCGCGTTAATTAGAACTTATCATGAAAATGCACACATAATTAAAACATCCACCCACCATCGCATACGCCAAAAGTGATCAAAAGCAGCTCAAATTAACACTACACTATATTTGCAAGCCTTTCACATTAAAAAAAACAGGCACCAAAAAAACATATACGACAAACCATTTAAATACACCAGAAAGTCATCAAAAGCAGCAACACTCCACCACAAGTATAGATGTAAAATTTCATTATATAACCCAGCTTCGTAATTCGTAGAGAAAGCAAAATAGAATTTCACTTAAACAAGCAACAACTCACCTTCCCAACCCTCTAAACTAGCAAAGGAACTAATGCAAATTTGCAAACTTCACCCGAACATTGCTATATTCATTTACTGTAATGCAAATGTAAGCCAGGACTGTCTGTAGAAATAAATAAAGAAAAGAAACCTAATCAGCTTATGATTCTAATGATTATCCGACTTATGCCTTTCAAGGTTAGAACCTAAAATTACTACAATACAAATGACAAAAAGATAGATTACCTTAGGAGAAGGCGAACAGAACCAATTTCTACACACTTCCTGGCACGAGCATTCAGTCTGTTAAAAAAAAGCCACTCTGGTAAAACAGGAAGTCCTTGCTCCATGTTGAATACAAACTGCACAGTCAACCAAAAAGAGAGTCCACAGTCACAGTAGATAAAAAAAGCATAGAAGATTATAAATCACTAACCATGGAAGACCCATGATCATGAGAACCAGTGTAGACACTCTCAAATTTAGCAAGTAACATATCATCTTAGGTATTGGCACTGCACAACACAAAATTTAACAAAGTAGAAGACTAAGAACACTCCCATGGAACATAACTGCATCCTTGCAACCAATTAACAAATAACAAGCAAAGTATTGAATATTTAGGTTCAAAGAGGCATACCTAGCAGTAAAAGGACTGTTACAGAAGTCATTGATAATAGGATTCCCTTTTTCATCTCGGGCAGCAGCATGCTGATATCAAAAAATACACCCTAAAGTCACAATTTACATATAACACAAAGGTAACAATGTTTCACACATAACTTTTTGAAGAAACCTAAGCAAAACATTGAGCAAAGTTTTGCAACATTATAAAGAGCACCAATTAGATCATTTAATAGCTAAACACCCTCCAATTTGGTTATTCAGTAACCACTGACAAAGAATAAATAAATAACAACAGAAATATTCCACAATTTTCTCATAAGTGTTCTACATAGCTGCCTCTTCACTAGTTCAATATATGTCAAACCCAATATTCAGCTATACCACCTTACTAATTCTGGAAACTGCCACATTTTATCTATTGGACACAGAAAACAACAGTTCTAGTGAAGTACCTGAAAAATTAGTCCTGCAGTCCCACCCCACATTGGCCTGATTGGTTGACTAAATTCTATACCAGCTGTCACACGGTCGATGGTCAGAGTACTTTTGTGGGGTTGCTTCCCATTAACAAGCGTTCCAGGGGTCCTGTTTACGTTGCTCTGTTTCTGGCCTGATTGCATTGGCTCTATTTTAGCTGTGCCTCACGCCAGTGATACTTTTAGGATCACGACTTTGGAGTGCTTGAGCATGCCATGAGTATGATGAAACATAGTCGCCTTGATGATGTTGACGCTGACGTTGTTGATCGATTTGATGGTCTTCTACGTATTTTTGTACATCTAGTGCTCTCTCCAACCCTTCCAAATATCTACAAAGTTCACTATCGAGTCCTGTTGTAGACCACATGAACAATTATAATAAAATAGAAGCATACAAATAGGAACTGAAAGTGTTGGACATGTGCTTACCCAGAAAAGAATCAGTAGCAGCATCACAGTGATTGTATGGATATGGAAATATTCCGTTATGTACCTAAAATAATGAAAGTCGTACAGATGAGAACTAACATAGTGATTGATTATACATTTCGTTTAAAAATTGCAAAAACGTACCGGATTATTGACAGCTTTCTCTGGTGAATCATCAATCAACAAGGTGTTTGTTGTGTCATAATCTCCCTTCTTCCATCGCACAAAAGGGAAACTAGAATTCCACAACTTTTCTAAATTTTTATAAAATATGGGTTTTCCTAGTCCGCGATCAACCTTATCGCAATATGACTGATCCTGCATATAAGCAATATACTATGTATGTAAATATAATCTAATATTGATTTTAAAATCATTGAAAACGACACGAAATTAATAACTAACTTACCCAAACAAAACAAAGTTTAGGTCTAAGGTCCTCTGCAATGAAGTTGACTATTGGATCTAAGTTACACCTGCAAGACATTAAGATTGCATATAGTAACACAAAAATGCCAACCATATAGAAACACAAGATTTTCTATGCCAAACTTAAGCAAATATTTATAAAATAAATATAGGCCAAAATGCATAGTAATACAAAAAGGGGAAAAAAGCATAGAGGGTTTCATACAAGATTCGTGACGACCAAATTCCAACCTCGAATTTGTCAAGGCAAAACTGTAGAAATTCCTTGCAGTAAGGCCTCTTATATACTGAAAGTAGAATTTCAGATTTGCATTAAACTTTATAATCCAAGCACATCAACTATAAATAACTATACAAATTTATACCTATCTAAGAGTTTGGTAATGTGAATGCCTCTTTGTTGTGTTCCAAATCTGTTGGGTCATACACATCTGCCCCACTTTTCGAATGTAGCCGCTTGTCCACATCTGCAAGAATGCCATTAACATCTAGGACAAGAAGCTTCTTCTTGTAGAATCCATCTTTCTTTGCAGGAACACAAGAGCTATGTTTTTTTGTCAGGTTAAACGATTCCTTTCGCCTTGCATATTGTCCGAGCCCTCTAACCCATCCTGAAGGCTCTGGTTTTTCTAAGGCAATGGTCAAAATATCATTAGTGCCGTCAACCTGAACTTCACCAAGTTTAACTTGTTCAGTGATTTTTTCCTGCATTTTTTATCAACAATAAATACATAAATTTGTACGCCCGTTTTAAGGAAAAAGAAAATGGATACAATATAATTCTATATTTCAATATAAAAGTTGTACCATTACTTCATGTATGCAACTTACTATTTTGTCTGCACATTTTTTGGTCGAGTCCTTTAGAAATACTCCCGACTTTTCACGTCCTTTTATCCATAAGACAGAACGGTCAATCTCTTGGGTGTGAAGTTCACTTTGCTGCAAAGAAATGCTTATAATTGTGACTAAATATAATACCGTTGAATGAAACAGCTTAATTTTATATAAAACATACCAATCTTTCCTTCAAGCTATCGTATCCCATACGTGAGAGACGGCTGGGGTGTTCATTCTTTCTACTATTTTCTATTTGTTTCTTCCTTCGTTCCTAAAAAAGTAATGGTAGTGAATATGCATGAATTCTAACAGTAATAATATCTTAACACAACGACAAAACTTAGATGAACGTACCAAAAAATTCTCATCTCTTCTGGAGTTTACAAAGATACTCCAATCTTCTTGCGTTATGAAGTCGTACATTTCTGGTGGAGAGTTTAGAGCTTCTTCATTGCTCAAGTTTGGAATTACAAACGTCGTAGTCAGCATGGAACGAAAATTTCTCCATCTCTTACCAGCTACAACCATAATCTTCTGCTTCCATTCGTTGTCAATGACAAACAATTCCTGCAAGTAAACATTAATCATTCATACGACATACAAATATTATAAATACGAAGGGTGTTGACAAATAAGTTAAGTTTATACCTGAATGGAAGTCCATACTTTGTCCTTAAGTTCCGCAGGCACAACATCCCAACTTTCATATTTTATAGATATTTGTTGTCTTATCGCTACGCCTATAAAACTTCCTAATGTAGCAGAAGCAGATTTCTCTCCATCTACCCTTATCATTTCTCCCTTACTTTTTAATTTGAGCACTTTTTCTAACTTAGTCCAACCTCTTTGTGTTGCCTTTCTTTTAGTAGGTTCGTTCCTATTTTGTTGCTGTTTTTCAGAAGCTTTGCCGCTACTGCTTACCACAGGATCCATAGTGTTAATCTGTATGAAAATGTGCCCACATATCAACTCAAAGGATGTGGGTGGAGACTCAAAAGACGCATTTCAGAATCTTTGCAGCACAAGAAACCTGATTTTTCCCTTTTTAAAACATTAGTAACATTCACATATGACAGACCATAGAAAACCTAATTTATCATTTGACATCACGGTTACTCACTTGCTTCGATTACAATAAGGCAACAGAATAAACGAAATATGAAATTAAAAGAAAAATTGCATTGCTGACACTGGTGTGCCTACATTGATGTGAGTTGACAAAGAGCCCATCTGAGACAGTTAGGACATAACAAGAAGTTGAGGCTGATTTGCCCAAACAAGACAGTGAGGGGAGAAAATGGGAGAACAGAAGTACAGAACACAAAGGCGACGGTGATTGTGGGACGCTGTGACAGCTGGGTATATTGAGACGGCGGCGGCGATTGTCTGAGACACTGGCACGGCCACGGTTCGACGGAGTTACGACGACATCGATTTGGATGGAGAGGGAGACGGTCGAGATTCAGTTTGGACAATGTTTGAATCTCACTTGATGGGGGGGACGATGACGACGGTTTGAGCGATTGGAGATGGGCACGGCCACCCCAAGACTGAGTCACGCCGAGTTGTAGGCGTCGATATGGCGGAGAGGGAGAGACTGAGACGAATGAATGGTTGAATGAACCAGTTTGAAGTTTCAAATTTCATTATTTCCCACCATATATATATATATATAACCTTAAACTCGATCACTGGAATTTATATGTTTATTTCTCCATAGACACACAACCAGTATGTTTAAAAATTCCAAAGGTATAGATAATTCGTAATTAAAAAAAAAATTGGGGTCGTTTCATAATTTAAGATTTTATTATAGAGGGCGCTTCCTACCCAAAAAGTGCCCTCTATAATAAAATCTTAAATTACAGAATTTAACTTCCATGGCTCTAAATTTTTAAAAAAGCCCTTATTAATTTTTTAACAAAACTACCCTTCAAATGTGTAGTGTGAATTACCAAATGATCGGAGCAGTCAAACACAGATACACAAAAAACATCCTCTGTCCTGAAGTCGTGCACCTATATGTTAGTGTAACGTGCATATTGACTTTTATATGATACTTATATCATATAAAGGATTTTAAAGGTTCAAATTGAGTTTAAATGATTTGAGTGATTTTTATGTATGCAAATGTGCTTAAATGACAAGTTAAAATGTTGAAAGAGAAACACATGTTTGGTGTAATAAGCTGCTAAGTTTTGGTAATGAGTGTATTAAAGTGATGGATAATTATTTTGAAATAATTTGAATGATTTTATAAGTTATATTGATGATGAAATTAACTTGAAATTAAAAGAAAATGCATTGGAATATCAAATGATCACTTTGCGGCCAAACTTTGCATATTTGCACAAATATGATGTTTTATAGATTTGATTAGAATTTAAACTATATTACGTGTGTTTAAGTGTACTTATAATAAGAAAAATGTTGAAATGAAAAACAAAAGTTTGGTGTAACAAGCTGCTATGTTTTGGCAATGAGTGTATTAAAGTGATATCATAATAATATATTAATGTTCTATCATAATAATATATGTATTTTTTATTTATATTGAGATATCATTTATAATGGAAGCAATTTAAATATGAATTATTATTAAGTTGAATCACTATTTGTGTTTATCAAATGAACAACGACGTACCACCATTTCACAGTTAACAGTGATGGACCCAAAAAATTTATTAAAGGGGACACATGAACAAAGTAATAAAAATATTAAAAAAAATGATTAATTTAAACAAGACACAAACCATATGCATTAATTAGAAAACATATTATTAGTCATGTTTTGAATTTTTTAAACTTCTATTTTTATTGATTCTAAATAAAATAAAACTATAAAGTAAATAAATAAATAAATAATATATATATATATAAAGGGTTAAATCAAAACAATATATGGACAATTTTAATACAATAATTTAAATATTGAGATTTTAGGATTTATTCGTGGATGGATGTTAAATTTGAATTATTAAAAATAATTAAATTAAGTAGGCTAAACTGATAAGTGATAAGATGTCAAGTGAAAATGAAAATATGTGAAGTTAATATGTTAAAAAAAAAAATTGTCAAGTGATAATTCGTAATTAAAATTTTTTTTGGGGTCGTTTCATAATTTTAGATTTTATTATAGAGGGCGCTTCCTACCCAAAAAGCGCCCTCTATACTAAAATCTAAAATTACATAATTTAACTTGCATGTTTCTAAATTTTTAAAAACGCCCTTATTAATTTTATAACAAAACTGCCCTTCAAATTTTTAGTTGTGTGAATTACCAAATGATCCAAGCAGTCAAACACAGATACACAAAAAACATCCTCTGTCCTGAAGTCGTGCACCTATATGTTAGTGTAACGTGCATATTGACATATGATACTTATATCATATAATCAGTACAACATAATATATATATGCAATAGTAAAAACTGAAAAATTTTCAATTAATACTTTATTATTATATTCAAATTACATATATTATGCAATATATGCAATCCACTAGATGTTACTTAAAGTTTTCAATTATATATATGATAACATATCTAGGCGAGTTGCGCGAAATTCTTTAAGCATACCATATTGGTGTGCCATGTGACCGAGTATGTAAAAAAATATTTTACTATTATATAAAATAGGCATTTTTCAAGCATAATTCCTAGTCTTATATGAAAAAAAGATTGAGCTAAGATCAGAGTGGCATTACATGTTAAAAATAAAAAGTTAAAGATATTTCATAATTACAAAATTTTATGGGTCGTTTCTTAATTTTTAATTTTATTATAGAGGGCGCTTCCTACCCAAGAAGCACCCTCTATACTAAAATCTGAAGTTACAGAATTTGATGTCCAGGTTTCTAAATTTTCAAAAACACCCTTTTTTTTTTAACACAACTGCCCTTAAAATTTTTAGTTGTGTGAATTACCAAATGATCCCATAAAAGCAGACATAGATACACAAAAAGCATCCTCTGTCCTGAAGTCGTGCACCTATATGTTAGTGTACCGTGCATATTGACTTTTATATGATACTTAAATCATATAATCAATTCAACATAAATGATATATATGCAATAGTAATACATGAAAAATATTCAATAACTACTTTATAATTATATTAACGGGGGTGTATTCAATTTAGGAGTTTGTTGAAATCCAAACGATTTTAAAAATCCAGGTGTATTAAATTTAGACGTTTTAAAATTCCATGAAAATCCAGACAGATACAACTAGGTCGAGATTTATAAGGATTCCAAAGAAAATTTAATGTATTCAATTCAACCTTTTAAGAAATCCAAATAAGTGTAGGTGTATTCAAAAATCAATGATTTTGTTAGAATTGTATTTTAATGGATTTTAATGGATTGTTTGAACTTAGATATAAAATAAAAAACTCATATGAAATCTTGCCCAACCCCCAAAGATTTCATACATTTCATACCTTCAATTTTTTTTGGCTTGTATTTTTTTTTTTTCAGTTACTACATCACCAAAACTTACAAATTTTTCACCAATCAACAAGGTCTTTTTCCCTCTAATGCAATCCATAAATCTACAAAAACTCTATTTTTTGATCAGCAACAATTACAATGTCATGGCAATCTATACAAAACCTAGTAGTTGAGATTCATAAAGGACGTTCAAATTTCTCTATTTGTTGATATTTTACAAGTTTATGCACTTGAAAATTGTCCCACCTTTTGAATTTATGTAGGTTTATTCTGCTTTGATTTATTGCGACCTTGGTTTCAGAAACAAGAATTTCATAATACACAATAACAATTACAAAGAATGGATAAATATTGCATAAGTATAAATGAAGAATGAAACAAAACTAGGCGATGACAGCTAAGGTTCCTATGCAATAATAACATAGAGGACAGACAACAATTTCATGGTCAATAATATTATTAATATTTTTAAGTTTGTGATAATTACTCCCACCTATTTTATTGACACATTACACTTATAATTTATATGTTGTTGGTCCTGTTAAACATTAGCACTAAAAGTTTGCTAGTTTGAAAACGTGAAACTATCAATCTTATATATATGTATATATAAGCATACATACATATATACAAAAAGAGATTTTGTTGGTTGTAGATTTGCATTGATTTATAAACTTGATTTTTTTCAACTTTATTGAACATGACACGCTCTTAAAAAATGTATAGAGATGCCATGTGATCTTAAGTTGAAAAAATTCAACAAATAATTAGACGTGGAAAAATAAATATGCAATTTATAATATCAAACTTTTCATTACTGTGATTTATAAAAATAAAATAATCATATAATAATAGTCATAATTTATACCATATGCCGATATTAATTGGGCCAAGTGCCGCATACTACTCATCATATGATTTTTTTTTTTAATATAGATAAAATCATTACCAATTTTATTTAAATATATTAAATTTTATTTAAAGCTATGTAAAAAATCCAACCAACTAATAAGTCAAAAAAAATTGAATGTGTTATCCATTAAATAATCCAACAAACTCTTAACTAGAATTCTAACAAAATCTATGGAATCTATGAAATTTATAAAATCTATCAAAATCTATCCTTAAAAGAAACTCTTATAAATTGTCATGAAATCTTTTTTGAATACACCCTCCTCCAATGACATATATTATGCAATGATATGCAATCCACTAGATGTTACTTAAATATTTCAAAAATATATATGATAACATATGTTGGTGAGTTTCGCGACATTCTTTAAGCATATCAATATATATGTGCCATGTGATCGAGCATCTACACAAATATTGTACCATTATGCAATACTAATTGTTCAAGCACAATTCCTAGTGTAATTGGAAAAAAAAGATTGAGCTTACATCAGAGTCGAATTAAGTTTTACAATTCAAAATGTACAGATATTTTGTAATTAAACAAAATCACGGGGTTGTTTCGTAATTATATTTTTTTATTATAGAGGGCGCTTCCTACCCAAAAAGCGCCCTCTATAATGTTATCTAAAATTACAGAAATGACGTCCAGTTATCTAAATTATCAAAAAAGCCCTTATTATTTCTTTTTTAACAAAACTGCCTTTCAAATTTTGAGTTTTGTTAATTAGCAAAACTAACCTTCCCAACCTTGGAGTTGAGATTCCCAACGCATAGGTTAGGATTTGAGCACCTAGCTTGTGAATGGGAGTACAAATTTTCGTACTTTCAGTAGTTCATGAAAAAAGGATGTTACAACCCTTTTAATTGGGAGTACCCAGATTGGATAATGCAGGTTAGGGTCATAAGTTATCTCTCCCTATTATTTAAATTATTTTATCAATTTTCCGTTTCAGCCACCCATAATCCCACCTTCGAAGTTGCGATTCCTAACTTGGGAATCCCAACCTCGAAGTTGGTAATGTCACTTAGGTGGAGAATGTTAACGTTTAACTTAAGAATCCTAACCAAGAGGTTCCATTTTCCAACCTTGATTGATAGGTCTTTAATATCATGTATTTTTTGGGTTTCTTTTTACATTTCATCTATTTGTTGATTGTTGGTGTTTATTCAACATTTGGTAGCTTTGGTGTGCAGATCGATGGAAGGAGTGGTAACGCATTTGATCGGAAATAATTAAAAATTGATTGAAATGTGTACAATTGCTTTTTTTTTTTTTTTTTTTTTAAATAAATGCAATTGGTATGGAGGTCGTCAGTTCAATTATAAGCACGCTTAAATTATACATTGCAAATATTGTAATAATGCTCCTTTTTTTTTTTTTAAAGAATGTGCTCATGTTTCGCCTTATTATCATTACTTTTTAAGTTTCCAACATCACTTGTATTGTTGCACCAGCATAAATTTTGATTGACTACATACATTGTTTACATGATGATGTTCGCTTTTAACCATTGGATCAACATTTATTCAATGAAATCAAAATAATGACTAAGAGTAGAAAGAAAAGGAAGAGGAAAACGACGACCCTAACCTGTATTATACAACCCGGGTACTACCTGAACGAAGTTTCTTAACATCCATTATCCAAGAAGGCTTGAAAGTACATAAAGGAAGGATAACTTCCCAACCTAGGTACTCAATTCCCAACCTCCAACTTGGTAATTATAAACCTTGTGATTTTACATCATAACAAAAGAGTGTGAATGGACAAGAATGCCCTTAATTAAATGATGCCCTTTAAATTGACAGCAACAAACATTGTGCTCACCCCTCTCAGTATGCATCTTACCTTTCCCGCGTAGGAGCGTCTCCCGCCCACCAGCTAGGCCCGGGCATCGCCTTCTGGACAAGTGTGCTCCCGCTGACCAAACTAATTGGTCATTGTTGACCGGGAACAAGTCTTGCCATCGTGGATGTTCTGACTGTGTCACGTCTCACGCAAAGCAGGTGTGCAGCATCTCTTCCAACTGAGTAAGAGGAGTTGTATACGATTTGATATGAAAAATCCTGTAAACAAAATTGCCATGTACAGCTTTCCAGGTCATTGTTGTCGTTCAATTAAATGCACTTGGTCTGATGGGTTATAGTTAAATTATACACTGCCGTATGTCGCAGTGTATACTGCTTATTCACTGAATTTCATAAATGCTGACCACGCTAGGAATACAAATTTGACAGGTTGGAGCACAATGGGTACAGTTCGTGCTGCGGTTCGATATGATGGCGCGTGGATCAATAAGGAAGGAAACTTTCTATATGAAGGTGGAAAGACAAAAGACATTTTTTTGGCAAAGAATATAGCGTATGAAGAATTACAGGACGCTGTATGTCATGCACTTGATATAAAACGTTCTGATTATGCAATTACGATGAAGTTCAGATATAAAATGAGTGATGCCGCCCCACCCATTGAAGTGTTGAACGATACTGATGTTGACTTCTTTATCGCCGAGGTTAGTGATGTAATGACGAGGACTCCTTTATGCATTACAGTTCAACGTAAACGTGACTCCATAGGTTGCTTGTCAGTTGGTGCGGAAGATTGTCTAAATACTATTGGAGTGCAAGTTGCTGCAGAGAAGTATTTGGACAATTCAGAGCCATACAATATTGAACGCAGAATGAGTGATGAAGATGTGCGAGGGGATGATAACTATGGAAAGGACATATTTGATCATTTTGGTTCCGAACTTGCAGAAGTCTATACACCGTCAAAAGGTTGTCCGGAAGCATCACCAGTTGATACGGGTGACAATTGGAAAGACAAGAAGTTGAAATCTGAAATGGTTGAGGGGGATTGTGAGGTTGGAACGACATCTTTGATTCATCTATCAGCAGATGGTGGCTGTTCTGACAGTGTGTTCGACAGTGTGAAAGAGGTTCAAAGGGTGATATTTTCAGTAGTAAGGATGAGCTACAGCTGAATATAAGAATGTTAGCTAGTGGTCGACAGTTCAACATAAGAGTGAAGAAGTCCACCAAAGACATATTGGTTTTCCGTTGTGTGCAGAAAGGTTGCAAGTGGTGGCTTCGTGCAACAAAACTGGCAGGGTCAGAAGCTTTTTGCGTGCGAAAATACCTTCCACACCACACCTGTTCTCTTGATTCGCTCATTTTGCAACGGGCTCAAGTAACAAGCAAACTGATTGGCCATTGTATCAAATGGAAGTATGAGGGTGCTTCTCAGTCTTACCGTCCAAACGACATCGTTCAAGACATGAAGAAAAGGTATGGGATGACTTGTACTTATAACAAAGCATGGAGGGCTAGAGAGGTTGCTTTGACATTAGCTAGGGGATCACCCGAAGAGTCGTATAGGGTGCTTCCATTGTATTGTGCCATGTTGGAAGGAAAAAATCCAGGGACCATAACAGAGATTGAATGTGATGCATCTAATCGATTCAAGTACTTTTTCATGGCATTAGGAGGTTCACTTCATGGATTTAGATCTTTCATTAGGCCCGTTATAGCTGTTGATGGCACTTTCCTCAAATCGAAGTATAAAGGTACCCTCTTTATTGCGACTTGCATGGATGGAAATAACCAAGTCTATCCATTAGCTTTTGGCGTGGGAGACTCAGAAAATGATAATGCATGGATTTGGTTTATGACAAAGTTGCATGGGTGTATTGGAGAAGTTGATGATGTAGTGTTCATTTCAGACTGTAACACAAGTATAGCAACAGTTGTTGCACATTCCTTTCCTGGGGCATTGCATGGAATATGTATGTATCACCTAGGGCAAAACATGAAGGCCAATTGTAAAGGTGGTGATGTGCAGAAAGCTGTTTTACAAGGCTGCCAAAGCATACCGTGGTTCAGATTTCAATGCCATCATGTCCCAAATCCATGGACTTAATGTTCAGGCAGCTGAGTATTTGATTGTTGTGGACCCAACCAAATGGGCCAGATGTGAGTTTGATGGTAGAAGATATTCCATTATGACAACAAACATTGCTGAGTGTTTGAATGCCATTTTGAAGGAGGCACGAGAGCTGCCCATCACGAAGTTAATAGAGCATATACGTGGCGTACTTCAAAGATGGTTTTGGGAAAGGCGTGAGGATGCTGTGATAACGCCAACGCCAATGACAAGATGGGTTGAAGACAAGCTGCGGCACAGGATGAAGAAAGCTGGTCGTTATCCTGTGCGCCCCATTGACAAAGATAGGTACCTTGTCATCGATGAATTTTTGAACCCAGTTGTTAACTTGCGGACTAGAAGTTGTGAGTGCAAAAAATTTCAGATCGACCAACTTCCTTGTGCACATGCTTTGGCTGTCTGTAGTCATCGCCATCTATCATGTTACGACTACTGTGCTGCATACTATACCCGGGATTCATTAGCAGCAGCATATGCAGCTTCCATTCATCCGGTGGGTTGTGCGGATGACTGGATTTTGCCTGAAGGTCTTCAAGTTCCTACTGTCCTACCCCCTGAAGGTCGTAAGCCTCGTGGTCGACCTACTACAAAAAGAAAACCTTCCAAAGGTGAAGATAAGCAGAAAGCAAAGTGCAGTAGATGTGGTGGCTTCGGACACAACCGACAAAGGTGTACCGCACCAATTCCAATATGAGAGTACAATGAATGGAATGATAATGTGCGAAATAACACACTAAGATTCAGCTGCATTCTCCAACAGAATGTAGCATCATGTAAGATGGAGTCTACCCTCTACATTCTGTAGATGACATTGACCAGAAGGAAGTATTTTTTGCCTTCTTCCTCTTTGGGGTTTATTGTACATCAAGTGGAATGTATTTTTTGTACATCATGTAGGTGGTTTTATTACGCAAATGCATTTTGTTTGAAGAATGTATTCATTGTACATCAGGTAGGTGGTGTGATAAGGGAAAGCCATATACACGTCGTTAAGAATGTATGAATGCTCACGAAGTTTGTCCACCTTATACCATATTGCTGTAAATATATGTATTTCTGCCATGTATGCATATGTTTAATGGGTACAGCCTTTGCAGATGCCCCGTAGTGTGAGTCAATGTATTCTCAATTTCTAGTTTTATTCGTCAACCATTTGCTGCCCTGCCAAATCAGGTTTCAGCCGTTAACAGGGACTATGTGTTGCGGAAAAAGGAACATGCATAACTTTTAGTTACACTTATATCAAATATAAATAAAAGAACTCCAATAATAAAACCACAACCACGAATAATAATTCCAGCCACAACCATGAATCAAACTTCATACAAACAAGATGACCCATCACAATATTCAATCACATCCAAGAAACTAGACATTATATTAAAGAAATATCAATATATATACTACAACTGTTGATAAATTAATTTTGGTTCATAACAAGAAACCAATTCGTCCAGGACTTTAAAATTGATCTACTGTTATAGAATTTCATACTTTATACATAAAACATGATGCACGTAAATGTTGCACTTACAGGTTGCAGCATCCCTGTTCATTCGGATACCATACTCAAGAGCTGCAACCTGTAATACATACAACAGTGCTACCATTACCATTTTTATAAGTGTACAGTTCAGAAACATTCCAAGCTTCAAGATGTAGTAGCTCGTCGTAGTGACATGCGTGGTGTCCCCTACTGCCACCTGAAGACACTGTGACACAGCTCCACCAGGAAATATGTGGTCCCCTTTGCACTCCAGCTAGATGGATACTTCTAAGAACTGAACTGCTGCATGAAAGTCAACATCGAGGCATTAGCATGTTACCTTTATACATACAACAGATAATGTTTAGCACATTTAGGGATTTTCTTTTCCATATATTTATTTTATTACAAGAAAAAAAAAATGCATCTTGCCCATAATTTGAGTATGTTGGCAGCAAAACAATAGCGACACCAACGTGATCCAACCACTCATGGAAATCAGCACCATAATAGTCAAACAGCATTGCTACATACTAAGCAACATTCATACATATCTAATTGACGCAAACAACTCTTTCCATAAGATTGTCGAAGTCGAATTAAGAAGGTGTACCACTCTTTGCTTATAAGTCCGGCACAAAACAAGAACTCAAGTATGACCTACTGCCTTAACCCGTCATAGTTGAAGCAAAGATTGCCCAACATGCAAATTCGTCAAGAACTTCACATTGCAATATGCAGAGAAAAAATAAGTGCACAACAAAAAGAACTACAAGTGCAAATAATTGCAAAAAGTCAGGTGAAGAATAATGACTGCCATGTATGCAACTGTCAAGGATTATCAAAAGCAGTTACTTCTCATGCAAATTCTCACACAACACTGATCCGACTCAAATTACTGCTCCAGTTTTGAACAAGAAAAACAAGAAATAATACATCCAACCATACGCACCTACGGACCCACTGTATTGCAATTAGATATACAAACACATAAGTTCATGTCATTCTGTCACATCAACAACAATAGGCTACAAACTATGTCAGTAAGCATCAAATGATTGGCTCTACAGCCAAAAAAAGGATATATATCCAGGATAACCATGCCGAGAACAACAACTTTATAGATATATAAATGATATATCATATATCATAGGCAACTAAAGAAAATTACACAAATTATATATTAAATAATTAAATAAAGCAATTAACCATCTACCATAAAGCGAAATTGATGACAGGAAGCATTACAAAGTTAGCTTTAAAAAAAAAAAAAAACAACAACACATAATCACATATATACCGCAAAGTTGGGAACTCAGTCTGAACACAAGACTCAGCTGCTTCTTCCTGATTCTCAAGACAGAGGTTGTGTTTCAGGTCGTGTCAATACAACCGCAGACCGGTCAGATCTCTAAGGAAGTACTGCCCCACCACGCTACAATAACAAAAACTAACTTAATTCATAAGATAATGTAGAAGAAGATCTCTTATAATCTCTATCCGCATTCTCCCCCACCTCCACCGTCCCATCCATTTAGCAGGGAAAATGAACTCACATCACATTTATTATGATCTTACCTCCAGCAATACATAATAAATTTTTGTTCATAACAAGAAACCAATTCTTCAAGGACTTCCAACTTGATCAAATTTTATAGAATTTCATTATGTCATTTATACAACATGATGCACGTAAATGTTGCAATTGTATTTGCAGCATCCTGGTTCAGCTCATGCAACAAAACAACAACAGCTCCAACCTGTAATACATCCAGCAGTGCTATCATTACAATTTGTCTAACTCTACAGTACATAAAGCTCCGAAGCAACGAGATGTGGTAGCTCGTGACAAAGACAAAAAAGGGTAATCCCGTACTGCAGCCAGGCTTTCACTGTGACAAAGCCTGAACAGGAAATATGTGGTACCCGTTGCACTGCCAGTACATTGAAACTTCTAAGAACTGAATTGCTGCATCAAAGTCCACATTCAGGCATTAGCATCTTACCTTTATACATATAACAGGCAGAAAAAATGTGGAACAATACAACTAGTCCATGAACCTGCAACAAAAGGCAAATTCTGCGTGGGCGGACATCAACTCATATGAATGGCATTTGCTTGCATTGTTTTGCCTCAAAGTTTTAGGTGAGGTTGGTCAGAGTTACACAACCTACATGCAACGATTTATAGAAGCTATGAAAACATCATCATTGACCATAACGGGAAACCAAAAGTATAGGCTGAAACATTTCAAGAAGTTATGATTGCTGTATTGTCAAGCGGTTATGGCAACCATATACTGCAACGTGTTTACCCATGCTTTATGATATCTTACCCTTGCAACCGACATTGCCAAAGTCAACAGTGTACTAGGAATCATATTCAACTTACCCCCAAAAACTGCTGCAACCACTTCCACAGGTCTAGCGCTAGCTGCTCCCGAAAACCTGCTATCTAGGATTTGTCGACTGAGTTCACCGGCAGACCGTGCGCCATGTGTTCGGCCAACTTGATTACGAACATCCCGCAATCACCACTCCTACATAAAAGAAGACAACGTAACAGGTTAGCGCATGACGTACATATAAATGCTCTTTTGAAACTGCTGCATGTGGTACAGCTCTGACCCTGGATCTTGTTGTGGCGTGTCATCGCACCGGGACACAGACCATCCCTCCCTCATATACCATTCTGCAGTCATGTGCGCCTCTGCTCTGTAGTGATCAGTCTTCTTAAGGAGCTGTGGAAGTATCGTTTGTATGGGAAGCAAAAACTGTTTCCAATTGCGGACGTAGGTGCCCAATGAGTCAAACAGGGTTATCGTTCGTTCCTTGAAGTGTACTTTCACGAGGACCCAATGTACACCCCTGTAATTAAATGGCATGTACAGCTACCAACACAATAAGCGGAACAGAACCACAAATCAGTTTCAGTTTGTAACATAACAGTTAGTTCAAACAAATGCGAAGCAACCAATTAACGAGTATACCGTCGCAAGTCCTGCCCACGGACGACAGGCCACCTCCCATGAACCGTGTCTTCTGCCGGCCACCTCCCCGCTTGCATATCGTACGCATATGTCATCATCAGCCCAAAGAGCTTTCTTCTTGCTATACGGCTCCCATTTACCTACCAAGTGTTGCTACATCAAATGGAACAACAAATGCCATTAGAAAGTGATAAACGTTTCAAGGTTAAGAACTCCGTTTACTTTTGAAGAAACCTTTTGTTTACCCCAAACAAAATATCTGTCGTCGTGAAGGCTTCCATCTTGCTAGTAGGGGACCGCATCGCCTTCCACCGAACGTAACAGAAAGCAGCATCCAGATGCTGGAAACAGTGAAAATGCATACCATTAGACCCCACAGTCTGTATTTATGTCTGACATAGCTACTTACCATATTTTTTATACGCATCGAATCTTGCAACCATGCACTAGGTTTTGCACAACTCCCTAAACCACTGCCGATTGCAGTCTCCTATTGGCAAACGCACCATTGTTCTGCAATGACAACCCTATTGTTGACAAGTGGTTAAATAGATACCAAACTAACAGTATGGAAAAAAAACCAATGCAGTAACAAGGTCAGAACCATACAACTCGGTCGGTGAATGGTCATTGTGCCATGCTTTAAATGCTTGCAGTTTCGTATCGGAACAGTTGAGGAGTTGGATCGAACTTGGCCCGCTTTCTTGGAACAACTTGGAATTGCTGAAATGGAGACGAAATTTGTGGACCCTTTTTTCTCTTTCTTCTGAAAAATTTTGTTTCCGGTATAATCTTCAAACTTGTGTCCGAACCACCCGAAGGCGACCCTACTATTGGTTGCCGGGGCAGGATAGGGTCCAAGATAATTTTCCCCCTGAAACTGTCTGCCCAATGAGGTCTCACTTACGCATTGCCCTCTGCTCGATTACGCATCAACCTTTCTGACCTTTTTAGTTGGGCACCTTCGAACCCTGAAAAAGGGCTTGACACCTGTGCACCCTTGTCTTGCTTTATGCTGCGACTTTGGGATTGTGGTACAATCTCGACGGATGCATCAGAAGCACCTGCAGGCGACAATACCCATGCTTTTGTTGGGACGCTTGCGGTGAACGCCTTTTTTTCCCCGAAACTGTCCACCTCCTCATGAGTACCAGTTGCAGGCGTCTCCGCGCCCACTGGCACTGATCCTTCGACTCCAATACTGTCTCCATTACGTTCACGATGTTGCTCATCACTGTCCTACGAATCGAAATTCCAACGACATCAGTACATGTTCATATACGAAACTCAGTTCCTACACTAGGCATATATGGAATGTACCTTCGCTGCAGGTGTTTCCGGACGTGTTCGATCAGCATTGTTTGTAAACAACAAGTCCATAATCATATCGACCTTCTTGTTTGTTTTGTAAAGGATATCAAACGTTTCCTGTACCTTCAACTTCGTTCCTTCTAAGTTCTTGTTTGTATGTTGCAGTTGTTTCATCATGTCTTTCCCAACCTGCTCCACCTGTTTATGGATGGATTTTAATTGTTCACTATGACTACTACTGCTATCCTTGGCAGCCTGTACAAAATTCAGTGGACATGTGAAGTGAGGTGGTTTACTTGGATAATGTGACTAACAGCACACTTAAAAGCAAACAGCGAAAGTACTTGAGAATGTGCTCGTCTTCCCCCAGTATGTGCCTTCAGAAATGGGACCCGAGTTGCATTGTCACTGTTGTCCTTCTCGCCAGTGGCAGCACTATCAGACCCCCCCAGGGCTGTACCCTCCTCCTTGTTGCGGAAATGTTGCCAATAATCCTCTCTTTCCTCATTATGTGTCGGCTCCAACATAGGGGCAGCTTCAAACTAAAAGGTAAGTTGAAATCAAATGTTCAAACCACCAACTTTAATGTACAATTTCAATTAAACTCAGTAATATATTGACTTATGAAACTCGGTAACATATTTACATACATTAGAGCGATGAAACAACGTAACAATTTCTCCTGACTTTGGGATTGTAAAACTCCAATTGACTATACGGGGTAGCAAATGGCTGGATTTCAGTGCAAATTGTTGTCCAATTCTCGGAATTGCTTCACAAGCCCATACCTATCAGTGCAGAATATAAAACCCAATCTTATTGCCAAACGTCGTATACCATTACGAAGCATCATAAAGTAAAATAACAACATACATATACCTGAAATGCATATGGGAAACCAGACAACAAATAGAATGCATCGTCTCTTTTGTTCTTCTCCTTTTGCCCTTTATTTCAGTTTCCAACCTTGGCAGCCATTTTCTTCAAATCCTTTTTCATGCCACGCAACGTCATCTCGTAGCAGCATCGACCCCAAGGGTATTTGTTGAATGCATTGATATCATCCAACAGTCGAATATGCTCCCTTAGAATCTAGTTCTTCGAATCCTTCCCAAGTAACACTGTTTCTAAAAAGTACAGCAATGCAAGTTTTACGATGTCCTCATCATTGTCCGAAGAAGCAACCCTGAAAGTGATGTCCACACTTTTGTTCGAAATTTGGCCACTACCGGGAAACATTCGCTGGCTGAAATTCTCATTGGATGTACATTCATCAACGGACCCATCTTTTACTGGGTATGGCCCACAATAAAGCCCTGTGACGAGGCAAAACTCCTGCATTGAGAACCAAATGACATTGTCATTTGGGAGTGCAAACCACAGCTCCTCCGAATCATCACAATCCACTTGTCGGAGAAGCAAGTTATGCACTAACTGCCCAGCAAACTTCAATTCCTTCATGTGCAGCAGTTTACCAAAGCATGACCTCCTAAACATCTCCATTTGAGCTTCATTTAACTTTTCCTCAATCACTTTTACAGCTCCGACCTTCGAAAAGCATGTAACTTTTGAAGAAAAATGCTCGGAGTCCATTATCTTGAATGCAACTACAGAATCCATCACCCTCAACCTGTAATTATCAAACAACCCATTCGAGTTTTATTACCAAAACAATAATGCCTAAACTCTAATACAAATATATATTGTATTGATACAATATCCATAACCACAACCCTAACAAGGATAAATACCATGCAACAAAAGTGTGGAGGTTGGGGTTTCAACCTAAACCTCTGCATCCTTACCATATGACTTGGACCTAAATTGCATCCCAACCTTAAGGTTGAGAATCTTGGTACTCCCCTTCTGAATGTTGGAAAGGCTGGGATTCTCAACCCAACCTTTTAGGTTGGGAACATGGAGGATTCCTAACCTACAGGTTGAGAGCCTACAAGTTTCCCAACCTTAAGGTTGAGAATTGTGATTTCCACATTACCAATCCCAACCTATAGGTTCTGAAACCAAAGATGGAAATTGGGAATCCCAATCTGGAAGTTGTGATCCCAACTTCAAGGTTGGGAATCCAAACTTCACAGTTAAGATTCCAACATCCAGGTTGAGAATAGGTTGGAACTCTTAATGTAAAGCAAGTTAGGTCGAAGATAGAGGTTGGGAATCCCAAACTCTATCTTCCCAACCTTTCGTTGTGGTTTCAACTTAAGTCCGCAATAATATAATATATTAACCCAAAGGTTATAAATCCCAACTTGCAAGTTCGGTTTCAACCCCCACTTCCAAATTTATGTTCACCTTAGGCCGGTATTCCCAACCTCCAGGTTGGGAATCCCGAATAAGATTGGGAATCTCAACTAGGAGATTGACAAACCCAACTTGAAGGTTTGGAATCCCACCTTCGAGGTTCGTTTCAACTTTAACTACATTAGTATTCTAATCTAATGCTTGCAAATCTCAACATGCAAGTTCGGAATCCCCACCTCCAAGTTACGATTCCAAACCTTAAAATTCGAGTCCCAATGGTGGGGTTGTTTACAACTGCCTACTATCCCTATTATGGAAACCAACACAACCACGCGAGTATCCATCATAAACTAAACCCACTGTCTCTATTTCACTCACCTGTTGACCATACTTATAAACGACAACATGCAACCAATCGTGTCCAGCATTCATAGCAGAAACACAACAATCTTAACAACGAAAAACAGTTGATGCTACAAATAACATTCAACTACAAATAGAATAAAAACATCAACTAAATGCAATGTGTTTTTACCGTGGAGTTTTGACAAGCATCCCGCGTCTCTTACTTACGTTCAACTTGTTGCCTCTTCTGCCTTCACCTTTTTCCCTCTTCTTCCCTCAACTTCCCTCAACTTCTTCCTTCTTCTTCCGTCCTCTGCTTCTTCTTCTACTTTCGGTATGTTAGTTTCTTCGATAGAGAGAGTAAATGACCATTGGGTGGGTTGAGATTGGGATTTAGGTCGTGTGTGGTGGGCGTCAATCGCTGACAAGGGATCGTGATGCGGTCTGAAGTATGATGGTTCAAAATGGAGTTTCTTTCACGGCAAAAGACACAAAACCCGGTGGGTGCGTCGGTCGGAATGCGGGTGCGTGCGTCGCCTTTGCCTTGTCGCAATGGGTGCGTCGCTCGGAACGAGGGTTGAGGTCCGCTATGGTAGATATGCGCCGGTGAGGAGACGTTGCTTTGGTTTCAAAGGTTGTTTTGTTTTCAACAACACACAGTCAAGGCACACATTGGGAATAGAGAGACACAAAGTCACCCTTTAGAGAGACACAGAGTCACCGTTTGGTTGAGAGCGACACACTCGCACACAATCCCAAAGTCGAGGGCATTTTCGTCCTCAAAATGTCAATGTCTTGTGCTTTAAAACAAAAGTCTTAGTTCCCAAATAGGTCAACCCAAATGGCTTACTTTTCAACAAAACCTGTTTACTTCAACAAGAAATGATTAATTATTATCAGACAGATTTCAATTTTTGAGCTACGACCCAATAATGAGAAATTTTATTTGAAGCCCAAATACGAGATTAAGCTCAGTAATTAGACTTTTGTGTGCACACCTAAAGGCCTTTTTAAGAACCCAGTAGTTTAAATACACCACCCATTTATTCTTTAGGCACCCCATATATATATATACACTCAAAGTTTTTGTGACCATTGAATTATTATTATTTTTTTTATGTTGTGTTGAAAACACTAATGTTAAAATAATGGTTCAAAATTAAGAATACGTTTACTTATTGAGAATGAAAATAAGGACCAATTCTCATTGAAAAGGAAATCAAGTAAGGCATCTTGATTCCTTGGGTAGGAAGGAATCAAGTTCACATTCTTGAGAATGCTTAATTCATGATTCTTGAAGGTACTAATTAATTCCTAATTAGAAAATTTAATTCCTTAATTTGTGGAGGCCTATGTCTATGTCATTTGATTCTCGTGTAGAAGAGGAAATAAAAAGAAATTATTGATGGATTGGCGAGAGAGAAAAAATAAACATGAAGTCATTTCCAAAATTTAATGGATACACAAAATCATGTTGAATCTTATGTCAAATATTATATCTTCAATTAATACAACCGGTAATGGGCCAAATTCAATTATTGTGTCCAATTTATTTACTACAACCCAAACAATTCCATCTTAACCGGAATCCATGCAACCGCAAGCCAAAACTTTAGTACAGGAAACTTATCAGAATTGTCAAGACAAACAAGAAGTCACAGTAAAGATTTCCTCTACACATCAGGGATTTTGAAAACGCTGATGGTAATAAGAAGCTAGCATACATCTTGGGTATGATCTGTACGGTTGAAGTGTGCTACCATGTTAAAACTTAAAACATTTACAACATCACTTAACTAAGGTATGTGGTTCAATTGGTATTTGTGCATTAGCTACCTATATTTATTTGTCGATTTCAAGAATAAGGCTAAAAACTTACAAAATAGTACACACTTTATTTTGATTTCCACGAAAAGAAATATGAGAGAAAAATTTGACTCATTATTTGGTTTCAACTTTTTTATGAGAAATTCATATTATCTCATGGCAATGTTGATGGAGACACTAAACTCATGGAGCTAACCAAGGTACGTTACCAAATTTATGTCAATTAATTCTACTGATAGTATTGTTTATTTATTAGATATTTTATAATGCATATTCATGATCCACTTCAAAGGTAGATTGAGTGGGAGAATACCTTTGTTTCTAAAGAAAGAGGTTATGGTTACCATTTTGTTGAAGTTACCTACATTGGATATAAAATATCCCATCCATTTGCTTACCACCACGATTGATATTTCATTTTTCTACATTTATTAATGAATAACAATTGGGCTGGTGTTAATCAAGTTTGAAGCACTTATTCTACTATTCAAGGAAATCAAATGGCTTGGTAAGTTGACAAATACAATTATTTATATTGTGAATTGACCGAAATTTTTTTGACACTTCTTTTCAACTAGTTGCAATGCCTAATCTTCCCTTGCTTGAGATATAATCTTTGATTTGCGTACATTTTTACTCAATATTGAATGCACGGTCAAGCATTTTCTTAATATATATTTCTTGTGATGGAAAATGATTTATAGATTGTCACTTGTGACTTAGTAACTAGCCATAGAGGCCGAACAGAAAAGGATTTGTAAGTTTTATTGCACTATTTGTTGTTGAGTCTCACTTCAAGTTTTAATTTTTATTGTTTATGTTTTTGGTAGTTTTGAAGGCTATTGCATTGGCGGGAGATCTAAGGAAAAGAGAAGATGCAGTGGGAGTTATGGAGTTGACTGTGAAGCATTTCGGGAGGCTTGACATTCTTGTGAATGCTGCGGCTGAGAATTTCCTTGTGCCCTCTGAGGATTTGTCTCCGAATGGCTTCTGAGCAGGTTGTGTTTTTGTTCATAAAGCGTGTAGATTGATTTAGTATATAGTTGAGTTCATATCTGTAAGGATTGCTGAAGTAATTAAGCCTTTATGTAGAATTTGATAAATTTTTATTTCTGTTGGAGATTCCTCCATACTAATTTTGCAAGAGGTAAAACTAATTACATGTTATCAATTGGTTTATTTTAGACTAGAAAAAAATTTATCCACTATGCTTATTGCTGATTTTGTTTTGTATTCTAATATAGTGATGGACATAGACTCTGTGGGCACATTTACCATGTGCCATGAAGCCCTTAAGTATCTTAAAAAAGGGGGACCTGGGAAGGACCCATCTAGTGGAGGAACAATAATAAACATCAGTGCAACTTTGCATTATACAGCTGCCTGGTATCAAATCCATGTATCTGCAGCCAAGGTTGGTGCATCTTGTTTCGAATTGTGGCAAATAACTTATTTTTGGAAATGTATTAATCTATAATCTATACTTTTACTATTTTACCAGGCTGCTGTTGATAGTATCACAAGAAGCTTGGCCCCTGTAATGGGGGACAGATTATGACATTAGAGTCAATGGCATTACACCGGGTGCTATTGGCGACACACTTGGTTTTAATGAACTTGCAGCCGAGGGGAGATTGAACAACGAAATACAGTACACGCATCTGTTTAAGTTGGGAGAGAAATGGGATATTGCTATGGCTGCAATTTATCTTGCATCTGATGCAGGTCAGTTACTTATTATGCAAAACTAACGTCACTGTATCAACTACATTTCCTTTTTATTTTTTAAGGTTGATATATGCCTAGATATACAGTTCTGTTGACTTTAATTAGGTAAACTTCCCATGATATTGCTACATCGCCTTCCCATCTTTGTTGAGTAGGTTTGTACCCTGTAGAATGTGTTTCATCATGCTACGAAAAGCTTCTGATTAGCTGTTTCACATTCATAATGTTTCCAGATTGGTATGAGTGAGCAAGATTTCAGTAAATAATTAATTGAGATTAAGAGTGAAATTGTTTGAGAGAAAGGTTCTTTTACTCGGCACTTCCTATCCTTCCTTCAAGCCTTGGCTCCTGGCTATCCCTTTTATTGCATAAAATACATGCCTTCATTTCCTTATTCCCCTTCAAAATAATATTAATCAATAAATTGAGATATTCCAGGATATGGCCGATACATGGCAAACCCAACTTGCCTGGAGGAAGACTTTTCGAAGACGATTCAGGTAATTTGCTATAAAGAAGGTATGCAACAGTTAAGGAAACGAAGAGAGTGAAGAGAATCAGACCACAAAAAATGAATAACTCCATTTTTGTTAATGATCAGAACAGAGTCCAAGTTGTTTTAACGTTTATTTGAGGTGACTATATATAGGCAAGCAAGAACTACAAAAATACTACCATGGCCATCCTAATAACAATGACTAAATGCATTTTCTAGTAGAAATTTTTGATATCTAGCACATCTATCTTTTTTTGATCAAATAATATAGATTGCTATAGCCTAATTTTGTTCTAACTATCAAATTAAAGAAAAAGTAAATGACAGAGAGTTCTGTTAGAGGATTCAACGTGTAAATTATATTTTTGTTTAATTTATATTTGTTTTATTATAGTAGAGACATAATGGCTGGTTATAAAAAAAATAGAATAATGCTATTTTGTCCAAATTGATATTCAAATTTGGTGGCAAATGATGTGACATATTAAAAAATATAGGGCTAACTCGATTAAAATTAATATATTAAAATTTGATTGGATAATCCTATTTTCTAGATACCACATCGTTTGGGCAAAATAGCATTACGAAAAACTTGCAACTTTTATCAAGTGCATGCCCCATCTAAAAAAGGAAGTACATGCCCACATCATCATCCAAGATCCCTTCTTGATTTCCTTGTTGTCATTTGCTTACTAAGATGAATATTCTCCTAGTCTTATTCTTTCCCTTACTTTTATAAAAGAAACTAGTGCAAATGTAACTATGAGGAAATTATCAAGGATACTACAGTTATAATTGGTGCGACGTCACGCATCCAGAGCCTGGAGAGGACTCTAGCTCTTAAATAGCAACAGTACGTTTTTGATACCTTTTGTGGCTACTTCTTAACACTTTATTTATTGTGTTGAAGGTTTGGATTTACACAGGTAGTGGCTTTTATGGATTAGCCGGAAGTGACAAAGTATAGAGGCATTGTTTCTGCACAAACTCACTGTGAGGAAATTATCAGGGGTCTCTACACAACTCATCAAGATGATCAGAGGAGCGTGGTTCATGGAGGAATGATCAGGTATGTTGCTGATATAGTTGCATTTTAGTTTGTCATAAATAAGAAGAAACTTATGTATCATTTTGTTTTTAACAGGGAACTACTTAGGGCATTTAGGATGTCAACTGGACACAAAGCTCTTAGGATTATTTTCTACAGGCTCTACACCACTTCTTATTCTCTTGACGAGAGAACTAGTCTTTTGTTTTGTTTATGAAAACAGGTTCTCGAACTCCCCATATCATTTCAGATAAGCAAGTAATGATTCTTTAGTTTCATTTGTGGCTATCTTTGCACCTGATTAAAGTTTTTAAGTGCAACCTATCATACACTCTTATTAATGTATTCTTCTGAACAAATTCTATTACTAAACTCGGCTCATACAATCTCAGGTAGATTTTCTAGTAGTATGTATGTATGTATGCGCCCATTCTAGTGATGGAATTTGTTCAAAAGTGTTTTGACAACGGAAACTTATCAAATGCTTTGTCAGATTAAGATCGTGTAAAGGTATTTCTTGCTCACTTTATTTGTTGTTAAAAGGGCTTTTTAAAATTTGTATCATGTCTTCATGTGATTGGGCATGAACTTATGTTTTATTTGTGATTGGTCTAAAATTCAGATTTTTTTTTTTAAAATTTATGATATGACAAATGTAGTAATTATTTGATATGTTATCGTTCAATTGTAAACATTATGCTTGACACATAATCTAGGTGGCAATAAAAGAACTTTTTTAAGGGAGGATTAGGTTCTATACATCAGAAATGCAAACTTGTTGCATGTTCTATTGTTTACTAAAGAGTAATACTCCTTTTGTAGTTAACCTTAACAACCTAGTGTAGTTTTTGCCAGTCCTAAATGCTTAGAGCATTTAAATAATGAACGCTTTCTGAAATTTGAAATGATAAAACTTGCTTTCTTTAGAAAATATCACACGCAAATATTGTTAGTACCTAGAGCATGGTATAGGAATATTATGTTGACATGAAATACTGTCAGAACAGAATCCTTTTCGCTTTCTCTTCAATTATTTCAGTCTACTTCCATTGATATTTTCAATTTGTCTTTCTAGGCTTAATGAAAAAGTAACACCAACATCAGTAGTTAAGTACAAATGCAGGTATAAAACTCATAATTTATCAAGTGTTAAAATCCAAAACAATGAAGATGGACTGATGCCAGTTCCTGTGAGAGCAAGTTCACGCCAAAATAATGCTCTGCTTGAGTACACACTGACATCAGACAACTAAAGAAGTCAAGATGCTTTTAAACAGCAGCGCCTTCTAGAACATGCTCAAAATTCATTCAATTAGAGGTTAACACTAGTAATCCACTATCCATTTAGATTTATATAGTAAGTAATCCACCTTTGCAAATTAATGTCCAATGTAATCTTAAAAGCTAATTTTCAGCAAATTTAGACCATACACTTCTTATGTGCTTTGAGTTCAGCTTCTCCAAACTGAGCTTTTGATACTTTTGATATGTTTCTTGCTGAAAAATAGCACTTATGCAAAATGATATAATTGAACTCCTCATTCATTAAGATATCATCTGCAACAACAGAAACCTGGAAGGACAAAAAATTGATTCCAGTTTAGGAGAACACAGATAAAACGCTCTGCATTGTATAAGCCAAAGTAGCACTAACTACCAACTTTAAGCATGAAGCAAAAGGTTAATGATGGCTTCGAAAAACAATTTATTTAGTTATTTGAAAAACAATTGGGAGAAGTTATTATAGATCCTTTTGTAAAACGAGCATATAGCCCCTATAGCAGCCATAACTTATTCGTAATTTGATATGGAGAAAAACAACACTAAAACATCGTAGGCCACTATAATTAGTTGACACTTGACAGCATGAATAGAAATCATAGAAAGACACATTGTAAAGATGCAATCTTTGGTGGTTCATTACGGTTGAACATGCTTTGTTACTACAATTTGTTCAATACACATTCAAAGAGTTCACTAACAAGGGGACTCATTCAAAGCAAAATCAATCGAATTAAAGATATCTATTTCCAAACAGCAAAATAAAGAAATCACATGGATCTGAAGCAGTCTTGTCTAGTAACTTAATTTTCTAATATAAATATGATTTATTAATGAAGTTTATATAGTTGTAATGAGTCTAAATCATGAAAGCAATTCTATGGGCCAATATGTGACAATGAATTTTGATGTAACTAAAAATACGAATATTCACCAATAAATGTTTAATGAGCATAGTATATATTTGATGAGGAAGTGATAGAACATGCAGGATAGCACAGACAACACATGGAAGTTGTCATATCATTAATTATGTTGGCTTTCATGAACATAGTGTAGAAAGAAGGCTCGCTGTGACAGGTCTGGTCATGCCATTTAAATAATGTTGATGGATCTAATTGAATTTATTAAACTAAAACACTACAAGAAATGTGAACATTAGATACCATACATTTGGAGTCGTATAGGTCTTTGGTTTCTAAATAATGCTTTTTGCAATGCATTCTATCATTCGTCTCTATACATATGAATTGTGTTTTACTATTGGACTTTTGACTAAGGAGACATTTTGAGACGATATAGTTCGTCTTTGAATGAAACATTCTGCTACCATCCCTATTTAGTATCCAAATGTTGGTTATATTTTGAGTCCAATTTTGTTTTTGTTTTTGACGAAAGCTTTTAGGAACAAAATTCAGCACCCATCTCTATAAATATGGATTATAAATTCACTATTAGCTTGGGAGAACATTTAGAGACAATATAGTGTGTCTCTAAATCTTGTTTTCTACTACGATATGATATTTTGTCTCTAAATACTACTCATCTTTTGAATCTAACTTAAATCTAGTTTCCAAAGGCAATTTTTGATAATGCAATTTGACGTTTGTTTCCATATATATAAATTTTCATTTGCTTGAGACATTGGAGACTACACATTTCGTCTCAGTAGCAAGCATTGTACTACGAAATGGATTTGGTAGCCAAATATTATTTTGATGTTGGCACTCAACCTCGCCAAAATATTATGCCAATTTTGGATTTATTTAGATAAATATTTGAATTAAAACCTTGATTTAAAAGTGTCTTATGAGACAAATATTTTAGTAGTAAAAAACATGGTAAGTTATTCTCTCTTTAGAGACTAAGTTATTGGTCCCAAAAATACAAGAAATTTTAAGGAAGTTGATAATCGGTGAACAATGCGAGACACAAGATTGTAGTAGCCAAATGGTTATATTACTTTCTTTGTTTCTTATACCAAAAATATTGGTCTCAACTGAATGACAAAATTTAATATAATAAAAGAATGAGTTGGAAATATACATTTTTAAATTCGATTTAATGTAGATGCAAAATAGAGTTACACACTCCTGTAAAATTGGTGATGAAACAAATTGATATTACATAAAAGATCGATCAAGTAACATATATATATATATATATATATATTGTAAAAGTCAATGTGTAGCTTGATTACAAAATTTTTACTTTTGGCCCATTACAAGTAATTTATTTGGATTTTAATTTCATTTCTTAAATAATCTGAGTGCCATCAATAAATGGGCACTGAATTTATGTTCTAACTAAGTTGTATGCTAGAGTTTCTTGATTTACGATTTGATGAGAATAAGGTGCTATTATTAATATGGATTTAGGTTTAATTTTGTTTCAGAAAATATCATTTATCAATTTTTAAATCTCATTTGACAAAAGTTATGTAGCATATGTTGACTTTGATTTCTTTTTTTTTTTTTTTTTAAAAAAAAAAAAAAAAACTGACACCAAGCAGATCAGAGAATTGTTGACTAAGATCAATCATTGCTTTTGCAATCTAAATATAAATTATTACTTGCTTGTTACATATTAACTTAGTTACTTTATTTTATGACATTGAATTCAAATGAATGGTATAAGATTGTTACTCGTATATTATATGTTTAGAGTGATTTTATCATATTTAGAGAAGGTAATTCTACGTACAAACCTATGAACCTATGGATTTATGACCATAATTGGAGAGTGTTTCATTTTATTAAATGGGTTTGTGGGTGAGTGTTGATTTTATTAAGTGGGTTCATGGGTGGATCTCGATGTGAAATTCCACACCCGATGCGAGTTTGAGTGTGGGTACAGATGCGAAAAAAATCCACACCTACACTTGTGGACCAGTGAAATTACACACATACAGAGAAAACTATATTTGATATTTGTACTTATTTTAATAAACTATACTCAAAATAATATATGGGTGTGGGTTTTGCAAAACCTGTCGAAACCTATCTTCTGTCATCCCTAATCCTTATCACCTAAATTATCAAGTAGATTGGTAATATATTTTAATTAATAATAAACTATAAAATTGGAAATTAAAAAAATGTTATATATCTTAATGGAAAAAATATTATAAATTAAATAATTATTTACAAATAAATTCGATATCATTGAGAATTATGTATTGAATACTTAAATATTTTTTCTTAGTTTATATTGTTAATATAAATTGTTTTTTATCATTTTATTTACTTAAATTAAATATAAATTGTTTGTTATCATAAATAATATAAAATTAATGCTAGAATTAATGCATAGCTAAAAAAGTATACATATTTATATAATATTTTCATGTGGCGGGAGTATTGCCCACCACTTAGTTTTCCACCATTTTTTCACATTATTTTTTTGTCTTGATTAATGTCTATTTGTAAAACAAGAAAAAACAAAAAACACCTTTAAGTGGATTGTTGACTATTTGTGGGTTTATGGAGTCTCTTCACTGACTTTGTTCATCTTCTCTGCATCATTTTCTTTTATCACTTGTAACTTAAAAATCTTCAATTTCAACTTTCAAATAGAAGCAAGCTCAAGTAGATTTTAGTAAGACTAAAGTTGTAGCAAAGGTATGTATTTTAGTTTGATAAGTTTTGAGGTTTCATTGGACATTTTGTTTTAGGTTGTTAGATGTTTGAGCTTTGTAAAATTTGTTTCAATATTTCTATGGCTGTATGTAATGGTTATGGAAAATTTTAATAAAAGTTGAGTTTGATATTGTGTTTTGAAACTTTAATTTTTTTCAAGATTTTGGTTTGCATGTAATGGATACATACGTATGGAATTTGTTTGATTTTCTTTCAAGAACTTCTGGTATGATCTCTGTATGTTGAGTATGAGTAGTTTAAAGTCAGAGTTTAATGAACTTGTTTAGTCCTCAAGCTAACAAAATTGTGTTTTTAAGTTGTTTGTATCATTGAAAGTAATTACTTATTTATAAATGCCCTGTATTTTTAGACATTACAATTGATAAAACTGTTTTCTTAATAGACTTTGTTTTTTGCATATAATACTTTACACAGGAACTAAAAATGGATAGGAGTTGGATTTGGTTGCCAAATAGGTTATCTAGAGAATACAAAGATGGTGTTAGATCTTTCATTGACATTGCTAAAAATCACTTAGATTGTGACAATAAATCTCGTTGTCCATGTCGAGATTGTCAAAACACTAGATTACATGATCTAGCAACCATCCAACAACATTTGATTTTGTATGGCTTCTCTCGAAGTTATGGAAGATGGATATTTCATGGAGAATCAACTGAAAATAATAACAATATCGCAATTGAGGAGACAGATGATGAAGAGGATGATGAATGTATAGAATTATTGAACGATGTATGTGGGCTGACACATGGGAATGAGGATATGAGTTTTGGGGAGTCAAGTAACTCAGGAAATACTGGTTTCTATAATTTTGAGACATTATTTGGTGTAGCTAGACAAGAATTATATCAAGGTTGCACAAAGTTTTCAACTTTAACTTTTATAGTGAAATTACTGCATATTGAAGTACTAAATCATTGGAGTAATAGGTCATTAGACATGTTACTTCAACCACTGAAGGAAGCACTTCCTAATGGATCACACATTCCAGATTCACATTATATAGTTAGGAAGATGTTACGAGATATTGGATTAGGATATGAATCAATTCATGCATGTAAATATGACTGTGCTTTGTTTTGGAAGGAACATGAAAAAGTAGATAAATGTCCTCTGTGTGGTGAAGATAGGTACAAATTTGATAATGGAAAAAATGAAAAGATTCCTCCAAAAATATTGCGTTATTTTCCATTTAGACCTAGACTGCAAAGATTGTTCATGTCTAGACATACAGCTTCTGATATGAGGTGGCATAAGGATAAACATACAGATACATTGTCTGTCTTAAGGCATCCAGCTGACTCAAAAGCTTGGAAAGACTATGATAGACAATATCCTTATTTTGCAATGGATCCTTCCAATTTTCATTTGGGTCTTGCTATAGATGGTTTTAATCCATTTGGCAGTATGAGTAATTCATATAGTATGTGGCTAGTGGTTCTTGTGCCATATAATTTGCCACCATGGAAATGCATGAAATCTTCATCTTTCATAATGTCACTACTTATTCCTAGCCACAAGCACCTGGAAAAGATATAGATGTGTACTTACAACCATTGATAGATGAATTAAAAGAGTTTTCGAAGGATGGTGTTGAAACTTATGATGTATCTAGTGGACAGACTTTTCATTTGCATACATGTCTTTTATGGACAGTCAATGACTTTTCTGCATATGGAAATTTATCTAGTTAGAGCACTAAAGGGTATAAGGATTGTCCAATTTGTAATGAAGAAACATCATCACAACCTTTGAGAAGTAAAATATGCTATATGGGTCATCATCGGTACTTGTCCTAAAACCATCCTTAGAGATGAAGCAAACAATTTAATAGGAAGGATGAAAAGCGACCTGCACCTAAGCTGTTATCTGGTTACGACATTCTAAAGCAATTAAAACATATCAGACATGTAACATTTGGGAAAAACCCGAATAATGTTGCTCGGAAAAGAAAACGCTCTACTGCTAAATTGAATTGGACTAAGAAAAGTATTTTTTTTTTTTTTGAGTTGGAGTACAGGTCAAATCTCAAAATAAGACATAATCTTGATGTAATGCACATTGAGAAGAATGTATGTGATAATATTCTTGTAACATTGTTGAATCTTGAGGGGAAAACAAAAGATACAATCAAAGTTAGAATGGATTTACAAGATATGAATATTAGACATGAGTTGCATTTGCAAGCTGTTGGAACAAAATTTTTGAAGCCTTCTACTTGTTATACACTTACAATTGATGAAAAACAAAACATTTGTCAATTTATTAACTCTGTTAAATTCCCTGATGGCTATGCATCAAATATCTCAAGGAATGTGAATGTGAAAGAGGGAAAACTTTCTGGTTTGAAGAGTCATGACTGTCATGTGTTGTTACAAAGAATTCTTCCTATAGTGATACGTCCTTATCTATCCAAAGAAGTTTGCACTACATTAGTGGAACTATCTCACTTTTTTCAACAGATTTGTGCAAAGACTCTACATGTAGATGATTTAGATAGATTGGAGAAAGAAATTGTTTTGATACTTTGTAAACTTGAAATGATATTTCCACCCGCATTCTTTGACATTATGGTGCATTTGGTTTTGCACTTGCCATTGGAAGCAAAAGTTGCAGGACCTATGTCATTTCAATGAATGTATCCCTTTGAAAGGTATTTAGGCACTCTAAAAAAATATGTGAGAAATAGAGCTAGACCAGAGGGTTCAATTGCAGAGGCATACATTGCAAATGAAGCATTAACATTTTGTTCAATGTACCTTTGAGGAATTGAAACGAAATTTAATCGAGGTGAAAGAAATGATGATGGAATTCTTAGCCAATCAAATGGTGGGTTATCAATATTTTCACAAAAAGCTAAACCTTTTGGAGCTTGGCAAATGAAGCATTTACTTTCGGTTGAATTGAAAAAAGCTCATTGGTATATTTTGAACAATTGTGTGGAATTACAACCTTATTTAAGATAAGTATTAATCTTTATCTAGTATGTAAATTTCCACAAAATAGCTTTTATGCATTTTAACTTAATTATGAGTGTTAATGTAATGACTATACAAAGGAGTTGGAAAAGGAAAGTTGTTCCGATATACCTTGTCAACTTGAAGAGCAATTCCCCAAGTGGTTTAAAAAAAAGTAAATAATTTAATGTATAAGATCTTTTTTCATATATAATTAATAGTAGTAAATAAATGACTATTTAACAATACATGTTTCTGCTTGTAGATTACAATTTTACATAATGCAGGATCAATAGAAGCCACTAATCAATTGTATGTATTAGCATGTGGTCCTAATCAACGAGTGAAATCTTACAATGCATGTATTGTTAATGGAGTGCGATTTCATAGTATTAATCGTGATGATCGACGGATAACTCAAAATAGTGGAGTTGTTGTACCAGGAGAGCACAATGGTGATGGGATAGATTTTTATGGAGTTTTACATAGTGTCCTTGAGCTAGATTATCTATTTGGTCATCACGTCATCTTATTTAAATGTGAGTGGTTTGATACTGATGCAAAAAAGAAAAGAATACAAAAAGGATTATCATTTTATTTGCATTAATGTAAATAAGAAGTGGTATATGGATGACCCTTTTGTACTTACAATACAAGCACAACAAGTGTTTTATGTTGATGATTACAAGCATGGTGCAAATTGGAAGGTTGTTCAAAAGATTCAACATAGACATTTATTGGATGTTCCTATGTTTGATGGCACAGAAGAGGGTACTCAAAGTGTTGATGATGTGTATCAAGAAAATGAATTATGTGGTGTTCAATGGGTTGTGGAAGAAACTTTAGGAAGTTCACACTATAGTCAACTTGATGTAAATCCAGAAGAAGTTGATAATGATACTATGAATAAGGAGAAACAATGTTCTGAAGTGGAGCTTTAAGTGGTTCTTGACTTGGAAGATGAAGATGATACACTTATTGATTATAATAGTGATGTTGAAGAACCCACAGTAAATGATAATAGTAGTGATGATGAATGACAATAATAAAGCATGCTAGCTGCAAGTTGAATACTTTGCATTATATAAAAAATACTTTTTCATTTTGATTCAATAGTGTGCTATTTTATATATTTAAATCAATTAAATTTGATTTTATTTATAATAGTACTTGTCCCAAAACTTATTTGATTTTTGTAATTCTGATAGATATGGCTCCTGGTACTCGACAAAGGCTTTTATCTCCACGTGTTTCAACACCTCAATCACATAGTTCATCACCAAGAACATCCAACTCTCCTCGCATATGTAATGGTCATGGTAAAATATTAATGATTTCTATCTGAATTGGATTATTAATTTGGTATAGCAAGTTCATATAAAACTAGTATTTTCTAAATTAACCTTATCATTCTAAATAATGTTTCCTAATTAACATCATTATTGAACTCTATCATATATGTTTGTTCATGTTTTCTTCATATTATTATTATCTTTCAGACGAATAGCAAGTTAAATATTATTGAATGTATTCTATTGCTTCTAAATCTCTTAGAGCTAGTATGATCTTATGTTGCTCATAGTCACAAGTCCATCAACTGCATAAAGAACAGTAAAACCAGCCTTTAATACGTTAGAAGAGGACTTTTTATTGTCTTTACAGCTTCAGAAAATGTGTAGCTCAAATAGCTTTGAATTACTCTTTACAAATTTAAATATCAAATATGCATTGACATGTTTTGTTGAGTGTGGTTCCTTTTTATATCATTCTCCTAGTATATTTCGAATGCCCTGACGTAATTTGTAGCTTAAAAGTGTGGGAAGTGCTTATTTTTTAAAATTTATTGGTTTTTTTTTTGTATGTTTACGTATGTATAAATATTGGAGTTTATGAGTTAAAATTTACAACAAGCTTATGAATTAACCTTATATTATGTTTTATATACTGGTCTTATAGGCAAGAAAAAGCGTGGGAAGACAAGAGGGATAGGACTTGAGCGACTCATTCATGTTGCAAAGTCTAAGCTTTAAGTTGATTTCACTATAGAAGATGGAAAACCAATAGGCCCTAATGCATCTAAATTGGCAAATGAGATTGGAATTATTGTCAGAAATCATGCTCCATTGACTGTAGAAAAATGGAAAGATATTTGCGATGAAACTAAACAACCCATGGTTGATAGAATAATGGTAAAACTAACAGTATTTAAGTATTGTGTTTTTTTTTTTTTTAATTTCTTAATTCAAAATATGTAGATAATATTCTTTCCTAGGCTGCCCCATCTATTCTATAATCAACGTTCATTTTGTATGTACTGATGATAGTTTGTAGTTAAGATATATATTATATGCAACTATAAAATAAGTATTAACATTAGTTTCTTAATTTCTTGTAGAGAAAATTTGATATTGACATATCTCAACCACATTTGGTTAGATATTTTGAGAATGCAATGTCTACAAGATACAAGCAATTTCGCCATAAGTTGAAGGAGAAATTTGCAAAATACTCGAAACTTGAAGATGCAAAACGTAACAAGCCAGAAGAAGTTGCAAGTCAAGAAGATTGGAACTTTTATGTGATCGATTTGATAGTGAAAAGGTCAAGGTGATTTTGAAACTATTCCCTTTTCTAGGTAATATATAGAATTAAGATATATTTAACATATGAATTACTTTAAATAATTCATTGTAGGAACGATCAACTCAAAATGCTCAAAATCGGGACAAATTGGCTTTTGTTCATCGTGGTGGCTCAAAGTCCTTTATTCAACATCAAAAAGATATGGTAGTGAAAATTAACAAAACCATTTAATTTAATCGGTTTGTGCCCTTAATGAATTGATTTTATTTATGTTGTTTTTGAATAAAGGTTGATGAAGAAGGTCAACTTCCTAGTCGGATAATTTTATTCCATGATACACACTACAATGAAAAGAATGGATGGGTCAATGATGTTGCACGTGAAAGATTTGTAAGTTTATTTCCATAACATTGAATTCACATTAGCTATATTTACGGTCACATATATAGATAATGAATACTATAATTTATTTTAAAACTAACTTAAGTCTTATATCTTGTATATTTTAGTTGAGAATGCATTTGGTGTTTTAAATTTTATGAGATATGGTTGATTTGGTAGATTTTATTAGATGGATGAAGAATTTGAACATGATATATGTTTGCTAACATTATGCAAATTGGATTTTTTATGGTGGTTGCTAAGTTTGGTTTTTGTTTGATGATTTAAGTTTATTTATCATATTATACAATACATGTCAATAAGTATTGAAAATTTGACATATAAATATTATACACAATCCTAGATTTAATAGACTATTGATCATGTTAAATAAAATTGTTAGGACCAAATGATTACATTACAAGCAAAATCTATGGAAGATGGAACTTTGTTAACTGATGAAGAAATTTGTGAACAAGTTCTTGGAAAAAGAGCAGGTTATGTGAAGGGTTTGGGATTTGGACCACGTCCTAAGTCATTTAAATATGGTGCTTCTACACAAGTGAACTCTGAGTTGAAGCAAAAAATTGACCTTCAAGAGTTAGAACTTGAAACTCAACAAGCAACTTTAGAGAGTCAACAAGAGAAGATTGATAGTCAACAAAAAAAAAAAAAAAAAAATTGACAATTATGAAGAAAAGATGGAAAACCAGCTTCAATTAATTCAGCAACTTCAAGCACAAAATCAAAAGATTATGGAGTTCATGAACAAGTTCTCAACTTGATGGTTTGAGTACATTTTGTTTTCAATTTATAGGGGTTTTTGTGATGCCTTAGTATACTAAGTGCTTAACCTTTGATGACCCTCCTTTAGTATGGTATCTTTTGTGATTTTGTTATGAACTATAAACTCATTATCATGCTTTATTTTATTATGTAATTTTCTTTCAACCTTGCTATCTCTTAATTGCCATCTTTTGTGAATTGCTATGTCATATGGAATATAACTAGTTATATTTGATAATATGGTGTGGTATTTTCTTTTCTTTACTTATAGTGATTTTTCTACTATTTATTATGTTCTGTTTTGATTATTTATAAATGAGTAATATTTCTTTTAGCAAGACTAACTGTATTTTAGACATTTTCTTTTAACATTTTTACTTCTCTATTTATCAAAACCAAATCATTAAACAAATTGACTGTGTTAAAAGAAACATATTAATAAATATATAAACTAATCATTAATCACCACTAAGAATTTCAACATTAGATGATATTTCAAAATCATGGCTTTGGATACCAAATATTTCGTCTCACAATAAGTTAGGAAAATATTGAAATTTTGCCTACCAAGAGTTTGGTCTCAAAATGATGCTTATAAATATTAGCTTTACTTATTAGAGACGAAAATGTTAGTAGCCAAATTGATGTAGATGTAATTTGTGTTTCAAAAGACACCATTATAGACTACTTTTGTGGTCTCCAAAAGACTATCCAATCTCTTTGACAAAAATTAGAGATGTTAATGTTGGTAGTCAAATATCAATATTTGTTGCGTTTCGAAATACACCATCAAAGACCATTGTTTTTCATCTTCAAATAGCATATCCAACTTCTTTGATAAAAGAAATGGAGACAAATTTATAGGGAATCAGCTACTAACTTGTTGGTCGCTTATTGTCGACATTTGGAGATGACATTAATATTGTCTCCATAGCTATTCTAAGATAGATATTTAGCTACTAGTGTGTGACCAACTTAATTTGGTAGTGAAATATTTTTTGAGTCGAAAGCAATTGATTTGGAGACTAACTAGCTTGGTCTCAGAATAGCACATATTTTGTAGTGAAAGGTACATTGGAAAAATAATATAAGGTATATGTAAGCATGAATTTTGTAATCACTTGGCATCCATCTATGTATTATTTAATTATTTGAAACAAAGTTTAATAAATCAATCGCATGCAACTATGAAGATGTACTTGCCACTAACCAATGCATGGACTAATAAACATAGGTATCAAAACACCATAGAATGCAGACACACACAATGATCCATAACTAAACTGTGTGTAAAGAAAGGATGCATTCGCTTGCATAGATACTAGAATCCAACTTGTGGAGAGCTTTGCTTACCTTGACCGAAGTGGAGTTAATTCCACCACACAAACCTTTGTCTAAAGAAATAGTCACAATGACATTCTTCTTGACGTCAACACCTATCATTCAATCAAACAAAAATAACAAATTTAGGGCAACATACTAATAATCGCAATAAGAAATATGATGAACCAAAAACGTTAACAACCAACTAGCAATAAGCAAAATTCTAAAGCATATTTGCATCACATGATGAAGCAAAGAACTATCTTCACATAACATCTAAGAATTGGTCTATTGTATAAGTCAGAGCAACTTATGTAGTTATTTGAAAACCAACTGGTTCTTTTGCATTACAACCTTTCTAACACTATCAACATCTAAATCCAGTTGACCTAAGTTCTTGACCCAATACTGCAAATAAAGCAACACAAAAGCACAAACAAGAAAGAGAAGAGGAAGAACGACCAATGCAAGGAGATTTTTTACATGGTTCAGCTAAAAAAGATGTCTATATCCACGACTATTTATCTGGTTATTTTGGTAGAGTCACAGTATATTATTAATTGTTGTTCATCATTACAATGAATTTTCAACCCCTATTTATAATATGGGGTGTTACAATTTGAGTATAAATAGAATAGGAAGGAATTCTACATTAATTATAGTTCCAAAACCGATGTCCATCATTTTAAGGATGGATTCCACTTGAATAGGAGTTTGATTTTACTTCCAATTCTGGTAGTTGACTCTTCTTCAATTCAGACTGTTGCCTTTCTGAAAAAATTCCTTTAATAAACATTTCAAGCTACGAGCTGGACCTCACTCTAGGCGATCTAGAGTTGAGCATAAGGTAGCCTTGACCATAGTTGACTAGCGACCTTAGAACTGAAACAACAATCTAAGAGCTCGTTCCTACGAGCTAGATGTTGGCGAACTGACCTTTTATCTATTAGGTCAATCCATTGGATCATTTCGTTGGGCTTTTACCAACCCACTTATGCAATCCCAAATATATCCACAACAAACACCTACTCAAAATGACCATGCAAGGCCCTTGTCATAAGAAACATGGAAGTTGTATAACTTCCCTAGTGAAACCAAATGACTAGCAACTAGTAAGACAAGGAAAACATAAGGAATGTGCTAACATAAAACAGAAAAAGGAGGGGCAAAACCATTAGAGAAAGTAGCCATCAACATATAATAATTTCCATGATAACGACTTCTCATTCCTAAATCTTGGTCTTCCCTTTTTTGCTACCACTCTCCTTACACTTATATAAATTCACACTCTCACAAGCAATTTCATTCTCTCTCAGACACTTTATTTGCACAGTTTTGCACGATTTTACCAACATTCATGGTTTCGCAAGTTTACATGGTTTTACTAACATGTATGGTTTTGCATGTTGTTATATGGTTTTGCATGATCTTTCGTCTTTAGATGAGACAACAAGGGAAGTTAGAGTGTGAGTTGTTACAAGCTTTGGACACACGGACATAGGAAGACAATGTAACACCTTAGCTGCCTTACATAATGCTTATTGGGTCCCACTTTTATCATTCTTTTGCATTGTGATCGAAACACTAGCAAGACTCTTGTCATAAGAAATATGGAATTTGTATAACTTTCCAATTGAAACCGAAACATTTGCAACTAGTAAAATAATTGGTACACAAGAAATGTACTGACAACTACAAGAAATTTTGTCTATGATAACGTTTAAAAGATAATGTGCATGAAGTCTATGTTGTCATAGGTCACTTGTGGAAACATGAAAAGAATACATGTTATGGAAAGGGTTTATGGCAATATATAAAACCATGCAAAACCATATGATAAATTGTTGTAAATAACAACATGCATTATCATTAGTAAATAAAGTGTTTTCAACACATATTTACATAAAACATTTTATTTTCATGTTTTGTTAGTTTTACCAACATGCATGGTTTTGTATGTTGTCATATGATTTTGCATGGTTTTACATGTTACCGTAAACCTTTTCCACAACATGCATTTTTTGCACGTTGACATAAATAACCTACGACAATATAGATCTCATGCACATTGTCATTTAAATGTTGTTGTATATATAATTTCTTGTAATAGACATAAAACAGAAAAAGGAGGGGCAAAACTATCAGAGAAAGTATATTATAATATCCATGTTAACGACTTCTTATTTCTAAATCTTGGTGTTCCCCTTTTTGTTGCCACTCTTCGTGCATGTATGTAAATACATGCTCTCACAAGCAATTTCATTCTCTCTCAAACTCTCCCCAAACGCATTAACGACTTCTCATTTTTGAATCTTGTTGTTCCATTTTTTATTGCCACTCTCCTTGCATGCATATAATTACATGCTCTTATAAGCAATTTCATTCTCTTTCAAACTCTCCCTAAACAAGTTAATGTATTCTCATTTCTGAATCTTGGTGTTCCCTTTTTTTCTGCCACTCTCCATGTATACATATAAATACACGCTCTCACAAGCAATTTCATTCTCTTTCAAACTCTCCTTAGATGTTCTCTTTCCTTTCATGCTTCCACCAATTTCTCTTAAAATGTCCAGATGCGATAGTAGATTCAATGGCTGGCTTAACACTACCGATATAAACCTTTTTTAGTCCCTACTTCCTCATCCCAATACTATCATCAAGTCTCTCCCTTTGTTATAAGAGGTAGAGGACCGTTTGCCCATGTCACTTAGGTTTCCAACTCCTCTTAGCCCTTTTCTTTGCTTTCGGCTCTAGTGCCTCAATTGGTTTCAACTTGTCAACCTTCTTTAAACCCTACTTCTTTATCCTAATGTGGTTGTCAAGCCTCTACCTTCGTTGAAAAGGGTAGAGGAGTGTTCTTTATTGCCACTGTGGCTTCTAACTCCACTTGGCCCTCTCCTTTGGCTTCGACTCCAGAGCCTTAGTCTGTTTCATGTTCGTCGACAAGCCAAGAAAAGATGAAGGAAATGAGGCCACTAAAAAGGCCTTGTAATGGTACCTTTGGAGGAAAGTGTTTAGCAAGAGCCAATCACTTTTTGGTTGAAGTTAAACATGGAGACATCCATCACTACCATGTAACTAATTTTGTAATTTCATTTTCTATGACTTAATGAGTCCTTGTTGTCGTTTACCTTTTTATCGAGAGATTGTAGTTCATTTGACTAAATCATTGTTTTTTGTTATTGGTATTTCATGTGCTTGTGATTTGATTTTGTATGTCGACTTGATACTGCATGCACGAGATTTGTGAATCAATTAATTTTGTTTCGAAATAATTTGATTAATGTTAGAAAGAAAGAAACACTCGCTGAAAGTAATTTTGGGAATTATTAGGGCTTTAATTTTGTTAATTATTTATTGTCATTTGAGGTTTATATGTTTTAAATTTCGAATTTATAAGCATTGTTGTTGTCACAACCTGGGCCCAAGGTCGTGGTAGAATCGTGAATATTAATTTATAAAAATTTTCAATTAACGCTATAAAGTCTATGAAATCTTCTCTTTTAAAGATATAAAATTTTCTTTGTTTTAGATTTTATGTAATGGGCTAACCCACCTCTGATCGACCAACACCGGCCCAGCCAAGTGGTAGCCCATTACATAAAAAGGCTTAACCCACCCCTGATTGACCAACACCGACCTAGTCAAGTGGTAGCCCGTTACATAAAAAGGCGCCTTTTTATGTAACGGGCTACCACTTGGCTGGGCCGGTGTTGGTCAATCAGGGGTGGGTTAGCCCGTTACAGTTGTTAACTTGGTACATTTTATTATTTTGTAGCCTCACATTATTGTTTCATTGTGTAGGTGACAATTTCTCCTGAAATGAAGTCTAAAAAAATGAACAGAGAATTAAAGGGCCAAGTGACTCGTTTGTATGGCGAGTCACATTTGGGTAAATGAGTTTCCGTCTATGATGACAGACATGGTCTCTGCATAGCAAAGCTGTTCCCTTTTGACTCAAAGGAATTTGTTGTTGAGCTATAGCAAGATTCACATGCCAGCACCAGGTAATTTATATTTTTCAAATGTACAAATCCTATTTGTGTTAATCAAGAATTTTTCCCTATTTTTTTATGACAAAGTTTTCACTATTTAATGTTTTGTTGTACTCAGTATTGTTGTCTTGAATTGTTTTTTATGTAGAAGAGATTGAAAATTTAATGTTGCAATCAAATTAGCATCTAAGCCAGATCTTTTTGCTTTCCAACAGTTTGTAGAGGAGGGGCTTTTGGATTCTTCTCAGGAAGTTATACAAGCTCTTAATGTTGTTCTAAGAGCAGTACATTGTGAAAAGTACTTTGAATAAACTGCATTAATAATGTGTCTAGTTGTTGAATTATGTAGTCCTGCTGTCTAAGATTTTGATTATTTATTTTTCTCAACAAACTACTAAAAACAGATGTTTACATCAAAGTCTTTTGGTTCCATATATTGCAACGATTAATATATTATAACATCAAATACTGCAATTCTCTATTTTCCATATGTTGTATAAACACACTGAAATGGATGCTACCGTTGAGAAACTATGTGAGATCATTTTCATTGAGTGGTTCTTCCTCATTAGCAACATCCACTTTTAGTCTACCGACACCTTCAGTGGGCAGCTTTCATGCAATCTTAATAATCTGTAACCACTTGATTTGGTTAATTATTTTTAACTACATGGATTTACTAAGTGGCATTATTTTTCCTTCTCGGAACAAAATTATGAAGTGCGTGAGCAAGTATGTGTCATGCAGATAATCAATAAGAAGAAATCTTACAAAAACTAGTCGCCCATGATTTAAAGTTTAGACGTAATATCTCCAAAGGCAAACAAGTAGGCAAACATGACACCAGTAAGTTGAGAAGCTATTTACAAACTTAATATAAAACATCCAACTTTCAAATGTAATGAAATATAACCAAAACAAAGCAATTTTTTAATTTGTGAACTGAAATATAGTGAATCATAAGATTGAAAATACAATGACCTATAGATTTGCGTATATAATACTTATTAAAAAAAAGAAACAATAATAGGAGGAATACATTCAAAACATAATAACAGACGAGAAATCCCAACATCCAACATGCTTAACGTAACTCCCAATCCTAACTGCTCAAGGCAACCATAAAAAGATCTGCGGATCTTCTACATCAAGGTCATAAACATGAAATATGTAAGCAAGCTACTTAATTATTGTTTTATTATGTATACATAGAAAATCAACAATTTATGTCACAATGCAAGAACTATACAAGGTACACTTTAGGTATACCCATGAAGACTTGGGAACACAAATATATTCTCTCATACAAAAAGTCAATACAAGCAAATCTTATCTACTCACCTATCTTGTATAGAAAGTCATTTACCATGCAAGCCAAAGGCAACATTGACCATGTAGGAGAAATCTCGCCACACTTATGAAAACAAATTTGGCCACACTTTTCATAACTAATGTTCCAGATTATGACAAATTTCTATAGGAGAGGAAAAAATGAAGCACCATGTTCTTCTAGATAGGGTAAATTTTTATAAGAGGTGGTGGCACCATAGGCCTCTGCCAATAGGAACTACTACGGTGATGATGGGAACTGTTGCGATGGTAACAATGGTCGTGTCCAATGCTGCGGTAACGAGACGATTATTGGACATAGCCATCATTGTTGCCGCAATAGTTCCTATTGGCAAAGGCCTATGGTACCACCACCTCCTATAAAAATTTGCCCTGTTTGGAAGAACAAGGTGTTTCATTTCTTCCTCTCCTATAGAAATTTAGGACATAATCTGGATCATTAGTTATGAAAAGTGTGGTACCAACTTTTTTGCTACTAATCTTGTTACCCTTTTTGCTAATAAGGACTGTTATAGCGGCAATGGGAACTGTTGCGATGGCAACGATGGTCGTGTCCAATGTTGTGGTAACGGGAATCGCTAGAATGACAACGAGAACTGCTACAGTGGTAATGAAGAGAACCGCAATACCTCACTTTAACTGCAGTGGCGATATCTCTTGCCATCGACGATAGAGCTAAAGGAGGCATTTACAATCTGACAACCAGAGATATAGTCAATGAATCTTAGTTTGTTCCATTACTTCAAAGACAACAATCTATAATATGAGAAAATATATAGTTTGATCGGTTGGTCCTAACAATTTAAAGTTAGGAGACACTGACTATATAAGTTCTAATATATAGAACTCTTATGGTCGATGTCTCTTAACTTTAAATTGTTAGGATCAACCAATCAAATTCATTCATTGCATTTGAATTGAATAGGAGAAAAAACATTTTTTAGAAGAGAGAATATAATGGATGAATTTGATTGGTTGATCCTAACATTTTAAAGTTAGGAAATACTACAGTATGAACAATTTAAAGTTAAGAAACACTAACAGTAGGAGTTCTGATATGTAGTTTTTCTGTGCTCAGTGTCTCATTACTTTAAATTGTTAAAACCAACCGGTTAAATTTATTTATTGCATTTAAATTGATTAGGAGAGAGAAATTTTTTTAGAAGAGAGAATGAATAATAGTACTTTGACAATTTTTTAATTATTATTCAATTTTGACAATATATTTTTTTCAAACTATTTTGATCACATATTTTAAAAAATGAATAATAGTACTTACATATTTTATATATTAAAAAAACTCAGAAAAATATAGAATGAATCTAATATCTTAGATGATAAAAATGTTCTGCTAAAGATAATTATCTTTAATTATCAGTTGAGATATATGATAACAAGAATGTTATATAATATTAAAATGACAATTACAATAGAAGAATACATATAAAAATGTGATAAGGAAAGTATGAAAATGATGTGGGCAGATGGGTGGGTGAAGCATAATTTTTGGAATTTTTTCTTTATGCTTTGTCCTTTTTTTCCAATGTTCCATTTTTTTTAAGGTTCACCCGTGACTTACACTCACATTTGCAATTGCATATAGAGAGAGAAAGTGTGTGTTTGTTTTTTTTTATTTCTTTTTCTTTTTGATACATTTCAGCCATTTAAGCCACGTAAAATTTGATACCATAAATCTCAGTGGTTGTCATGTTGATTTAAGGTCTCATTTCTTATTTAATTTTAAAATCCATGATGGGCCAACAATAAATATTAAGTGGACCAGCCTAGTAGAATTTTTAAGAATATGAATTGAAACCCACTAGCCATGAAAGTTAAATTATAGTTTAAAGAGAAATAATTAATTATTAGAGAAAATGGTTAAACTGACTCATTTCAGCAGCCCCTCTCCAAAACTAACCTTATTGTTTTTGTTCGTACAAAAATGACCATGAATGGACAAAAATGCCCTTAATAAACAATGGGGTTAATTGACAAAAGCTGAAAGTGTTGGGTGAACAAACCTATCTTCTCACCTATTCATCATCTCTCCCGTTGAGCAGTCTCTCCCGCCCACTAGCTGTGCAGCAGTCTCCTCCTGCCGACCGACCTTCCATTCTGTCGCAGTTACGACGGCCAACATGTTTTCACATTTCCGACGGCCCACCTCTCTGGTCAGCTCCTAACCTTGTCTCTTTGCAGCTATGCAACAATCTTTGCCAACCAGGAGATTAAATGGCAAAAGGAAAAGTTTCAGGCTGATATGAAGAGAGAAATCTCATTGTTGAACAAGTCAAGGGCTACTTTTGCAGCGAAGAAGGTAGATTTTATCAAGGTTTTGACGCAAAGTGCGTCATATGCAAGTCAGGTAATATGTTGATTATCTTTCCTGAAGTAACTTATTTTATAATTTAAATTGGTAAACACTCAAGCATTAAATTTGAGTCATACTGGTGTTATAGATTCTAGTTGCACTTCAGGAGATGAAGAGAAAATTTTAATCATCATTGTGTTTCCATAACTACCTTGTGTTTACTTCTTTCAACTCCTTATTTTTAAGTTGTTATAATTACAAAATGGCAGAACCAGATGCAGTCCGGACAAGATAGGTTGACCCCAAATGATTTTGACAATAAACGAAGTCCTTGCATTGAACAAGAGATTTTGAGGGAGCTTTCTGACTTGTGAGCTTCGTACAATAATTTAATAGAAAGGTGAAGCAATAGAGGTTGGTTTTTCTGAAGATGTTGGTAGAATGGGATTTTAGATCTTAGTCTTTGCATATTTACTCTTTTGGAAATCTTGAATGCATGATTGTCCAATGATGGCAGCTTTGCTTTGAGGAAGACTACAACTGGGCACATTAATTAGTCAAGCATGTGTTAGTCGGTTCTCTGTACAGTAGTGGCCGTTAGTGTTGCATGATGTTGGTCCACTGCATTTACTTCTGTGATATTAATTTTATGAGGGGCTGTTTAACTGGGTATTACTTTATCGATTTTAGTTCATTTGCATTGGCTGTCTATTAGAAGTGTGCTTGGTAGTGTTTTGCTATTCGCGCAAGACCAAATTTTGAATGGTTGAAAGCAGTTTCGGGCTTGTTTTGTAGATTTCAACTAAAAATAAACAAAAAGAGTTTTTGGGATCAGAAAAGCATTGGGAGTGTTTTATGCCAAATTTCTTGTGGAATGTCATTTTCTTCTTTAAAGTATTTCTTCTATTTGAAAAATATTAGAAATGTTTTATGAAGAAAATGTATGCCCATGTGTTGAATTTTTGATGACTTTTTGCAGTGGCTTTGCGATAAGCATGAAGGATGGTTTCAAGATTTTTGATTCAAGTACAGGCAGGCTCTGCTATGAACGAGGCAAGTGTTCTTTGTCCTTTTTGTTTTATATTGATTGAATTGAGTATAGTTTGAATAATTGTTAAATTTTGAGTCTAAATTAGTGTATTTGTTTTTGTGTTGATAGTTGTTGGAGCTTTTAATATTGTTGAAATGCTGTATAGCTCTAGTCTTCTTGCTATTGTTGGGGCTGGTGAACAGGTGCTTGAGAAGAATTATTATTTTTGTTTTGGGAATTTTTGTGTTTTTTGAGTTGTGTTGGTTATGAGTAATCATGATGGTGTTATTGAATTGAAACAGCCATCATTGTCTCCACGCAGACTATGTTTATTCAATACTAAGACTGGAAATGCTCTATGCAAATTGAATTATTTAACTTCAATTCTTGTTGTTCGTTTAAATAAGAAAAGGTGAGAGATTTTTTTTTGGTTTGTTTTTGATGGTTTAAATAAGGAGAATTGTGTTAGGTTGTGCCTTGGAAAATATTGGGTGGAAACATGTGTGATACTTAATGAAAGGAAAATATTTGTTTCCATGTTTGGAAGGAACATGTCTCCTTTCTTTGTTTCCATGTTTGGAAGGAAAATATGTGTAAGGAATCACTTTCTTTCCTCAACTCCAAAATAACTGCATTCAATTCCCCCTCTTTGTTTTTCAACTCCATCTCTAACTACACAAAAACAAAATTCTACATTTAGTTCCCTTAATTTCCCATATCTCCCAACACATAAAAAACACAAAACAAAACAACAATACGAAAAATACAAAAAGGGCCAGAAGAATGCCATTACCAGTATCAAAACACTTCTTCTCAGCAGACTCCAATTCACTTCGAAGCTTCTCCTTCTCCAAACCAATACGAAAAATACATCAGAAGCCAATGCTGTCAACATCTTTGTTCGCCATAAGTTCAAGAGATAAACCTCAAATATCCAGTAGGATCTAAATAATTTTGCCCATAAGTTTCTTTTGATTTGCCTACACCAGCAGCTGAAATATTACCAACTCTTTGACTATAATCAATTTCTCAGGGCTACACAAAAGTATTCACTTAGTCACTCTAAAGAGCTAAAAATGATACAACCAAATTACAATATCATACTTAAAACACCATATGGTTTCACAAACTGATCAACAATTAGAGCTGAGATGTCTTCCAATTAAAAAAATCAAAACACATTCCTCCACAACATGAAGATTTTGATCTCACGAATGTAAATATGCTTTATTAAGTCGACCCCATGAAATAGCATCCCTCAAATCTCATAAGCAACCTGAAAGTCAGAAAGTAAGGAACCCGTAATAACAGCGCACCCATGTTGATTTTTTGACCATTACAAAAATAATCTTCTTTCACACATTCAACTATAAGCAAGCCTAAATTGACCCAACCATATATATATATATATATAAATCAATTACCTGTATCTACAGTATCGATACAATGTGAATGATGAAATCTATTGATACTTTTTAACAATCAACAACCGCGACATAAATTTGAGAAATAAAATTATGGACCGATAATTAAAAAGCAATGAACAATGTATAAGATCTGAACAGCAAAAACGCAGAAAACAAATTCATGAAATTCTCACGAAAAAATAAAAAAGTAAAATGGAAGAAATCTATTTCTAGGTTTCTACTGCCTGGAAGTCACAGGCAACAAGTTCCGCTGCCTGGAAATTCCAGGTAGCAGAACCCAACTTGAAACTAAATGCAGTAAACAAATGCAGGCAAAATAGCGACCAAATGCAATAAACCTGACATGAAACCAAATGTAATAAACACACACAATAAGGAGTAGGACTGTAAACCAACTGCAATAAACATAATAGGGACCAAAACATATGCAAACCAAATAACAGGGACGAAAACAAATGTAAACCAACCAGACAACAGAACCAAACAAACACAATATCTACCAAAACAAAAGCAAACCAAATAAACACTAACACTAACGGCGACCTCTCCTTTACAAAATTGCCAAAAAAACTCCAAAAAAGCCTCTTTCATCGCACAGCTAGCCAAGAAAAACCAAACCAGATCATGAATAGTCAACACTTGACTTCATGGGAATTACAACAGTTGGCTTCTCTATTCATCATTTTCTCGTGCAGCCACTACAATTCGAGTTAAAGTTAGATTATGAATTCAACAAGAGTTACAAATTTAAAAGGTTAGAAGAAAAATTTATGATAAATAAAGGAATGCACCTCAACAAATTTATTGTGGGTTTCTTGAGCTTTTATCACAAACAAAGTCTTCAGATAACATACACTAAGAACACCATCTAGGAATGCTGCATAATTTGTTGTTGGTGAATTGATTTCCAAACACAAATTTTTAACTTCACAAGGGGCTGAAGGTGAAGTACGTCTGAATTCGTCTACGCTAAATGAAAACTGAAACAGTAACATCCAAAAGAAAAAAAGAAAAAAAGATTACAAACTTTGTGACAAACGTTAGAACTAATCAGTTTACATGGAATTTATAGACATACCCACTTTGATGTTGCATGCAAGGGTAAGTCTTCAATTTGATTAGACTCTCCAATAAATTCCTTAATACTACGATACCATTGAGTGTCGGGATCATCTTTATTTTTGAAGTCAACTTTCCATGGACATGGAGCTTTTATTGTTGATGAAATGGGTAGTGGATTACCGATGTAAGTAAAAGAAACTAGATTTGGAGTGTCAATGTTAATTGCCTTCAAATGAGAGCATGTACTAATGTTTAGGTACTCAATTCCCAACCTCCAAGTTGGGATTCCTAACCTTCAGGTTGGGAATTCCCGACAACCTTCCCAACCTCCAGTTGGGATTTCCAACCTAGGATTCCTACTTCCGAGTTGGGAATCCCAACCTCCCAACGACAGGATGTAAGGTGAAATCCCGACCTTTAGGTTTCCAGTTGGGATTCCCAACCTAATGGGTTGGGAATTCCCAACTTAGAGGGTGTGAATCCCAACCTGGGGGTTGGGGTTCCCAACCTTTACATTGGGATTCTTAACTTTCGGGTTAAGAATCCCAATTAAAGGGTTTGCTAAAATTCTTAAATAGCAACTCAATCTATCAACTAAAAAATTCTCAACTTTCAAGCAAAAAACCCAAGTTGTTATTCAAATTTGAACCCACATCATAGTCAAATGCAAATGACTAGTAAAATAAATTATATGTCATAAATTGTCATTTAAATCCAAACCTAAACTCATATATTACACCAAACAATCAAATTAGCACTCTATCATACCAAACTCATAGCCCCTAAGATGGGTTATTAGTGGCATAGAATCGTTTGACGATAAGCAAGGGTTTGCTGTCAGCGGTGTCAAAGCGGAGAACCAATGGTTTGACGACGGTGTGACCTACAAACAAAGGATGAGTGGTAGCGTGCGAATCTAATGGCGACAGCCAAAAAAAAAAAAAAAAAAGAGAAAATAAAGGAAGTATAAGAACAAAATAAGAGGAAGAAGAAAAGAGAAGAGGAAAACCTCACCTGCCGGTGAACCATTGTTGAGAGCATTGTGGTGGAGAGAGGTTGACATATCTTTGATGGTTGAGAATCGACAGTAAGAGAGGAAGACCTCAAGACCTCACTTGTAGATTCTTAGAGAGAGAATGACAGAAAAAGGTTGGTAGAGAGCAAGCGAACAACGCTGGGTTTCCAACGTATTTCGATGGGTTTGGTCGGTGGTGGGTGGAGGTGCAAGGGTGAGGTTCACCGATGAGGAGGTGCGATGGTGGGTTAGAGAGAATGAGAGAAAAAAAGTTTGATGGAGAGAGGAACAAACTTGCTGAATGTGACACACAAAAGGGGTGGGCTAGTGGTAATTAGTAGAATAATCAAGGGTATTCTTGTCTAAAAAAGATCAATTTGAAATGATTTTAAAAAAATGAGTTGTTTTTCACTTGGGTCATCAAAAAAAGGTTAGATTTCAATAAAACCCCCCGATTAATTGGGTTTGCTTCGGGCCAAAAATTCCTTTTTTCAAAATAACAAAACTTTGGGCTCACTTGAAATTCAGCCCATTTAAAATTTAGATTTCAATTAATCTATTGAATCTATTTATATTCAAGTTTAGGCTTCGACCCTCACATTTGGTGTGACGATATTAGAGCTAATTCATGAGCTCATAATCTGATGTTAAATATCAGGACAAAACATATTGATATTGACACACTTTATCTGTTAAAATGTAGGCTTGTTATTAAACCTAGGTACGATCCTACAAAATTTCAAGCAGTTGATGTACTCGTTTCCAATTTTTGTGTTCCAAGAAGAATTTGGACTCACCACAATGCAGCTTGTATGGAATATATGAAGGATATACATCTCGCTAGGGTTCAAAGCACAAAGATCATAATCAGAGCGACAAGGATGTCATCACATTGTAGTTATGACAGTTGATTAAATGTGTAAGTGTTCAGTTTGTCAAGTTGGTCTAACTCATCGAGGTTCAAGGAGTGATAATCACACCCAACAGTGGTTGCGCTATCAGGATTAAAAAGCAGTGAAGTTGCTTAAGAAAATTAATCGAAGGAGTATACCTTTTTTTTTTTTTTTTTTTTGACAAAGAATAATTTTAGAAAACATATTAACTTCATGTAATCATTAAGTGAAGTCAATCATATCATTCTTAGAAGGTTGGAAAGCCAAGAATGGTAGATCATCTTTTTGTTTCTCTCTTTAGCATTTCATCAAACGGTGTTGATTGTCATCGAACACCTTGCAAACTCCTAGTTTTCACAAAACTGTTTGCCTTGGGAGGTAAAAATATATGTATTTGACTACTCTAATATTTATGATGCTTCCCATAAAAAATTGGTACTTGACTTTGAGAGTATGAAAACAGAGAAGGAATTGAAGCTAATGTTGTTAACCCCAAAAAAATGCCTAGAGTTAACAGTAGGTGGAATAATGGAACTCTTGTCGGAGTAAAAATCTTCTAGGAAGTTTTCCTCCTAAATATGTTTTCTGTAACAAATCTCCTAAAAACTTTATGGATTTCAATAAACAATCACTCTTTTCAATAAACAATCACTCGCATGATGTGAATATCTTGTAGAAAACCACCCTCATGTACAAAATTCATTGTGATAGCTTGTAAGTATGTTGAAGTGGTGTCCAAGGATAAATTGTCTTCAGAGAAATTATCTCCAAGAGCGTAAATCACATATTATAAATAAATTTGGGTTAGAGTGATGCCAACATGGTGCCAGCTATCACTCTCTCCAATGCCAAGTTAGGATAGAAATGGAGCAACCACTAAAAAACTGTAATATAAAGAGAAAATAGTGAAAATAAGAGACGAAATATTAAAAGAAAAAAATGAAGATAAGATACGTATGAACAAAGAGAATATGAAGATAAGATTACAAGCACCATTATAGTAAAAATGGTGAATGTAAAGTGGAAGGTGGTAGAAATAATCCCTTTTAGAGGTGGCTCTTATTGCAAAACAGAACCTAGTTAGGGTGAGATGTCAATGAGGTATTGGAAACCAAACTTCAATGCCTAAGTTATGTTAACCTAGCTCCGATACCAAATTTGTCTGGATGAGTGACAAGCATAGTTGGATAAAAAGAGAACTTTAATGTAGAGAATTTTTATTGATTGTTGAATGGAATAACAGTTCCGCCAAAGTGCTATTGCAGATTCTTTTAGCTGGTTTTTCTTGATTCATTAAAATTTCATCATACAATTTATAGAAGGTAAGGATAATGCTAGAGAAATATTTAAGCACTTCTACGAGTTACAAAGATACATAATTCCAACACAAATGCTCGAGAAAGCAAGGAGATTCCACGCCATTTAATTTTTTTTCTTTGAAATTATCATGGCATCTGTAACAAAACATTCACTGTTAAGATTACAAATTACTCTCCAACAGTCAACACTATTGATATAATCAAGATGAAAACCTCACCATATTCTTGAAAATTTTGCTAACCACTGGATTCCAGCTCTGCTGAGTTATCGCAAGGTTGCATTGAGGTTGTTATTGATCAACAACTACACATTCCCTCTCGTCATGTATCTGATTATGTTCTTGATAATCATCACCTTATATACTAACACACAAGGCCTAGTAATGCAGTTGTTGGCGAAATGATTCCTAAGAATGGATATGACCGCGTATTTTGTTCACTTTTATTATCCTGAGGAGCTGGAGGAATAGCTGCATCCTGAGTTGCTGGAGGAATAGCTGCATCCTGAAGAGCTGGAGGAATTGCTGCATCCTGCTCAGCTGAAAGATTAATCTATATTTTAGTAACAGGACTCATAAGAATCTTAATTCAAAAATTGTAATGAATCAGTTTGAGATAAGAATTAGATTGCATGAGTGGATAAAGAATTGCTAACCTGCAGCATGAGAAAGCACCCAATTGTGGTCATAATTTACTAGCCAGACGAAGTAACCAAGTAACTTTTTCTCTCTGGCATAAGAAAACTTAGTTCGAATACGCTTGACATCATCAAAACCAATCCAAGATGTCCCGATTGTGCAAAACTTCACCAAATAAGTTGAATTATATATAACATTTGCTTCATAATTTTTAATGTAATTCTTGATTTCGTTATACGCCAGGATTCCAATCTTTGTAATAGCAGGTCCAGCTGCCGGTGCACCAATGCCATTATCCGTGGAGTTGACAAACTCCCATGCATATCCATAGTAAGGCAAACAGATAACCAACTTATCCGGTGATAATCCTGCATCAATCCATTTGCTTATACAAGTATCAGTACTACTATTAATATTTGTAGGGTTATACAAAGCTGAAGGAGTTGCTGTAAAGTTCCCTGTGCTCGTAGGAACAGAATAGTCAACATTTACAGCATGAATCCAGTTTAAGTATTGTTGCATCTGTTGGGTTTTGTGCCCTAAGAGCTTGTAATTATGTAAACGGTTTTAATAAATAATAATAAAGTATTCATTTTATTCAATTTATATATTTTGCAAAAATTATATATGTCATGAGAAACATCCTTGATTACTGATGTATTTTCAAACTAAGTATATAAGTGTTATATACAAGCGGATTTAGTTTGAGAGAAGTAATCTAAAGAGTCCATAGAAAACAAACGAAGCTGGGTACTTTGTTTGTTGTAAATCTACAGTTGCGGTTCATTTTGTATTCGGTACAATAGTTTTATCTGAGACTATTCATGTAGTGACATGGAAATGGAGGCACCTTATATAATAAAGATTATATAGGACTGGACCACGATAAACATAAGTCTCTAATTAATATCCGTTAAACTTAGAGATTTATATTTATCGACTAGATGATCATATATGAATTGATCTTAATCCTGAGTGTATTATGGACTCCTGCTTGTTGAGTTATGTCCTTTGATTTACATGGGTGAAATCGATATAGATGCTCGATCAATAACTTCGTACTTTGGGGATATGATTTAGTAAGTAGCTGGGAACATTCTATACAATAGTGGAATCCACTCATTCTTGCGAGAAGTAGAGAAATAGTTCTCTTAAGGGTTGATTCAGGTCTTGAACAATAAGAGCGCTCAACTTTCTGTTCATATGTAAACGGAAAGATAAATTCATAAGTTGTTATGAATATATTGTTCATTAGAGAATCAATGGTACTTAAGGATCAAGATATAATTAGAGGGGTATAACGGACATTATGACCTAGCTCTAATTATGAACTATTTGTGGAGGGTCAAATCATATGTAGTGATTATATCAATGGACACTGAAAATTTCATATTGTATAAAAACATCTATAGTTTTGAGAGTGCAATCTTAGGTTTTTAGTGGAGTAACTCTAAGATTAATAATAGTGAATTATTTAATTAAAGAGTTTAATTAATAATTCCGATATTATTGGAGCTCAAAACTGTAGGTCCATCGGGTCCCCTTGATAGCTCATTTCACTATAAGAAACGTGTATATAGAATATTGTAATTGGATCGTCCAATTATAGTTGTTACATAAGTAGCAAAATATGTGTTCACTTGGTATTTGAATAATATAGATTATTCAAATTATTAATTAGTTAATTATTAATTATGAATTAATAATTATTTAATTAATTTTATAAGAGGTCTTGAATTCAATTCTTAGTTGTGACCGAGTATAAATTAATTATGAATTAATTATAGGCCACAAGTATGATTACAAAATATAACATGAATTAATTGTGAATTAATTATGTTATATGGGCAAAAGTTTAATTTTAATAAACTTGAGGTTTAATATTAATTTTGATTAATTAAAACCCTAATTGGTTGCCTATAAATAGAAAAGAAATAGTATTCTTTTCCTAACAGAAGATAAACTTAGGTTTTGTTTTACGTTCTTTAAAACAAAAACCTATTATCACCTCTTACATATATTGTTTGTTCTTTTGGGAAAAGAAATCAATAGATAGTGAGCACAATTCTATATAATTGTGCCCACTCACTTGTTTCTTGGTGTAGAGTCATATCAAGGAAGGCAAGGTGGTGAGCAATCCACAGAGATCAATACAAAAGGTACAAGATTCGATCTTTATTTAGTTTTATTATTTTATTTCATTGTTTTATGGATCTAGGGTTCTTGAGTTTTCTAAAAATTTTTAAAACTCAAAGTTCCGCAAATCTTTATTTTATAAAAACAATTGTTGTTTTTTCCCTTCAGCATCGAGTCTATGGGGTACGCTTTTGAATAAGATTCTGGTGCATAGAGAAGCACTGCAGTCAAAATCAATTGTGACTTGGTAGAGTTTCTTGCCTCCGAATTTAAAGCAGCTCACCATTCTTCAAAGAGGATGGGCAAATTGAACATGTCGGAGGCAGTGGGTGGATCGTACCAGTAGAAGTCTAAACCTTCAAAGCCATAACGCCTAGCTGTTGTTATTAAGGAGTCAATAAAAGATTTTCTGTAAGAAGAATTGCTTACCATTGATGAAAAGGTTGAATAATTTCCACGTATGGATAGAAGTGTGATGACTGATGGGTTCTTTCTTTTTACTGTTTCTGTGAAGGTAGAGATGTATTTTTCGTCAGAAGGTGATAAAGACAGCTGATAGGAAGTGGAATCCAATTTAGCAAAACCGCAAATGAGGTGAGTAAAGAGAGAAGAATCGATCTCTGACACGGGGAACCGGCTTTGATCCTTGTCTACAGGCAAGTAATAACCTGCTTTGATCCATGTCTGTGCTTTCGTATGGCTTAATTCTATAAAGATATAGAAAATCGGGAAGATGAAAATGGTCGTTCTGGATAACATTGATCAAACCTATGGCTTAAAGATTATTCTTTCTTAACTTAGAGATGCAGAGAATTCTAACTCTATCTGTGTACATGCATATATATAAGAGAGATTAGTAGGAATACTCTGCCTAATGGCCCACAAACTTTGAATTAGTTTCTTGATGGAATTTAGATTTTGGATTGGTACTCTAATCAGGTAACCTTCAAAAGATCTGGTATCACTTGTTTAAAAGATGGTCATAGGGGAAACTTTTTTAAGGCAGAAGGAAGAGATTAACATAATCTAACAGCTAGGATTGCCCAAGTAGTGACGGCTTTTAGTGGACTATTCACCAAATAATTAAAATTAGAAATATTGATTTACACGTTCGCAAGAGCATTCGCAATTACATTTCTGCTTCTAGAAAATTGTGAGATTAAAAAAATAATAATAACAAATCGCTAATCTGCATAAATGCCAATAATTAAAATGTGTTTTCTATTGAATTTTATGATCATATGTCTTCAAAATATCTCATGTACCTTTACTATGGTATAAAAGTTTGATTAATTAATTTGTTGAAGTTATGGATAACAAAAAAAGTCTAATATTATATACTATGCATGATTTTATAAGAAACCTTTTGGGTTCAAATCCGATTCACGTAGAGTTTTGAGGCTGTGGTGCAATATGACAACAAAATGAAAGAGAAATAATATATTTACCTTTTCAATCAACATATTAGGTGGAGAAATTACATTTTAGCTGACAGGACCCGACCCAGATTTCCTCTAACGAATTCAGCGGTCCTATCGGGCAATCTATGAAAGCTTTCTAAAGTCTAAGTAATGAGACCTAGAAGGATGTCGTTGAGCAAATCCATAACTATAATGCTTTACTAACATATAAATCATGAGCTTATAACATCTCGTGTCAATTCATAAAAATAAATTTTCAAAATATAATTAAGAATATTTCAATAAGTCAGGTATCTAAAACATGCAAGCGTTCTCATATCATAAAATGTTTACAAAATTTGTTCAAAATTAAAATTTCACACAATATATAACTGATATCCAAAGCACAATACTGACAAATGAAACTATGCAGCGTCATCAATCGTCTTGGCTCACTTGGTCTGAGTGAGGCAATTTGGTACCCTACTCACCTACTCCTGGACCTGGAAGTTTTTGTAACATGAAACCAAAAACATTATAAGCTACAAAACTTAGTGAGTGCGTAAGTGTTTCCATTTAAATTTATCTTTTATAAAATTTACCTCCCGAAAAATATTTTCTTCAAAACATTTTTCTTTAAAACAATTTATTTCTAAAAACTTGGGTTTTATATATTTATTTTAAAGTTCCAAAAGTTTTCATAAAGTGCTACAATATTTCATAGTTTTCTAAAATGTTTTCCTTTCTAAAATTTACTTTCAATGGTATGCTTCTCTTTTTAAAAACTATATTAATGGGAAACGCAAGGGAAGCTACAATCACAGGAGCGGTTAGACCAGCTCCATTTAGTATAAGGGGTCACGTGGCATAACGTGGCCTAAAAGCTAGTATTGCACATCGTGACAAATCTACAAAGACATCCTACTACTACGTGGCAAAACTATCATCGTACACAGTATAGCGAGATAATACCCTACAAATGTAGAGGGCGATATGACTGACACAACAGACTCGATCCCCCCGATGTTAGTAGGATTAGCCTTTCCAACACTTGCCATACATTGGGGGTATACCGGTTGGGTCTAAGTTACAAGGTTTATCTATCTATAAACCTGGGCCGTTCTACTAGTCCTTAAAATTATTTTCTTTCTATAATTCAATATGAATTCTTTTTCATAAAATGCACTAATAAATTTGCATACCATTTCATATGTAAACTATTTTCTTACCATGCTGTAACAAAAAATCATTAATAAGCTAAAAAGAACAAGTATTGAAAACATATAAGGGGTTTGCAAAATAAACTGAAAAGTAATTTAAATTGTTTTCACACTCACTGCTTGCTTCTCAATTCACTTGAATCACGTCTCTAGTGATCTCCTCTAGCTCACCTTTTTCACCTACACTTAATACAAACAAGATCTTTGCTTAGCACGCAAGACACTTTAATTCCCAGTCATTTCTATTATTTCTACTATTTATTATTTGCTCTAAGTTGCTACGAACTGTAATACTACCAGTCCAGCTCGAGCTGCGAACTCAGACTTGCTCATTCAGCTCTTCTTTTCTGTGAGCTAGCATTTTCTTCTAGCTTAACCCGTTCCACAAGCACCTCTCAACTCGCCCCTTTTGCGAGTTGCTGCCTCAGGGAAACTTAGCTAGGCATTATAACGGGCAAAGTCCTCACTTAGCTCGCTCTTTAGGAGCTCGCGCTATAATCTAACTCAACTAAGGCTGGAAAATAAGCTGCGAGCAATATCCAACTTGCACCTCGCGAGCTCTCATTCTAACTCATCCATACTCATTTTTTAATGTTCTTTTCCAGTTCCTACACTCCTATAAGCATCACATGTCCCGACCTCAAATAATTTTACATACATATACTCAACAACATTTCATCAGCTTCTACTTATCAACCTAGATCGCAAACATAATAAGTTGTGCTACGGACACTTAAACATTCCAAACAGAAATCAAACTATTTCAACTCAACATGATTTCTTAGTTACTTCACTTACCAACTTCTTCCTTAGTCTCTTACCTTGCTTTTTACTCGTCTACAACTTTAAATCTCTAGATCTATATATGGAAATCTTGTTAAACATATGCACAGACCATGAGTCATTCTTGACAACTTCTCACTAAAATAAAACCATGAAAACTAGCTCTTACCACTTGATTCTTACTAGATCTGGCTTGATAATCTTCCTAAACCTATTCTTCACCTTCCTATAACTTGATTTTCCCTTAGAAATGATAGAGAAGAGCTCGAGTTGGCGGCTGCTCTTGTCTGCCGACAGCCTCCTCTTCTCTCTCTCTAGATTTTTCCTTAACTGTCTCTCTCACTTTCACGATAACACACACCACAAACTCATATTTATAGGAGTGGGTCAAGTGTAACATTTACTCTCAAACTTCCTTAAATTTATGATTTTGTCATATTCTAGAGAATTCTTCACTTTTCTCTAATGCCCCTGACCTTTCTTTTTATTTACAATTTTGCCATTCTTTTATAAAAATCTTTTATTCCCTTAATGTCTTTTAACTTTTTATAATTCAAATTTACTCTTGATCCTTCCAGAAATTCTATTAAAATTTAATTTCATCTTCGAACACTTAAAAATCTCTTTTTATTATGTCACAAATGAGTGCATATCCATACCATACACTATTCCATACAGATGTATAGTAATAAAACTAGGAAGGGGTATTATAAATTCTCCCCCCTTTATAAAAATTTCGTTCTCGAAATTTACATATTATATTGAAAAAATGGGGATATCTATGGTACATTTGATATTTGTGCCCCCAAATAGCCTTTTCTACATCGTGATTGCTCCATAATACTTTTACTAAGGGGATTACTTCATTTCGTAGAACCTGTTCTTTACGATTTGAAATATGCATCGGTTCCTCTTTATAAGTTAAGTTTCTCCTTAACTCTACCGGTTGCTCTCTAATTATACGGGAGGGATCTGGAACGTATTTGTGGAGCATGAATACATGAAATACATTATGAATTTTACTTAGCTATAGTGGTAACTTTAACCTATATGCTATGAGTCCCACTCTTTTCATCATCTCGTATGGCCCGATATAGCGTGGACTCAGCTTACCACGCTTTCCAAATTTGAGCACACCTTTCCAAGGAGATATCTTGAGGAATACTTTATCACCAACTTCGAACTCGAAGTCCTTACAACGGTTATCCACATAGCTTTTTTTTATCTATCATTCGCTATTTTAAGCTTGTCCTTAATGATTTTATTCTTATTTGAAATCAGTTGGACAAACTCGAGACCTATCAGTTTCCTTTCACCTACCTCGTACTAGCATATTGGAGTTCTGCATTTTCTTCTATAAAGAGTTTCATACGGGGCCACACCTATGTTGGCTTGGTAACTATTATTGTATGCGAACTTCACAAGTGGTAAATGTATATCCTAACTCCTCTTGGATTCCAAGACACATGTTTTGAGCATGTCTTCGAGTGTTTGGATTGTTCTCTCTAATTGACCGTCTGTTTAGGGATGAAAGGTTATGCTAAAGTTCAGTTGAGTACCTAAGGCCTTTTGAAAGCTGAGCCAAAACTTGGAAGTAAATCTGGGATCACGATCTAACACAATAGAAACCGGTATACCATGGAGTCTAACTATCTCATCTATGTAAAGTTGTATTAACTTACTTAGGGGGTGATTGCTTTTGATTGGCAAGAAATGGGCAGGCTTCGTTAATCTATCTACTATCACCCATATAGCGTCATGCCCCATTTGACTGCGTGAAAGTGACAAAGTTCATGGTAATGTTCTTCCATTTCCATTCTAGGTTGGAAAGAGGTTGTAATAATCCTACCGGTTTTTGATGTTTTTCCTTGACTTGTTGACAGATAAAGTATTGGGATACAAACTCTATGATCTTTTTTTTCATCCCTTTCTACCAATAATGTTCCTTTAGGGTGTAGTACATCTCTGTGCTACTTGGATGCATGACATATGCTGAAGAATGAGCTTATTCCATGATCTCCCTTTCTATATTGATAATATCCGACACGCATAAACGTTGACCCATTATTATTGTACCATCTTTCTTTATCGTGAAATCTATTCGACGTCCTTTTCAATTTCTTATCTTAGCTTTACTAATTGAGGATCTTATCATTGTTGTTCCCTTATCTGATCTACTAAAATGGGGCAAATATGAAAAGTAGCTAACAATGCCCCTGAGTCTACCATACTTAACTAGGCACCCAGTAACCTCAATTCCATTAGAAGTGGAGGATATATTGTTTTTAGGTGAACTAGGGAACTCGTAGGTCGCCTACTTAGAGCATCTACCACTACATTGGCCTTTTTGAGGTGGTATTCTATCGTACAATCGTAATCCTTAATCAACCCCAACCACTTCCTTTGCCTCATATTTAGCTCTTTCTGAGTGAACATATATTGTAAGCATTTATGATTTGTAAAGATCTGATAAGGGACACCATAAAAGTAATGCCTCCAAATTCACAGTGCAAAAACTACTGGGGCGAGTTCCAAGTCATGGGTAGGGTAATTCTGCTCGTGCTTCTTTAACTGTCTAGAAGTATATATTATAACTCTACCATTTTACATCAGAACACATCTTAAACCCTATCTTGTGGCATCACTGAATATTATAAATCTGTCTTCCCTCATTGGTAAAGTTAACATTAGAGTTGATGTCAATATTCTTTTTAGCTCGTCGAAATTCTACTGGTAGACATCTGATCATTCAAACCTTTCTTCCTTTCTATTTAATTTGGTCAGTGGGGTCGCTATCTTGGAAAACCCCTCTACAAATTTCCTATAATAACCTGCCAGTCCGAGGAAGTTTCAAACCTCGGTAACATTAGTAAGTGGTCTCCAGCTATTATTGCTTATATCTTCTAAGGATCCATGTTGATTCCTTCAGCAAATATTACATGACTTAGGAAAGCAGCACTGTTTAGCCAAAATTGGCATTTACTAAACTTTGCATACAGTTGGTGCTCTCGCGGAGTTTGTAATATGATCCAAAGGTTTTCTGCATGTTGCTCATAGCTACTTGAATACACCAAGATATCATTAATGAATGCTATCACGAACTTATCTAAGTACAGCTTGAAGATCTTGTTCATCAAGTCCATAAAGGCTGCTGGGGTATTAGTCAGTCCAAATGGCATGACTAGAAACTCGTAATGCCTCTATCTAGTCCTGAAGGCAGTTTTCGAAACGTCTTCTTCATGAATCTTTAGTTGATGATTACCTGATCTCAAATCGATCTTCGAATATACTCTGGACCTTTGAAGCTGATCGAATAAATCATCGATTAGTGGGAACGGATACTGATTCCATGTTGTCACTTTGTTTAGCTATCTGTAATCTATACATAACCTTAAGCTCCGATCCTTCTTCTTAATGAACAAAACTGAAGCCCTCTATGGAGAGTGGCTAGGTCGTACGAACCCCTTATCCAACAATTCTTCCATCTATATTTTCAATTCTCTTAACTCAATTGGAGTCATTATGTACGGTGCGATGAAGATTAGCCCAGTTCTCCGAATCAAATCTATCTCAAATTCCATTTCTTGATCTGAAGGTAGACCAGGAATGTCTTCTAGGAACACATCTGGAAAGTCTTGGACCACTGAAATATCCTCCAATCTCGCTCCATCATACCTCTCTTCCACTGCATAGGCTAGGTATCCTTGGCATGACTTCGTAAGCAGCTTGTTAGCCTCCATTACTGATATGATACTGGTAGGAAGCGATTTCCGTATTCCACGAAAAACAACATCAAGCTCTCCTACTCTGGGAAATCTAACTTCTTTTTGGAAGCAATCCACCTAGGCGTGATGTATGGATAACCAATTCATTCCTAATATAACATCAAAGTCATGAATATCCAATACAATCAAATTTACTGGGAATTCTCTACCTTTAATGACTATTGTACTATCCCTGAATACTATCTTTTCTTCAAGAGAGTCCCCTATAGGAATGGACACTATCATACCACAATCTAGGGGTTCGGGCTCAGCACCGACAGTCTTAGCGAAATTTCTAAACACAAAGGAATTAGTAGCCCCAAGGTCTATTAACAAATATGCATCACGATAAAAAACTGAAACGGAACCGGTGGTCACTCTAGCTTGGGAGCCCTCTGATCTAATCTCTAGCCTCCACTAATTTACCCTGGTGCTGTAGGTCTAATCTCTGATTTGGCGATTGAAGCTACATTTGGGCAGTCCTTCATAAAGTGGCCCTCTTGCCCGCATCTATAATATTCATTGCTACCACTGAAACATTCGCCCAAATGCGTCCTTCCACAATTATGGCACACAGGCTAGTTCTTTTAACTATCATCACTATTTCTGAAGCCTATTGATTGCTTAACGGAGCCCTGACTGGATTGTGTCCCTTAGCTTGATCTCCAGCTACCCGATCCGGTTGAGCTCTCCCCACTCCTTATGAACTTGTTGGGTCCTCCTGAAAAATTTTCCATCCAATCACATTTCTGGATTATCTTCTTTGGCCTTGGTATAGCTTCGATACTTCTTTCTACTCTGATGGCTACCTCTACTAACTCTCCGTACTGAGTATGGATGGCTGAAGCTACATAGGCCTGGATTTTCAAATTCAGGCCTACTGCGAATCTCTTAGTCTTCTGCTTTTTGTTATCGGCTATAAATGACACTACGCGAACTAGCTCTGAAAATCTCTTCTCATAGTCTACTACTGATGAATTATCCTGCTCTAGCTTGAAAAATTCTTCGATCTTCGTATCTTGATGACTCTTTGGATAAAATTTATCCATGAATTCTCTTTAAATACTGTCCAGGGCACTTCGACTACATTCCGCCTTTGGATGACTTTCCACAGTCTTTAGCTCTGTTTTTCAGCAGGGCAATGAAAAATGACATCATCTAGTCCTCTAAGCATCTCATGACTTGATAAATCTCTTCACTGGTCTCTAACCAAAACAAGGCCTGCTTCAGATCGCCGGTCTCATCGTAAGGCCTAACGCCTAATTTTTGAGCGCACTCAATGAAAACCTCTATTTCTCACGACTGATGAAACATCACTGCCAAAACTTGAGCCAGTTGCTCTACATTCATATTCCCAACTGCTGGCGCTGCAAGTCATGAATGTTCTGCTTGAGTTTGATCTACAAGCACGTTGATAGACTCGTCAATATGTCCTCCCTCCGGTGCGTGTACTTGAGCGACTACTCTCCTAGTAGATAGACGACCTCGACGATGTATGATTCTGTGAAATTTAACCATAAAATATATAAAATGGATGTTAAAATCTTAATATCAAAACCTATAGGAAATTTATGAAAAATTCGATTGAAAATGGACATTCGAAAAAATCTTTTATTCAAAATGATCTAAAACTTTGACTCTGATACCAAACTGATATGACCTGACTCGGATTCCCTCTAATAAATCTATTGGTCCTATCAGACACCCCATAAAAGCCTTCTAAAGTCTAACTAACGAGACCTAGAAGGATGTCGTGGAGCGAACCTGTAATTATAATGCTTTATTAACACATAAATCAGAAGTTTATAACATCTTGTGTCAATTCATAAAAATAAATTTTCAAAACATAATTAAGAATATTTCAATAAATCAGGTGTCTAAAACATGCATGCATTCTTATATCATAAAAAGTTTACAAAATTTGCTCAAAATTAAAAATTCGCACAATCATATAACTGATATCCAAAGCACAATACTAATAAATGAAACTATATAGCGTCATCGATCGTCTCAGCTCACCTGGTCTAAGTGAGGCAATTTGGTACCCTACTCACCTACCCCTCCACCTGGAAGGTTTTTGTAACATGAAACCATATTCTTAAAAAAAGACATGGAATGGACAAAAATGCCCTAAAGGAAAATAGACGCCATAAATTGCAACTTAACCCGCCAACTGCTGAAATACATGCATAAGTCATTTGTCTCTGCATCCAATTTGCCCAGCTGTTGAAATATATGCATAACTCATATTTCTCTTCTTCCATTTGCCTGTTCTCAATGTGTTGTGAGCCTCCATGCCTACTAACCCACGAGCTACTGAAATGCATGCAGTTAACTTGGTTGTTCTTCCATTTGCATCTTGTTAGTGTGTTGTGAGCTTCCATGCATGCTAACCCGGTAACTTCTCAAATGCATGGACAACCCATTTGCTTCATTTTCCATTTGTGTCTAGTTAGTGTGATGTTACCCTCCAGCCGAATGTAGGCTTCCATTTTGTCTCTTCCCACACCTCAATCGAGCTTCTTAATTTCCATATGCTATTGTCTTCTCAGTTCGACACCCAAAGTGTTGTCTCTCTTTCGACGACGAGCAGAAGGAGTGAGTGGCGTTTGGGATGACATTGTACTATGCCATAGCTATCGGACATCTTGTTTGCTATAACGACTTCTTCTCTGTGGGTGGTAAGTTTAGTAGACCAGTTTTACTTGCTATGGATATCTGAATGTGGTAAGTTTATTTGAGCTGTCCTTTTATGGGTATGTTTGTTGTAATTTATATGTGGTGTTGTGGGTATTAATAGAAGGAGTAAGTTAGATTGAATTGGTAGTCGTTAATGTTGAATGTTTAGTTGAAATGTTGTAAACGATTTCATTCGTGGTGTTTGATATTGTAATGTAAGCAGTGGGTTGCATGAAAAAAAAATGGTTGGTAATCCCAACCTTCAGGTTGGGATTCCCAACGTGAAGGTTGGGACGACATTTAGGTTGGGAGATATCATTGCAGATTGAGAATCCAACGTGAAAAAGAATCTCAACCTGAAAGTGAAAAGAAATTCAGCTGAGAATCCATACAAATATTTGTTTTGTTGACATAAATGCAATTTGTTTGTAGGAAAAAATAAAAAATACAACTTGCACTTATTTGGGAGATTATGAGAGTTCAGGTGCTTGTTTGGGACAAACCACAAGGAAGCAATGTTTGGATATAAGTACTAACCATAATATTGCCTTCATTTGATAGGTTGAAGGTCATGGATAAAGTTTGGGTTGCATTGCAATATAATGGTGCATGGCTGAATAAGGGAGGAAACGTTATGTACGAAGGTAGGAAGACAAAAGGAATTTTGTTGTCGAGGACAGCAGCGTATCAAGAATTACACGATGCAGTATGTCATGCACTTAATATAAGCGCAGCTGAATTTGCAATTATGATGAAGTTCAAATATAAAATGTGTGATGTCGTCCCACCAATTGATGTGTTAAATGATAGTGATGTTGAGTTCTTTATCGCTTAAGTGAGTGATGTCATGACGAGGAATCCATTATGCATTACAATGGAACATAAGGGTGACTCCACAGTAGCGGCATTTGTAGGTGCGGAAGAATGGGGCAGAAATGATGAAGTAAAAGATGGCACAGTAAAATGTTTGGGTAGCGAAGTACTGGATACTGCAGAACTGATAATGAGCGATGAAGATGTGATAGAGGTTGATAACAATGGAGACCTTAGATTTGTTGATTTAGGAACCAAAGCTGTAGATGTGTGCACATCTTCATTGACACCTATGGAACCATTACCAATTGATAGGATTGACAGTTCAAAAGAGAATAAGCTAAAATCAAAACAAGTTGAATGGGATGGTCATGTTGTAATGACATCTTCGATTCCTGACGCAATAGATGATGGCTGTATTGATAGTATGTCCAACAGTGTTAAAGAAGTTTGGGCCGGTGATATATTCTCCAATAAGGAGGAGCTACAACTGAATATAAGAATGTTAGCCGTGGGTAGACAGTTTAATATAAGAGTGAAGAAATCCATGAAAGAGTTATTGGTTATGGCATGTGTGGAGAAAAGTTGCAAGTGGTGGCTGCGTGCAACAAAACTTGTTGGGTCAAAAGCTTTTCGTGTGCAGAAGTACAATCGGGACCACAATTGTTCTCTTGATGCACTCGTTTTTCACCGTCCGCAAGCAACAAGTAAATTGATTGGGCATTGCATAAAATGGAAGTATGAGGGTGCTTCTTAGTGTTATCGTCCGAACGACATAGTCGAGGACATGAAGAAAATGTATGGGCTGAGTTGTAATTATAATAAAGCATAGAGGGATAGAGAGGTTGCAATAACATTAGCAAGGGGATCATCGGAGCAGTCTTATAGTGTGCTTCCGTTATATTGTGCGATGTTGGAAATGAAAAATCCAGGGACTATCACCCACATTGAATGTGATGATTCCAATCGATTCAAGTACTTTTTCATGGCATTAGGAGGTTCAATTGGTGGATTTAAAACTTCCATTCAGTCCGTTATAGCCGTTGATGGAACATTCCTAAAAGCCAAGTATAAAGATACCCTATTTATTACGACCAGCATGGATGGAAATAATCAAGTGTACCCATTAGCTTTTGGCATTGGAGATTCAGAAAATGATAATGCATGGATTTGGTTTATGACAAAGTTGCATGGGTGTATCGGAGAAGTTACGGATTTTGTGTTCATTTCAGATCGAAACACAAGCATAGCAACAGCTATTGAACATTCGTTTCCAAGGGCATTGCATGGAATATGTATGTATCACTTGGGACAAAACATGAAGGCCAATTGTAAAGGTGGTGATGTGTAGTAATTGTTTTACAAGGCTGCCAAAGCATACCAGGTTGCAGTGTTTAATGCGTGTATGTCCCAAATCGCAGGAGTTAATAACAATGCAGTCCAGTATTTGATGCTTGCGGAACCTACCAAATGGGCTAGATGTGAGTTTGATGGTAGAAGATATTCCATAATGACAACAAACATTGCAGAGTGTTTGAATGCCATTTTGAAGAAGGCACGAGAGCTACCGATCACGAAGTTAATCAAGTATATACGTGGTGTACTTCAAAGATGGTTTTGGGAAAGGCGTGAGAAAGCTGTGAAAATGCTACGCCAATGACTAGATGGGTTGAAACGAAGCTATGACAAAGGATGAAAAAAGCATGTACTTATCTTGTGCGACCTATTGATTCGAAAAAGTATCTTGTCATAGATGAATATCTGAACCCGATTGTGAACCTACAGAATAGAATATATGACTACAAAAAATTTCAGCTAGACCAACTACCATGTGCACATGCACTAGCAGCCTGTAGTAGTCGCCACAGATCTTGTTATGACTACTGTGCTCTGTACTATAGCATGGAAACTTTAGTAGAAGCGTATACAGCTTCAATTCATCCGGTTGGGCATGAAGATGACTGGATTTGGCCTGAACATGTTGAAGTTCCTATTGTCCTACCACCTGAAAGTTGTAAGCCATGTGGACGACCTACTAAAAAAAGAAAACCTTCAAAAGGTGAAGCCAAGAAGCAAACAAAGTACAGTAGATGTGGTGGCTTCGGACACAACTGACAAAAATGTAGGACACTTATTCCAGTATGATCAGCAACTGCACGGAAATGGGCTGCAGAATTGACAGCGTAAGACAGCAACTCCTTATATTCTAATGTTGTCAAGTGTACTGCAATTGATTTAAAGTAGTTGTTTTGTCTATAATGTAATTGGTTTGTATTTTGTCCTTAACCTGAAATGCTGCAGTTGGATGTCATCATTTCAGCCTCATTGCTGTAGGTTGGCGTTTTTAACACAGGCTGAAAGTTGTACGAGTTTGGTTACAGAGGTTGAATCTGTCCCAATATTGTTAAAGTCAGGGTCAAGAGCGTCAAGAGGAAGCAAATGGTTGCACCAGAAACAGGTCAAATGACAAACATGGGGCAGACTGTAGTAGTATGATGCATCTTCAAAACAAGTTGTGCATTGCATCAATGATGTTTGCAACTTAAAAGCTATAGATTTTCCTCGCTTGGGCAGTCAGTGTCACATTAAAAGAGGTTTTTGGATGGTGAGTGGGGGGTTTATATATCATGGGGTGGGGCCGGGGGATGTGAGGTTGAGTGTGGTGGGCAAAGGTGGGTTTAAAGTGTGCTGAGAAATTGGCGAGAAGAGATAAAGAGAATACAAAGATGATGCATATGGTGGAGATAAGTCAGTGTGATGATGTGGAGGTCTAAGTGGAGGCTGGGGTGTTGATGTTTTGTGAAGACATGAAAAGGAGGTTGCTCGATGAGAATCTTGATAAGGTATTGGCTCTTTTGAAGGTATATATATTTATGTATAAATATTTGCACATCATCACATGTTTCTATTATTCATGTTTTTGTATAATGAGTGCTTATATGTTGATGTTAGTATTTGATTGATCTTAGTAAAGTCAATGGACTTGGAAATTTTGTCTTTCTTTGTGAGGTTTATTGAATTGGGCATTTTGGGTATTGGTTTTTAGTTTTGGCTCATGAGTCTTGATGCGTATGTTTTGTTTGCTTTGATTTTGCAGTCTGTGATGGTAAGTGAGTTGTTGTTGAATGCTTCGAAAGAAAATGAGATGTTTGAGGATTCCTCAAAAGTCATAATGTTTAATGTTTATTTTGTTGAGATCAGTTTTTAATTTATTTGTATGCAAGTAGTTAATTTCTGTCCTGATATCTTGGTTTGGTAGATCATTTGTTGTCTGAATTCTATGACTTGGATGGTAGTTAATAAAATTGATAGTTTTGTTATGAGGAATGCATCTAGTTTTAGTTATGCTTTGCAAGTTGTTATGGCTAAATGGTTTTCTTTTTTAGATAATGTGAACATGTAACGAAAATAAAATAAGTTAAGAGTGAATTTTTATTTTCTCATTATACGTGGCTTCTAATTGAATAAAAATGAGTCTTGTTCGGTTTCTTGCCTTAGTTAGACTTAATTTTTAGATTTTGAGAACCCACTAAGACAAATTTAAACATAGTATAATTATTGTGTAAAGTAAATAATTAATAGTTAGCACATGAATTGCTTGTATTGGTCTAGCTATTTTATGAAATCAGTTTCTTGTCCAGCATATGTTATTCGAACTTGAATAATATCACCAGAACAGGAAGAAACCAGTGCTATGTATGTAGATGCTATTGCTTTATTGCTCATATATTGGATAAGAACATCCATCTTTCCTCAGTTTTGCTGTAGTGGAACTTTTATAATATAAGTGCTCCATTGTAGGTGTCTATAGCTATCATGTTTGATTCGGGGATTCTATCGTGCTTGGAGTACCTAACAGCCATTCCATGGTCCAATGACGAAGAGGAGAAAGTCATATCTCTACTTGCTGAACTTGACCTTCATGACTCAGCAACTGAGGTTCTGCAGAGAGTAACATGTGAACCATCTACTTCTACAAGAGCTGATGACATCTTCTTGAAACTGCCAAGTGGGGTTCTACAACCTAAAGATGATAAAGCTCGTCGAGATATGAAAACTCTAATCGCCCCCTTACTTACATCAGATGCATCTGGTTATGACAATAGGCTTTATGTCTCTAACGAGACCCTTGATAAACTCTGCCATAGATGTCTTAGTTGTCTTATCCTTAGCTTATCGGAAGCTACTTGCACGGATGAGAGCAGGCAAGATAGATGGGGTATCATGGTTGAAATAGCTCGTGAAGCTGACAATATGCAGTGGATTGTTGATATCCTAATTGACAAAAAAATGTGTGATGAATTTGTGAAACTATAGGCAGATCAAAAGGAGCTTGCGATACTCCATTTAAAGATTCCCACCATGTATCGGCATGAAATCAGCAGAGTCACTGCACAACTCTGTATTACAATTCGGAGAGGACTAATCTTGGTGCCAAAAGATACCCGGTTGTCTTTGCTATCAACATGGTTGGAAGCTCTATATGAAGACTTCCCATGGATAAGAAGGGCTAGTAGATCTGTAGATAGGAAGTTGGTTGAGGATGTCTATACCCAAACGATTCTTACTCTGGTAATACTGCAACAGCAGACTATTTTGCTCAATTGGTTTGATCGATTTCTCCTTAAAGGGAGTGATTGCCCCAATATACAGAGAGCGTTTGACGTGTGGTGGAGAAAAGCTTTTATTAGACAATATGTGGCGGAACAGGACAATTCCAATTTGCAAATTACTGTTTGTGATTTTGGGATACTAAAATGTATCTTGAACATTCAAAAGAACATTAAACCACATTTGTACATATGATGTGACTATTGTTTTTGTGAGATTTATATTCATAAATCTGTGTTCTTGAGATCCTTGTGGAAGTTGTATTTTCAATATTTTGAAAATTTTATGTTTTGGATGCAAAGGCCTTGTAATTGTATGTGATAAGAGCTATTGGGAAGTAATAACGTTTCTATATTTTCTGTTTCTAATGTGACTTTTCCATATTACCAAGTGTTGGACAGGATGCAAGAAAGGTTGTTAAGTAAATAAGTGGTGGGTTAAAAAAGATAGCAGAATTTTGTCTTCTTTGTAGTGTTGTATTGCTAAGTAGAATTTTTATCTGTTGATTATTATGGCTATATGGCGAACTTCATCTGGAAAAATTGGTACAGAAAGTGCTAATGTTGAATCTATTTCAGAAGCCTAAATCGAAAACGGGCGTTTCTTGTACCAAGATGTTCAAAACATGGTGGATGGGTAATATGATCTGAGATGCAGACCTGCTTCTTTAATTAGTCCAAAAAATGCTGGTTGGTAATCTCAGATGCAAACCTGCTTCTGAAGAGCATAAATGGAATATGAATTAGTTAAGATGGTGAGAAATGTCACTCAGAGACCCCATACATTATACGATCATATATATACAACACAAAATGGGTTCACTAAGGGTAGAAAAAGGCTGCAGTATGAGATATAACAAAGTTGAATTTAACTTTAGCATAGGCAATTTGAGTTATTGTCGTATTGGTATCAAATTTTACTACCATCAGACGTTAGAGCATAAGGTTTATATTTCAGTTCTATTTAATTTTAAAAAAAAAAATTCTCAGGCATTGACAGCAAGTAGGCATAATTTTTGTGTTATCAGAAACAGAAGAAAAATATTAAAGAAAAAAGATATATACAACATACACAAGTAGGTAATAGCTAAACCTGAGCCAAAAAAAAAAACTAATGTTTAAAAATTGCACTTCAAAAGGATCCAAAGAAAACAAAAGATCCACCTTCATTTAGATTACTACAGCTGCTTCCCAAATGTTGGTAATAAAAAGAAATCAAAATTTGACATGGTTAGAAATAGATACAACACACCGAAGCCACATAAATCAAAATCATGGTGATTATACTTGCCTTATAGAGTGCTGAAACTTGAGACTATTAAATTCCCAGAACAAATTATACAAACAACATTAGAATGATGACCAAATTTTGGTTCTGTATTATTCACAGTAAATGCAAAAACTAAAATATCATAAACATAAAAGGATGCATCTGGTGACTAAAATATAAGGCGCAAAATATTAGCAGTTCTGGACATACAATGAGACGAGATGTTTCAAGGCCAGTGTGCTTGAAAGCATATCTATTCTTGAGATCTCTGGCAGCATCATGGGTGATGGAAAAGTGAGACTTTATGATTTAATGGCAGATGCCATCTGTGCTGGTTAAGGTGGGTCATAGTGTCAATTCAAGATGATTTAGAAACTATTAACTCATGTCTTTCTATGTATGCCACTTGTTGCCAGCCCAATGGATTCTGTGATAAAAATGCATCACAACCATGCTGCAAATCTCAGCAGTGGAGGCACAACATCTATGCTAAAAGGAAAACTCAATTAGGTTCATTCAAGAATGATTCGATGAACATGCTTATGGTATCAAGTAGCCTTAAAGAAAACAGAATACCCCCTGTAAACATTTGAATGCTTTTAAAAAGATACAAGAGCACTTAAATGCACAGTAACGAATAGTTTGTAAACAGTCAGCATGTTATAATCTACTTTTGTTATTCCATTCAATTCTTGCATATATATTTCCAATTTCAAAATCAAAAGTTGCACTACTTTGTCATGACTGAAAGAGCACTCATCGATATTCACTAACGTACATGATTGAAATTTTAGAAGGGACAACTGTCATTAGGCACACCACAACACTTCTTTCATCATTATATCTAAGTTGCAATTTTCCCAAAAATGATGTTTGGATACAATAATCTAAAGCATACAAAAGTAGTTACAGTTTTTTTCACTACTCATGGAACATTATCTTCAACTGTATCTGTCTGACTACTGAAGACACCGAACCACTAACCTGGTTAACACATTAAGAAGGAACAGATTTTTGAGTTAGTTGGATTGTTTCAACTTGATGTCAAAATAACCATTTAAAACCTCTAGAGATCATCGGTAAGCATTCAAATATTATTACCTCTATGTAATTGACGAGACCATTTCCATAAATCAAGAGCTAGCTGCAATCGGAAATCTGGTATGTGGGATTTGTCGAATGAGTTCACCGGTAGACCGTGTGCCATGTGTTCGGCCAACTTGATAACAAATATCCCACAATCACCACTACTACATAAACGTGATAGCAAACCAGTTAGCACATAACATACATGTAGGTAGAAATAATGTAAATAGACAATGTAAATGGTACATCTCTTACCCTGCTTCTTGTTGTGGCGTGTCGTCGCATCGTGACAGTGTCCATCCGTCCTTCGTATACCAGTCTACAGTCATGCGCGTATCTGTCCTATAGTGATCAGTCTTCTGAAGGAGGAGTGGCAATAATGTTTGTATGGGTTGCAAAAACTATTTGTAATTGCGTACGTACGAGCCCAGTGAGTCAAAGAAGGTAATAGTTCGCTCATTGAAGTGTACTTTGACGAGGACCCAATGTACACCCCTGTAATTCAATGGGATGTACAGCTACAGACAGGGTAAGCAAAACAAAACAAGCTTTCAGATTGTGTATGTAATATAACAGTAAAAGTGAACTGCAATGCCAGAAATTTAGTATGGTATCGTCGACAGTCCAGTCCATGGACGACAGGCTACCTCCCGTGATGCATCTTTGCTTCCAAACACCTCCCCCTTTGCGTATCTGATGCACATGTCATCGTCTTCCCATTTCAGTTTTTTCTTAGTATAACTCTCCCACTTACTTAGCAAATGTTGCTACATTTAATAAAGTTACAAATTCAATTAGTAAGGAAAAAAGGTCACTTGCTTGACGACGTAGCTTACTGTAAGTGAAACAATATACTTACCCCAAACAAAATATCTGTTGTTGTAAATGCTTCCATCTTGTTCATAGGCCACCTCATCGACTTCCATCGAATAAAGCAGAAAGCCACATCCATATGCTGAAACAGGGGAAAATGTGAATGTTGCTACTGAGTAATATATGTATAACTTACCTATTTGCGATATTCATTTGACGCACCGAATCAGCCAACCAGACATCGGGTTTGGACAAGGCCTGAAACCACTGCTGGCTGCAATCCCCTGTTGGCAAGCGAACCATAGGTCTGCAATCACATTCAAGTGGTTGACAACTTGTTACCCCAAACAACACATACCACTGTAAAAGATAGTAAGAATAAAGTAAGAAGGACATAAACATACAACGCATTAGATACATCTTTGTCCTGCCATGCTTTAAAAGCTTAAAGTTTCGAATCGAATAGAACTGGTAAAGGTTCGAATTTGGTGCGCTTTCTAGGAACAACTTCAATTTTTGAAATGGAGACAAAATTTGTGGACCCTTTTTCTGCTTTCTCTTAATAAATTTGGATTGTGGTATGATCTTCATGCTTACATCCGAACTAACCGAAGGTGACCCTACTATTGGATTATAGATATGTTTGGTTTGTGGTATGATCTTCACACTTGCATTCGAACCAATCGAAGGCGACGCCTGCCATGCTTTACGTGCGACGCTAGGGTTCACTGTCATTTTCTCACCTAATGTGTCCACTTCCCCACGATAAAGATCGTCTATACTCCTATCGTCTGCCACCGTGCGTTCCCTTTCCACCCCAGTAGTGTCTCCGGTGGTTTCACCCGTTAGCTTATCGTTCTCCTATAAAGCAAAATTCCAACCATATGTTTAGATGTTAATACACAGTACTTACTTACGGATCTTGTTGCCATGCTCTTAATGTTAAGTGTACCTTCGCTGTAGGTGGGTTATGTGCTGTAGGAACAATTGTGTTTCTAAATAAAAAGTTCACAATCTTTCAACCTTCTTGTTTGTTTCCTGTACTAGAAGCATTGTCTCTTCTAGGTTCTTATTTGTGTGCTATAGTGATTTCCTTGTTTCTTGCTGAAACTGCTGCAACTGTTTCACCGTGCTTTGTAGTTAGTCATCCTTTGCATTATTGCCATCTTTGCCACCCTGTAGCTAGTATCAGTTGATGTCATGCTAGTGGGTTTTAGTAAGATAAAACGGTTGATAGAACCAAACTAAAACCTAACAACTATTGTACCTGATCAGACGATCCTGTTCGAAGTGGCTGCGCCTTCAGAAATCCACCAACACTGGCCTTGTCGGTCTTGTCATGCTTCCTCTTGCCATCACTATCAGAGGCGATGCTATCAGAACACCCCTCAGCTGGACCCTTCTTCGTCGTCACAAAATATTTGAAGTAATCCTCCTTTGCCTCTACAGTCGTCGCCTCCAACGTAGGGTGCGCTTGCAGCTGCCATGACATGGAAACAGAAATGATTGAAAACATCAAGTACAAAGGACGGCTGGTATTAAAATCAGTAATATCTTTACATACATCAGAGCGATGCAACAACGTAACTATTTTCCCTGATTTTGGGATATCAATAGAACTCCAACTCAGGATTCGGGGCAACAAATTGGTGGATTTAAGTGCTATTTGTTGCCCAATAGTTGGAATTGCTTCACATGCCCATACCTACGCGTGCATAAAAAAACATCACACGTCTGAATCAAAGGCACCAAACTTTACAAAGCAAAATAAACTCAAAAACAGATGAGATGTACCTGAAATGCATATGGGAAACCAGACAAAGAATAGAATGCAACGTCTGCCTTGCCACCTTGCCCTTTATTACGTTTTTCCACGTTGGCAGCCATTTTCTTAAAATATTTTTTCATGCCACTCAATGTCATCTCATAGCAGCAACGACCCCATGGGTATTTGTTGAATGCATTCATATCATCCAACAGGCGGATATGCTCCCTTCGAATCTGGTTCTTCGGATCCTTCCCAAGTAACACCGTTTCTAAGAAGTACAGCAATGCAAGTTTGACGATGTCCTCGTCATTGTCCGAAGATGCACCCCTAAAAGTCGTGTCCAGACTTTTGTTCGAAACTTTGCTGCTACCACTAAACATTCTGCGGCTAAACAGCTCACTGGATGTACCTTGCTCACCTGACCCGTCTATCGGGTATGCCCCACAATCAAGCCCTGTGACAATTGCAAATTCTTGCATGGAGAACCGAATCACACTGTCATTCGAAAGTGCAAACCAGAGCTCCTCTGAATCATCACATTCCACTTGTCGGAGAAGCAAGTTATGCACTAATTGACCGGCAAACTTAAGGTCCTTCATGTCAAACAGTTTACCGAAGCAAGACCTGTTGAACATTTCCAATTGCACGTCACTTAACTTGTCAGCTATAACTTTGATGGCTCCGAACTTAGAGAAGCATGTAATTTTGGAACTAAAATGTTGAACGTCTGTGATCTTGTACATAAGAGCAGAATCCATCTTTACGGTCACCTGCAATTATAAAAGAACCCATTGAAAAATGCTAACCACATTTTATTATTACACTGTAACATATATTACACTGGTCCAATGTAAATGTATATTGCAGAAGTAATAAAAGTCATGCAGTGTTGTACTACAACAACAGAGATGTCACAACCTGCAGGTGCAGATCCCAAGTTATTAAGCCATTACTTTAACTGTCATGTTATTTTGCTAATGCAAGTTCTATGCTACTGGTGTGCTTGCCTATATACAATCAGAAATTATTATATACATGAAGCATGATTTATAGTTCAGAAATATATCCAGCAAGTAAGTGACCCAAGCGTAGCCTTGGTTATTGGATTTGTCGAGGAAGCTGCAAGTTTTGGGATGTATTTTATGGATTCACCTTTCTCATGTGCATCTATGCAAGCCTCCACAACCGGCTGTTAGCCTATTTCATGCCATAGAAACATACAATAATGTAATTTATGATGCTATGACAGAATGACAAGACCCAACCAAAAATCCATTTAAGGGGTTTTTTCTTTTATATTTTTAAAAAATGCAGTTGCGAAAAACCTTGATATAATTGAAACTAAAGCAAATTGGTGGATTAATGAGAAATTAATCTCCGACGATAAAAATCCTAAGTTGATTTTCTCCACCCCCCCCCCCCCCCCCCCCCCCCCCCCCCTCCTAAAAGAAAAAAAATTATCTTACAGTGATAGAAAAGGAACAAATTTAATTTGTTATATCTATTACTACCTTTGCCACCCTGTATTTCAGGATAAGCTTTCCACATAGAGGGGTTCTTCAGACTGATATCCTTTAGGTTTTTCTACACCTAGTTGGGCTATGATTAGTAGAAATACATTACCATATGCAAAAGAATATAATCTTAAATCAATATACAACTGCTACTACTAAATAACAAGTCGACCATTCAATTAAATCTCCAATCAGGTACAGATGCAACAGGAACTATATAACTTTACCAAGCGGAGGTCTCTTTTCCTTTGAAAACTTTTCTAGGGCATCCCAATGTCTGATTGTAGCCAAAGCAAAAACTTTAAGCCAATACCTTCTCTTCTCAGAAACCTGCAAATTTTGACACATACGATTCATATCATTTTTTATTTAGAAAATTATCCATACAAGGTGACCTTAGTACTATTAAATTTTGTAGGATCCTTTATTTTGTTTTGTATGCGAAATCTTCTGAGGATATCTAGTTGCATATGATTCTTTTTTTTTTTTTTTTTATTTCATATCCCAGCCAAACACACTAATGTTATAAAACATTTGTTGAGGAATGCCCTTTAAAAATGAGTAAGATACTCTATTGTTGATTTTTGGTTAGACTTAGCTTGACGTATGACATTTTTCTCTTATTTTTCATTAATCTAGTCATATTTTTCTACATAGAACAAGAGAATTGACAAAAAGTACTGATATATTCTTGCCATTAGTTCTTTCAAGAAAACTTGTAAGGCCACATAAATTGAGTCTGCAACATCACTTACTATTACACTAGTACATTTAAATTAACAGTTGGAATTTGAAGGATTGTTGAGACTACAATATAAACTTTGCAAGCAAATCAAGCAAAAAACATTTAACAATTCTATAGGTCTAAAAAGGTTGTCAAATTTCTGATTGTACCTGCATATATCATGAGTGCTTGGCCAGTACAATTGAGGTTTGCCTTCGCCCAAGGAATGGTTCGAACTGCAATCAGCTGATAACACAAAAAGTAAATAAGGACACCAAAGAAAAGTCATGATATGCTATATTTGATTGCAAAAATAGAAAATGAGATAAATAGAATGTTGAAATTGAAACTTTAACAGAATATTTCAGAGCACATTTTTCCACAAACACAGCAAAAATTGGTAGCTGTCATAGTGAATGGCCAATCAGTTTCAAGGGTTGCCACATAGGGGATATTGAATTAACGGTAAAACAGAAAACCAGGCAAGGGTTTCATTAATGGTTATGGTCCAAAAAGTTCACATCTAACAGCCAAAATTTCAACAAACAATAAAATTCAAAAAAGAATGCAGTCACGATAAAGAATTTACAATCCTTAACTGAGAAGCCAGAAAACAGCCACCACGCTCCAGCAAAACAAAGACACGATCCATAACTATCCTGTTTCAATACTAGGAATCATACAGTCCAGCCCTTAATATCAGATAATTCAAATAATATCCCAGATCAGTCTAGACCATGGCATGATTTCAATAACTGTTGCAGTGAATCCCTTCACTAAAATCACTGTAAGTTAAATGTTACCCCCTTTCGCACCAGAAAGCAAAATCTTTAAAAAGTCATTGACCCCAACAAATGTGACTCTTCTATTAAGCACACTAATGACTCGAAGTAAATAGGAACGAACATGACATGGACATGACATACACTCATTCATTCATATAAAAACCTCAAATGATCTCCTAACAAATTTTGCCCACTTGACAAAAAAAAAAAACCAAGAACAAACCAAACACTTCAATCGAAAAACTAATACAACAAATACTTCAATTCAAACACACAAAAAACAAGAATATAAAGAACAATATAAAAATTGAAAAAACATACAGTAGGGATAGTAGTGGCAACGCAAGCGACACCACTGAAGTAGTAATGTCAAAGAATGATTTGTCTCATGTTAGTCATGCATGTACAATTCTTCAATAAGGCACAGGAACACCTGTTCCACATAAAGGCAATAGTAACCATTCCTGTAAATTCTGTTTTCACTTTCACTACTGTTCAGTGATTTCCTAGCACAATACATATACGTATAGTATCACTTATACTACAATCGACAAAAATTGCTTGTTTGGTGCTCACTTCTAACTCATGTTGAATTCAGTCAAAAATACATTCTACGTACAGGTGCAACTAGCTACGGGGAAGCATATGAAGTAACATATTATAGTAGATAAATGAAGAAATCTGCTTAAAATAAAGATTGAAAGAGATGGGTACAGAGTTCACGGAGGGGAAGACAGTGTTAGGGGAACTCCAAAATTACTAGTTCCCTAACACTAATTTACAAGATGTCCAATCACTAGAGATTAGTCAAGATCGACTTAGATACTCTTACAATTGAAGTTAATAGCTTCCCAACCAACACGATGGGGATTAGGAAGGCATTCCCAATCTGTAGGTCCAAATCCCAACCTATCCCCACCTCCAAGTTGGGATTGTCCCAACCTGCTACTACAGGTTTTGATCCCAACCTGGAGGTAGGGATCCCTACTTTAAGGTTGGGATCACCGATTGATGTGATCCATAACTCAGGTTTGATCCCAACCTCAAGGTAGGGATCACTACCTATAGGTATTGATCCCAACCTTAAGGTTTGGATCCCCACTTCAAGGTAGGGATCATCCCTTCATGTCCAGATCTGTCCATGTATGATACCAACCTAGAGGTTGGGAACCCTACCTCAAGGTTTTGATCCCAACGTCGAAGACGGGATCTATACTTTAAGGTTGGGATTAGGCATTGATGTTAGGATCCATAACTTCTATTTGATTCCAACCTAGAGGTTGGGATCCCTATCTCCAGGTATTGATCACAACCTGGAAGTTGGGATCCAAACTTGAAGGTTGGGATCCTCGACTAATGTTGGGATCCATACCTCGGGTTTCATCCCAACCTCATGGTAGGGATCCCTACCTCCAGGTATTGATCATAACCTTCAGGTTGGGATTACCACTTCAAGGTAGGGATCATCCCTTCATGTTCAGATCTGTCCAGGTTTCATATGAACCTGGAGGTTGTGATCCCTACCTCCACGTATTGATCCCTACTTCGAAGCTGGGATCCATACTTTAAGGTTGGGATTAGGCATTGATGTTGGGATCCATAACTTCTATTTGATTCCGACCTCGAGGTTGGGATATCTACCTCCATGTATTGATCACAACCTGGAAGTTGGGATCCCAACTTTAAGGTTAGGATCATCCACTGATGTGGGATCTGTACATTATGTTTGATCCCAACATCGAAGTTAGGATCCCAACCTGAAGGTATTGATCCCAACTTGAAGGTTGGGATGCATACCTTTAGGTTAGGATCAAACGAAGTTGAGGTTGGAAATCCCTACCTACAGGTTGTGAATGCCAACCTCTGGGTTGTGAATCGCAACCTAAAGGTTGTGATACCCAACCTTCTGTTTCGAATCATACTACATTGCATCAAACAATATACTTCCACATCGGATTCACAACATGGTTGTTAGGACTCCCAACTTGAAGGTTGTGTTTTAACCTAAATTCTGAAATTATGTTAAACCTAAATCTCAACTTTGAAGTTTGGATTCCCAACCTCGTGGTTGTGAATTCCTAACGAATACATAATTCCCAACTACGACGTTGGAATTCACAACCTACAGGTTGGGAATTCCAGCCTCTTTATTAGGACTCTCACCCTCGAGGTTGGGAATCCCCCCCTGAAGCTTACACATCCAAAAGGACCTATACCAAATGTAAACCATCACAACCCAATTATTTTGTTCACAAAAACACCCAATGCAGCAAATTCAATCGCCACTATACCAAACCCAACAACGACAGAACGATACCAATCATTTAGAAAATTCAAAAACAGCATATCAAAAATGTTAACAACATCACAATGTTGCCTCTACAAATAACATATAACCACACAAGCTACTACAATAACAACAACCCATAAGCAATGTGTTCTTACTGTGGACTTGTTCCATTCCTGCTTTTGCTACATCCAAGTTTTTGCCTCTTCTTCCGTCAACTTCTATATGCTTCTTTCGTCTTTTTCTTCTTCTACTAGTTGCTGACAGTTTCACTTTCTTAATGCACAGAAGTTGGGACTGCGGGTGAGTGGAGGAAACTGGAGAGTTGTCACTTAGAGCAGATTCCGCGGTGGCTGGGTTGCCTTTTCCTCCAAATCTGACGGTCAGTAGGTTAGGGTTTCTTACCGACTAAATGACGACAGTGAACAACGGTGGCTGGCTGGGTTGGGCTTCAGATGATGGCTTTGGCATTCGCATGGTGGTGGGTCGAGGTTTAAAAGACGGTGGTGGGTGGAGGTGTGTAGGTGACGAGGAGCGACGGTGAAACAAATTTTGTTGGTCACTGAGAGCTTGACCCACAGTCAGTGCAGTTGAGGTGCGACGGTGATGGGTCGACGTGCGACGGTGATGGGCGACGGTTACGACTTCAGATGATGGCTGTTTGTTTTCCTTCAGGGTCACCGAAATGGGTTGGGAATACACAATGCAATGCCTTTCGATTTGGTAGGGAAAAAAGGGATGGCTCAGTTGTAATTTACTGACTAAGCAGGGGTATTCTTGTCCAAAAATTAAGCCATCTGCACAGCCTTAACAAGTGAAGGGTTATTTCTCAATAGGGTCAACCAAAAAAGGTTAGATTTCAACAAAACCCTTTTAAAAATATGAATTGAAACCCACTAGCCATGAAAACTAAATTATAGTTTAAAGAAAAATGATTAATTATTATTAGGTAGATTTCAATTTTTCGAGCTAGGGCTCAAAAGTGAGAAATTTTATTTTTGAAGTCCAAATATGAGATTGAGCCCAATGATTAGAATTTTGAATTCACACCCAAAGGCCTTTTAAGACCCCGATCATTTAAATGCACCCCACCATTTATTCTTGAGACACCCATTATGTATATATATATATATGTTAAGTTAGTGGACAAACCCGCCAACGTCGGTGGACGCTCATGAAGCAAACAAAGTTTTATTAAAAAGAGAACAAAAAACCTGAACAATTGATTATTGTTATTATTTTTTTTTTCCGAAATAAAACCATTGATTATTCTTGACACTATCCATTGCTAGCCACAACAAATTCTGTGCAGGCAAAATAGATATCTAATAAAAACAGCTATATGTGCACACAAAACATCAATTTCACATTTTTAGCAATGTCAAAACCTTAAAATTATTATATGATTTATTTTGCCATATCTCTAAAGTACTAAATTTATGAAACTATTTAAACTTCTAAACAAGTAGGCCATCGTGATCAGACACATATGGCTTGGGGTGCAAAAATTTGAGCCTACTACGTGATTAGCTGGAAAAAAAAAAAAAAACACTAAATAATACGAAGTCTAAGTTTTCAGGCAAAGTTTAAGGTCTGATTAGGTGTCATTAACATCTGGGGTCCTAGATTTTGGACCTGTGCTTACCTAAGGAGAAGTTCTTTAATACAAATCTTGAAGTTTGAGAACATGGTCCATTGTCTACACCAATCAGAAAAGCCTATGTTTCCCAATCATACTACAAGAAGGCATATCCTGCAGTGTATTTGGATATCGATATACCTTACAATTACAAATGAATAATTGTATTATAAAATTACTGATTATATTTTATTATATGACTAAAACTAAATAAATTAGAATCACATTTACAATAATCGATCATGTTTAGTTGTAATCAGATATGATAAAATACAATAAATAATTTTAAAATATAATTAGTTTAGGTATATAGATACTCAAGTATATTGTAGATTATCCCGGTAAGAAATCAGATAGCTAATTAAATAAACTATATAAAATTTTTCCATCAGCAGAGAAGCAGCAGGAAAGTGATATATTACTAGTATAGATAATAATATGTTTTCGTTTTATTTTGTGTAAGGACTCTTAGTGGTTCTTTGGGGCATAGAGAAATATTAAGTGGTTGGAGGGAAGACAAATAAAATTCTGTTAGTTGAATTTTACAGTGTTGTGTGTTGAAAACCACGAAGGACATTTTCATGCAAATACAAGAAAGACCTTTTCTACACCATCATATAATTGGACCCACAACCCACATAACAAACAAATCTGACCGTTGATTTGATTATGTCCTTCACAGTTGTCATTTGACTTCCTGCCTTCAACTAAAAGCTCCGGGTCTAAATGGTAATTGGCAAGTATATTTGACTTTTGTTGTCATGCAAGGACCCAGGACACAAGTTGCGTAAAGAATTTAGAAGAAAAGAAAACAACAATTCAGCTGTAGGTGTTTGTTCCATGTTAGACTGTTTGTGTGTGGTTTAAACATTTTGTAGAATTCCTGAAATTCTGCCCTCGAAAAATGGAAAAGAAATGTTCAGGAATTTTTTTTTTTTTTTTTGAAACAGTCCAGGAAATTTTTAAGTTGGCATTAGTTAAAAGATAAAATTTTTGTTTACTTTTTCTTCCTTTTTCTCTTACATGAACCCTGACAGTTTTGGTCATTTTCAGTTATAATAGACATTTTCGTGTTTTTCCAATTACGGAACCCTTAAAGTCAATTTTTGGACTAAATGATCTTTACCATAATAAAATAGATTTCCTTAGACAGATATAGTTTGTCACCAAGTACACAAATTGATGAGAGTATACCGAATTTGCCTGCGTAACTATGAAACCTAATTTGCTATGTATCATCATGCAATGAAAATCAACCCAACTAACGGGGACGGTGACAGCGGCGGCATCATGGGTGTTTGAATTTCAAGGATGGCTTCTTTGTATTTACTGGATGCATGTATATGATTTGTTCCGGATGCTTTCCAATAATCTTTTGCACGAAATGATATTTCTTTGATTGCACGAAATGATATTTCTTTGATTATTTATAGGCAGAAATAATTGTTACAATTCAAGCTAACAGAATGAGCAAGGAAAAGCAGGAATTGATCACGTGTCGGCTGCTTTGCTTTTTGCTGTTTTTGAAATTTTTAATCACCTTGAAACCATTACAAGATATTAAAACACAATTACCACGTCTCGTAGTGAAGACATGAGCCCATTAACCAACGAGTTAATTCCCATTGAGAGTATTCTAAAATTTATATATAAGTATTTTCTCTCCTTATTAAGGGAATAGATTTTCAAATAGTACATATAGTGTTTAATTTTAAGATATAATTTTGAGTTAAAAGGAGTGATAACAAATTATAAAATAGGTAATTGGATGTTCTTGAATTATCTGATATAATAAAAGCAAAAAATTCAAACTAATTTTACATCTCAGTTTTTAATTTCGATAGGCATGGACTGAGCCAAAAAAACTGATAACAATTATATGATAGATAATTAGATATTCTTGAATTCTTTGATCTAATAAAAATATAAAATTTAAACTAATTTTACACCTCAATTGTTTACCATGAACCATAATAGAAAGGACATAATAAAAGCATAAAATTCAAACTAATTTTACAAGTCGGTTGCTTACCATGAACCACAAATAGAAAGGCATAGACAATAATAAGCGGCATCTGTACTCGGTAGCACCTGCATCCATGAGTCTAGATAGACTGAGTTGATCCATCATGGCATAGACAATAATAAGCAACAAGCACTTGGTAGAACCTGCACCTATAAACCTAGGTAGATAGAGTCCAACCCATCACTGATGTCAAAAAGGGTTTGGATTTAAACCCACCACAAAAAGCTAGCTGGTAGGTTTATCTTAATCTTATAACCCTGCAAGTTCACCTTCTCAAGTGGATCTATCTAACAAATAAAATATAGGACTTGCAAAACTACACAATAGCAATGAGTTGAATGAAAGAAAGCAAGCTTTGCATTCTTCAAACCCCATACGAGCATGATGAGCCTTCAGGACCTTGTGGAAGAGGAGGTGCCTTATTGTGAGTTGAAGAAGTTGAAGTATGGCTCCGTGTTTGTGAACTTTGACTCGAGGATGATTCTGTGAAAAAGATTATGTCCTCTGGGCTGTCAGGGAATAAGTGGAGAAATCTTGGAACTGGAGGCATGGTAACATCCACAACCCCTTCAAGAATCCGAACGACTTGACCCATTGATGGCCTATAAGATTCATCATCTTGTATGCACCAACAGGCCACTTTACAAATTCTTGAAAGCAATTCTACATCAGCATTGCCCTCCAGTCTGGGGTCTAGTAGGCTGAGGAGATCATCACCTTCAGTAATTCGGCTTGCAGCCCAATTGGGGAAGAAATCCACTTCTCCATCTTTAGATTGTTCAGAGTTTCTCCTTCCTGATACAAATTCAAAAAGCATCATTCCATAACTGTAGACATCAGCTTTGAGTGTTATCTCCACTCCTGTAATCCATTCTGGAGCAAGATAACCTCTTGTCCCTCTTATGGTTGTCAATACGCGGCTGAACTCCCGACCCAGAAGCTTTGCCAAACCAAAATCTGCCACTTTTGGACAAAATTCAGCATCTAATAGAATGTTTTCTGGCTTTATGTCACAGTGTATGATGCAGTCTCTGCACTTCTCATGGAGATAAGCTAACCCTCTTGCTGCCCCCAGTGCAATGTTGTACCTTGTTTTCCAATCCAGAACCTTCGAGTCCTTTTTATGGAACAGAAAAGCATCCAGAGAACCATTAGGCATGTAATCATAGACCAACAACTTTCTATCACCTTCAGAGCAGAATCCACGAAGTCGAATCAGATTGACGTGTTGGATATTACCTAATGTGCTTACTTCTGTTCGGAATTGCTTCTCTCCTTGGCTGATGCTTTCAAGTTTCTTCACAGCTATGACACTTGAATCAGGCAACACCCCTTTGAACACAGAGCCAAAACCTCCTCCACCCAACTTTTCTGTAAAATTTTTCGTTGCATTCTGTAGATCCTTGTAGGCAAATGCCACCAATGAACCCTCCACTGCTTTTGTCATATTGATTCCTCTCTTTCTCCTCCTCAAATACACAAACACGGCAAGGACTATGAGAACCAAAAGGGCCACAGAGCCTATAACACCTATGGCTACTTTTATGTTAGTTTTAGGACTCGAAAACTCAGAAGCTGCAAGCTTGATATAAACAGTTTTCCCATTTGGATCACCTTTGACAAGTTGTTGCAGATTGATCAGCTTCCCAGTCCAAACTGAACACGTATTGCTTTCGTAGGCATAAGCGGTGCAAGAGCAGTCATTCAAGCAGGTTGTTTCACAATCCATGATACTTGTTGCTGCAAAAGATTGTGGATGTGCAGGCAATACAACGTCAGTATCTGCTAAAAACCGGTCACCCTTTCCATTGGCGACACTGTTATTGTCACACAGCAGTTGGGTTTTCCTCGTACAACCACCAGAATAATCATCCAGCAGGTTCCAATTCTGCTCTGAGGTAGGCCTGAAGCCTTGCAAACAACCACAGAAATGCTGAGTTTGCTCGGTGTTGCAGCTTCCAAATGCTCCACAATAAGCATAAATCTCACAAGGTTGTCTCGGTGTAGACCAAAACTGAAACCAAGACTTGGTAGTTTCTAACCAATGCATTTGCCTGACCTGTCCTGAAGCATCCAGGATAAATCGAGACACAAAATTGGGATCTTTTACAAAATATATAAAAGATTGCTCATTTTCATCCGAAATAAAACTCATATTGAATATATCATTAGTTTGAAAATATGCCATTTCTGGAATCGAGCTGTACATGTGTCCGTTCCATATCCCAGTACGCCAGTAAATTTCAGATGCATTCCACATCATAACATATTGATTGGATCCATCTGGGTCCAGTTCAAGAGAGAAGAGACCTGGTGCAGGATCTTCTTTATTCTTCCATGAAGTGAGACGCTTCTTTTCTCTGGTCCGCTTATTTAATCCAACTTTCATGCCAGGAAGCCATGCATGAGTTGGATTGTCAAAACTTTGCCATAAGAACTTCGATGAATTGATGTTAGGCAAATCTCTCAAAACAAGATTCCCGTCATCCAGTAGCACTGCTTCTACAGAACTACTTATGCTTGTAGTGTTCAATTTTGTGGACCAAATTGGCATTTTGGACTCATCAAAAAGGACTAAATTGCCATATGAAAATCTCAAAATAGAAGAAAATCGATCAGAAATCGGTTTATCTCTATTTGCCACCCAAACTATTGTTTGTTCAGACACTTTTTTGTACCACATGCCTAAATAGTAGCTTGAAGATTTACCTGGCTTGAAGAAGCCTAATTCAAAGAACCCACCCACAGAGACAATAGTTTGATCACCAGAGAGAGACTGGTTGCCAGAAATGGAGTCAGCTCCACTGGAGAGATTCCATTTGAGTGAGAAGCACATTAACAAGAGAACAGAAAACATGAACGATTGGTTCTTCTTGATAAGATCCATTGCTAGCTACAGAAAATTCTGTGCAGGAAAGATAGATATCTCAGGAAACCGATATATATGCACAAGAAACATCATTTGCTTGTTTTTAGCAAAGTCAAAACCTTAAAATCATTCTAGATTTTGAACCATATCTCTAGAGGTTTAAGTTATTAAACTATTTTATCTTATAATATATAAGCAGGTCATCTTGTTCCGACACTTAAGGCTTTTAGGATGAAAACAAATAATTGTAGTTGTAAAAATATTTGAGCTTACTACATGACCAACCAAATAAATACTAAATTATACAAAGAAATTGTTTTCAAGCAAAGGTGTAAGATCTGATTAGGTGACAACTGACAATATTTGCCAAGATGCAACCTTGGGCAAAGCTACAACATGCCATCAACATCTGGGGTGTTGAATTATCGAACATTGCTTACCGAAGTAGAAAAATCATGCTTATAAAGCCTGAAATTGGAGAAGAAGATGCATTGTCTACCAATCAGAAAAGCCTCCGTTTCTCAATCACAAAATATTAGATAACTAATTAACTAGGTTATATAAATCCTCTCCATTAGCAGAAAAGTGGCATATTACTAGTACACACACAAATTTTCATTTCATTTTTTGTAAGAATGCTCAGTGGTTCTTTGGTGCATAGAGAAATTTTAGGTGTTTGGAGAGAATACAAATCAAGTCCTATAAATTACAACTTACAGTCTCCTGTGTTGAACATTTTCATGCAAATACAAGAGGGATTATATTTGCGCCATAAATATAATAGGGTCCACAATCCACATAGCAAACAAATCTGGCTTTTGATTTGATAATGTCCTTCTCAGTTTTTATTAGACTTGCTGTCAAAGTAACCACACAATGAAGACTGCCAAGTTCCCAATCTAAATGGTAATTGGCAAGTATAATTAACCTTCAACTAAAAGTTTTGCCCGTGATTAGTGGAGTGGAAAGACTAAATGATAATTGACAAGTACAACTGACATACAACTAAAAGTTATGTCCTGGAGAAGCGGTAAGAAATGACTGAAAACATACGTTAAAGAGATTTTAATATAGAAGTCAGTAGAAATAAAATTTTTGTTCCCTTTCAAGAGTTGAAAGTCTATGCAATTTTGTATTATCTATTTCTAACTGTAGATATCCTCCACTAACACAATATTAACTTAAATTATGAGACGTGTCACTAGTACACGTATATATTTCAATTTTTTCTGAGATTTCTTAGTGGTTACTTGACCAAAGTCACCCTGCAACTTGTTTTGCTTGTAGAGTTTACTAATGAACCTAATGTTACCAGTCTGTGATCCTTGATGTGATCGATATTGCGTGTTTGAACCACATACTACCTAAATGTTTGTTCTTCTCTCTCACATAAATTGAGACAATTTTTGTCATTTTCTGGTAAAATAGACTTTAACCAGATCTTTTGTGTTTCCACAATTACAGAACCCCTAAAGTCAATTTTGTTGACAATGTGATCTCAACCATGTTAAATTAAATTACCTCAAAATCATACAACTAGATGAGGGTATACACTATTGGCCTGTATGTTTAAAGCAATGTCGGTATGTAACCCAATTGGCTATAATGTCTTGCATCGAAGACCAACACAATAAACAATTTAGATAGTTAATTTAATGGTAAAATAACTAGGGTTTAGTTACGTTACTAGTTGGGTAAGGTTACTCATTAATAATAATTTTTGGATTGATTGTAAGGGTGGTTATCTTAGGGTTATTATTAATGGATAACCTTATCTAACCAGTAAGTTAACAAAACCCTAGAAACTTATGTGCTTTTACCATACAACTATCATAAGCTAGAATCATGGATTAGTCTCTCCTAGGATCTTCACTAGCAAAGCCAATCCCTGAAAGCTTTTCTATATTAGCATTAATTTCAAACTGATGGATCATTGTGGAAGTTGTAGGTTCAATCTTACCTCTCCCCAAATCCAAAATTAAATTGTAACATCAATTAACAAGTGGTCCAGATAGCACTAGCTAGAATCATGGATTAGTCTCTCCTAGGATCTTCACTAGCAAAGAGTGCTTGTCAAAAGTTTAATGTTATTTTGTTACCATAAGATATTCTCAATGCTATAAAATCTCATTAGGATTGAAAAATGTTGATCAACTAGATATCTCATTAGAAGTACTATTGTTGCTATAAAGGAAGCAACTTGGGCATTATCTACAATTTTTGTACTAAATGATGATGGCAATAGATTGTACAGAGAACAAATTTCTGAAACCAATAGAATGTATGGTCTAAAGAAGAATTTTAATAATGAGTTGGTTCATATTGATAGACTTGAAAATATTGAAATAAGCATAGAAGGTGTTTTTACGAAGTTTGAAGTTTAATACTAAGCAGTGCAGGGTACGTATATTGGTATTCATTTTAATGGAAATCATCTCCATAACAATAAATTAAGCCAAAAGTGTGATACAAAGTCGTAAAATGGTTAACTCGTGTTTTTCCATTTACATTTATTCAGTACAATTGACAAATGAAATAACACATAAGTCAAATTTATTTTATGCCTAATAGCTATAAAGCCTATTCAATACCTAGGACCATAATTAAAAAGAATTATCTTAAGCATTTAAGAGCTTGTTGATGATGTGGTGCTTTTAGTTTGAGATGCTGCCGTTGACGTATTTTTCCGTGTTTGCGAACTTCGGCTTGAGGATGATTCTCTGTGTTTGTTAGCAAATACTTGGAGAGCTTTTGGAGGTGGGGGCTGAGTCACATGCAGAACTCCTTCAAGGAACCGCACTACTTGACCCATAGATGGCCTGTGATTTTCATCATCTTGGATGCACCAACAAGCCACTTTAAGCATTCTTGAAAGCTCTTCCACATCAGCATGACCCTCCAGCCTATGGTCTAGTAAGCTAAGGAGATCACCACCTTCAGCCATTCGCCTTACCGCCCAAGTTGGGAAGAAACTCAGTTTCCCATCTTCGGATAGCTCAGAGTTTCTTCTTCCCGAGATGAATTCAAAAAGCATCATTCCATAACTATAAACATCAGCTTTGGCTGTTATGGCCACTCCTGAAATCCATTCTGGAGCAAGATAGCCTCTTGTCCCCCTTATGGTTGTTAGAACACGGCTGAACTCCCGGCCAAGAAGCTTTGCTAGGCCAAAATCTGCTACTTTTGGGCAAAATTCAGCATCTAATAGAATGTTTTCTGGTTTTATATCACAGTGTATGATGCAGTCTCTGCACTTCTCATGGAGATAAGCCAACCCTCTAGCTGCTCCCAGGGCAATATTGTATCTAGTTTTCCAATCAATAAGCTCTGCATCCTTTACATCGAACAGATGGGAATTTAAAGAACCCTGAGACATGTAATCATAGACCAACAACTTTCCGGCACCGTCAGAGCAGAATCCACAGAGCCGAACCAGATTTACATGCTGGATGCTTCCTATAGTGCTGACTTCTGCCCGAAATTGCTTCTCTCCATGGTTGATGCTTTCCAGCTTCTTCACAGCTACGACACTTGAATCAGGCAACACCCCTTTGAAAACAGAACCAAAAGCTCCTGCTCCTAATTTTTCTGAGAAATTCTTGGTTGCATTTTGCAGATCCTTGTATGTAAATGCCACCAATGAACCCTCCATTGCTTTTGCTGTTTTCCTTGTTCTCATTTTCCTTCTCAAGTACACAATCACAACTAGGCTTAAAAGAAGTGCAAAAGCCACTGAGCCTACTACAACACCAATAACCATTCGTTTGTTCTTTTTGGTACTTGAAAACTCTGAAGCTGCAAGCTTGATATAAATAGTTTTTCCATCCATGTTACCTTGCGCAAGTGTTTCCAGACCCAAGAGATCTCCACTCCAAATTGAACATGCATTGTTTTCATAGGCATACGCAGTACAAGAGCAGTTACTCAAGCAGCTTCTTTCACATTCCATGACACTTCCTACTGCCACAGATTGTGGATGTTCGGGCAACACCACATCACGGTTTGCTGCAAACCTGTCACTCTTTTCATTGGAAAGACTGTTATTTTCACACTTCAGCGGAGTTTTCCTCACACACCCCCCAGAATAATCCTGCAGCAAGTTCCAATTGTGTTTTGAGCTTGGCTTGAAACCTCGCACACACCCACAGAAAGACTGAGTTTGCTCACTGCAGCTGCCAAATGCTCCACAATAGGCATAAACCTCGCAAGGTTGTCTTGGTGCAGACCAAAATTGAAACCAAGTCTCGGAAGTATCAAACCAATACAGTTGCTTAATCTGCCCTGAAGCATCAATAATAAATCTAGATGTAAAATTGGGCTGTCTTTCAAGGACAGTAGGTGCAGTTTCATATATGAAATACCGCCCATTCTCATCCGAAATAAACTTGTGGTTGTAAATATGATTCCACCTCATCTCAGGAACTGCACTGAAAATTTGACCGTTCCAAGCTCCACTAGCCCAGTACATTTCAGACCTATTCCAAAATAAAACATATTGATCGGATCTGTTTGTGGGGTCTAGCTCAAGAGAGAAGAGACCTGGTGCAGGATTTTCTTTATTCTTCCAGGAAGTTAGAAGTTGATTTACATTGGTCCGCTTGTTGTATCCAATCTTCATACCAGGAAGCCATGTATCAGTTGGATGATCAAAGCTTTGCCACAAGAGCTCTGTTAAATTATTAGACCTCTCTCTCAAAACAAAATTTCCCTCATTTAAGAGAACTGCTTCTACAGAACCTGAAGTGGTAGAGCTCACATTTGTGGACCAAACTGGTGTTTCAAACTCATCGAAAAGGACTAGATTACCATCTGAGATCCTCAACACTGAGGAATATCTATCAGAAATTGGTTTGTCTCTATTTGCCACCCAAACTACGGTCTGTTCAGACAATTTTTTGTACCAAATGCCTATATAAGAGTTGGAAGAATTACCTGGCTTGAAGAAGCCTAGTACAAAAATCCCACCTGCAGAGACAATAGTTTGATCGCCAGACAGAGATTGGTTTGCAAAGATAGTGTCAGCTGCAATGCAAACACGGGATTTGAGTGAGAAGCACATAAAGAAAAGGGAAAACAAGAACCATGGATTAATGTTCTTGATACCAATGGCCATTAGTAAGTTGCAACAATATGCAAATAAGTAGATATTTTCAGTAAAAAAATTATCAATGTAGCAACTGTGCCACAGTATGATTTGTATTTGAGACTTGAGAACTGAGAGTGAAAATAGTGCCACATATTTATTGATAAAATGTCATGGCCAGCAGAAGTCCACCAAGTCGCTGAAACCAAAGTTGAATTGCTGTCACAGAATTCATTCAAACCGAACAGCTTAACCGGGTTAGAAAAATTAACACGATGGAGGGGCTTACATTTCAGCGATTCCAGAATGTAGATGCTTATTTTGTCTTTTAGGGCATAGAGAAATATGAGGTCAATGCAGAAGATAAATCAATATATTGAAGTGCAACCATATATGTTGAAAAGGAAGTTGTTTCGGAAGTCATTTACGTGTTTCGGGGGCTTGTTATCAGCAAATTTATGATTAAAGTAATAAAATGATATATTTAATAATCAAGAATTTTATGAAGAGGAAGAGAATTCAACCTTTTTTTTTTTTTTTAATGAAAAGGGAATTGAATTTTTAATTTGAATGTTTACTATTCTTTGGGGGAAGGTACTATAAACATGGTCAATTTTAGTTATGGACAGTTGGCCTGGACTTTGAACCCAAAAAAATGCATGACATGCGCTGATGCAGTGTTTATTGGGTTTTAGTAATATATGGCCATCTTTGGGTGTTTGAATTTTCAACCAGTCACCGGCTTGAAGTTCTGGTTTTCAAATATTTTTAGATTAGCATAATTTTCTTTTGAGTTGTAATTGTGCATCAGGAGAGAAGAATGATTAGCACAGCAACAATTTGAGGCAAAGGAAGGGTACCAAACTAAAGCTTATAGCATTAATTATCTATTTTAATTGTTAGTGTAAGACTTGCGCTCGAATCCAAGTAGATTCAATAAATTATTTAAGCCCAAATAAAAATTAATAAATGGGCCTAAATTGAGTTTAAGCCCAAGTTGTATAATATTATTAAACCAATTTAACAAAAGCTTAATTAGGTGAATTTGATGCCCGGACAAATAATAGAAAGAATTAAACAAAAAAAAAAAAGGCAAAAATATATCATCTATATATTTTTCCTAATTACTATTAGAATTTGAAGCCATTCATATAAAACCTAGTTTTTCTATTCATAGTAGCCAACTCTCATATATCATTCAAAATTCTTCTCTCCATCAACAAAATTAAATTCTCAACCATAGCAAATTTTGAGTTCAAGGCTGATTATGAAAATTGATTGTGAGTCAAGTAGATGTTCTTCTTTTTCTTTCGTTTTCTTAAATTTTATGGCATGTTAGGTTTGTGGGATCATATTATTTAGGTTTTGAGTATTTCGATGTTAGAATAAAATTGTATAAATTATTTTAGAATAATCAACAACTGTTGGAATGTTTTATTTTGAAACAATCAAACAAATTAGAGAATTTAGTTAGGTCAGTTATACTACTCATAAAATTATGAAATTTGGTATGATGTTAGTTTATAGTCTGAAAATTTTGTGGTTATATGATAAGTGTGTAATTAATTAGAAATTTTTGTTCACCTTTAACTTAGTGAAATAAAAATTTTGATAGTACTGAACTAGGTTGAATCTCGAAATTGTTGGACATGAAATTGATGTTATTTTAGTCTCATTAAATTTTCATATGAACCGTTATAAGTCTTCTTTAAGCCATTAAAGTTTTAAGGATTTTTATGAAGTGATTTCTTTTTAAAAATTTAGACATCAAGGGTTATTCAATTTCGAAACTAATGTCGATACAACCTTCGTTTGAATTTAAAGGTTTAAGTCGATAGGTCAACAAAGGTATTTAAGACGAGAAAATTTTATGACATTTATCCTGGGTCTTTAGAACATATATATATATATATATGCATTTTTGGGATGATTGGTCTTATATACAATTTATTAAAAATAGAAAAATTGGACTATATCAGTGGAGGTAGTGTTGATAGTAGTGGATTTTAATGGTATTTGGACTTAGATTAATTTAGTAAGTTACGATTTCCTATAAATTTATGAGTTTCGTGATATGATTTTAGGTTGATAAGAGGGATTAAATTCATAAAGTTATTTTCTCTTTCAAGTAAGCAGAAGAGATGAGTAAGTCTTATACGTTGCTTTAATATATTATATGTTTAATTTCAAAAATACTCTAATTGGTCCTTTTAAATAATTGAATGAAACTTTGGATTTTTCAATGTCATTTTATTATATTTTATTTAAATGATTTTGCATCCTCAAATATATGTTTTATATACATTGTTCGATTGTATTAAAAGTATTGCCTTCCTATTTGGAAAATATGATATGTTTCATCAAAAGTATTCATCTGTATTTGAAAAAAAAAATGATATGTATTGTAATCATGATTGTAATAAAAATGTTTTGGCTCATCTATCTATAGTTCATTTAATTATGTTGGCCTAAGCACTGAGATTCAAGTGTCATAATTATGTTGTATTAGTCCAACTGGAATATTTATTGTTGCACAACATTAATTGTATTAGCCCCTCACTGACATTATAGGTGCTAATTGTATCGATCCTGCACTGGGATTATAGGTGCTAATTGTTTTAGCCCTACACTGGGATTACAGATGCTAATTGTATTGGTCTCGTACCAGGAATACAGGTGTTACAATTGTACTGTATTGTCCAAGTAACTGGAATTGAGAATGATATTACATGACATGAGCCACTACCATTTTATTTAAATTTGTATATGAAATGTTTTTCATAATTTTGACTTTAGTTTAAATATTGAATGTTTTATGTATCATATTGTTAAATATTTTATTGTTTTATTGACTTCAATTTTGACAATTGAATGTTTTCTATATTGTATCATTAAATATTTTATTGACATTGTTATATTTGTTCTTTTTCAATTATTATGAAATTACAGTTTTATTTTTACTATAAAACTACTTTATAAAATTACAATATATCATTTTGATTATTTACTACTTCATAATATATAATGTTTATCTTTTGAGTTGATGACTCACCTCTCGCCCTACTATTTTTACAGATTAGTTGGCTTTATTTATTTTGAGGGATGACTTTAAGTTATTAGTGTCACTTGGAGGAGGATTTTCAGTTCTGTTATTATGGTTATTGTTATGGGTATTTTTCGAATTCAATGAATGGATTGGTAAAAGCCCGGTAGAAGCTCAACAAGTCAACCCGATGAAATGATCCAGCAGACAAGGCCCGATCCATCAACATCCAACCCATGCGAGCTCTATAGCTCACACGAGCGAGCGAGCATCATAGTTGTTTACAGAACGTAGCTAGTACTACATAGTTCGCACTATGCACAGCTCGTTATTCAGAACGAGGTATAGTTCGAGATCGTCCAATGCAATTTATAACTCGCACAATGACCAGTTAGATAAGGAAATCGTCCAGAAAGGCAATAACTCAAATTGATCGTGATTCTTCTAGTAGAATTGGAAATAAATTCAAATTCAAACTTAGTAAATGTGATCCCTGATTTTGTGGAGCAGATTCCTGATTCGATGCAAACCGATTAGGAAGTGTAGTTAATGCATGATTCTTTTCCTGTTTTATTTCAACTTAAATTGTAACAGCCTCTCCCTATAAATAGAGGCTGAAATTCATTGTAACACATACATAGATACATACAAGCAATAATAGACTGTTTCTCTATAGAAATTATTGAGAGGAACAGCCGTGGACGTAAGCACACTTGCTGAACCAAGTAAAAAATTCCCCTTGCGTGTTGTTCTTTTTTCTCTGCCTTCTACTTTTCTCTTGTTTTCTGTTTTATTTTACATTGATTGTAGGTATTGGGTTTTGAACCGTCGTCGACCAGAAATCAACGTCGACAGTTATATCCCTTCCTATTATTAAAAAACTATTTAAATTTGCTTTATCGGTTAGGACTTAAGTAAAAAAATTGATTTTGAATGATCGTGAATTTGAGTTGTTTAAAACTTTTATTGAGGTATTGAGACAAATTTATGTTATTGAATTAAATCCTTTTGAAATTTTTTATTAATTGAGTTTTAGTTTTAGAGATTTAAGTGATTAATTTAACATTGCATTAATTTTATGGCAAATTGGGGTGTTACAATTAACGTACACATGTAGTAATATAGAATTCAAACTAATTGTTTTACACCTAAACAATGATTTGGTTTTATCACAAGCAATTAGGAACTTGAAGATGTGGTGCTTTTATCTCCGATGAAGCAATCGAACTATTACTTCGTGTTTGTGAACTCTAGCTTGAGAATGATTCAGTGAAGAAGATTATGTGCTCCTGGTTATCCATAATTAGTCGGAGAGACCTTGGAACTAGAGCATGGGTAACATCCATGATCCCCTCAAGGATCTGAACTACTTGACCCATTGATGGCTTGGTTGTTTCATCATCTTGGATGCACCAACAAGCCACTTTACAAATACTTGAAGGCTCTTCTACATCAGCATTGCCCTCCAACTTAAGGTTTATTAAGCTGAGGACATTGCCATCTTCAACTATTTGCTAAGTAGCCCAAGTTAGGAATAATTTTATTTTCCCATTAGATCTCTTAGAGTTTCTCCTTCTAGATATGAATTCGAAAAGCATCAGGTTTAGCCATTATGGCCACTCCTGAAATCCGTTCGGGGACAAGATAACCTTTTGTTCCTCTATGGTTGTTAGGACTTGACTGAACTCTTGCCCAACAAGTTTTGCCAGGCTAAAATCTACCACTTTTGGATAGAATTCAGCATCTAACATAATGTCTTTCGGCTTTATGTCATAGTGTATGATGCAAGCTATGCACTTCGCATAGAAATATACCAAACCTCTGGTTGTCCCTAAGGCAACATTATATCTTTTTTTCCTAATCAAGAAAGTTTGAGTTATTTTCATGGAAGAGATGAGAATCTACAAAACCATTTTGCATGTAATCATAGACCAGCAATCTTTTACTACCTTTAGTGTGATGTCACTCTTCTAAATTCCGTATTGTAGAGAAAACCTTGCATAAACGATGTATACATATACAATATTGCCCTCGTTTGAAATTTATAAAGTTATTTAATTTTTCGAAGTCGCGTAATCAGATTTTAATAGAATTTCCGAATGGATCGGAAACGAATTCAAATCCGAAAGGTGACATGATGATTTATCTATGATATAAGATGAAAATTATGATCAAAGGCTTCCAAGAAAGAGTTGAAGTGAATGGATTAATTTAAATAGTGTCGTAGGTGAAATTTTATAAAAACTAGTAGGCATACCACGGAAATATCTCAAACAAAGAAGGGCAAAATGGTCCAAATAAATTAATGGCAGGAGATGTAATTATATGACCAACTTGAGGGGCAATTAGTTAACTAAAATAAGAGTATAAGAAGTGGAGAATTTGTTGGAAAAATGTAGAACACACCAGAAACCAGAAACTGAAGCAGAAAACAGAGCATTTTCGGGTAGCAGAAAAGAGGTCTGAACAGCAGCTGTTTTCCAACCTTTTTAAGCCATTTTTCAGCATATTTCAAGCCCCCAAAGGGTTGTAAACAAGCCTAGGGAAGTTATTCAACAAGAATCAAGTGATTTGGAGAGGTAAGAATTGAGTTTTCATGATGTGTTTATGTGAAAAAGCTGTTGGATGCAGTATAATGAGCTGTCTTGGTTGTTGATGAGTTTTTCATGATTTAATTCGAGGTTTTGAGCCATAAAACAAGTGGAGAAGCAAGCCAAGACATCAAAGAATAATTGGTAAGTGGTTTGGTTGAAAAATATTGTGATTTGGATTGAGTATGATGGTGATTAGTAAAGATGAAAGCTGCTGGAAATGTTTTTGTTGTGATTGTGATTGAGATGTGTGAGAAGTATGATGATATGTTGAGATATATATATATATATATGTATATTGCTATGCATATTGGTTATGTTAGGGTGAGATGATGTGAAGAAAATATGATTGAATTGGTGTAAAACATGGGCTGTTATGGATGAGTTAAAGCATGAGAGTTAATTGAAGATAAATTGTTTGATAAATTGCTTCAATGTTTGGCCAACTTGGTGATTTTGGTTCCAACTTGTTTTAAATTAAATTTGAGGATGTTATGTGCTGGAATTTATGTTAGAATGATGATTAAAAGGTTAAAAATATGAAATGAGATCATGGAAATGAAGATGAATGTAATTTGGCCAAAGGAGATAGAAATTATATACATGCTGTCTTGATTTTCCATGATATTAAATGAGCTGATTTTGAGCACTTTAGGGGGCTGCATGTGATAAGAAACTTGTATGAAAATGAAGTTAAAAGATTAAACTTGAATATGTGTAAGTTTGGTCAAGAAATGATGAAAATTGGATATGTAAATTATGTTAGGCGTTGGATGAATTGAAGGGGGCAGTTTGTGTATTGATTTCAATATTAAAATTAGATGGAAGAATTGAAATAGAAAGCATGTGAGGTTTGGTCAAGTTAAGAGAGATGATGTTTGATAAATTTGTATGATGTATTTGATGAATTTTATGAAAAACAAGTGTAAAGAATTGAGTTAGAATGGAATGGAAATTAAAAGAGAGCATTAGAATAAGTTTAATCGAAAATTTTGTGATGTTAGAAGTGAAAATATAAAACTAAATGGAGTGTTTTGTTTGAAAAGATTTAAGTTAGAATTTAATTGAATTCTAAAAGTTTAGAATGCATTTAATATAGGTGGAATTGAAACGGAAGAATCGAAGGAGAATTAAGGAACGTGCAAAATCATGTGAGTGCAAAACTCTTTCATTAAAACGTTAAATGTGTTCTAGTTTTATTTCAAATGTTTTATGAATGTTTATTTGTCTACTTAAATCAATCTTATGATGAAGTAGATTATATTTTTAACACTGAAAGTAAGAAATTTTATTTCATTAGTTTATGAAAATCCTATGACTTAGAAATTTTAAAGTTAAAAGCTTTATAGTTTTACGCTTTTAGAATTAGAAATCAAATTCAAAATATTTAGAAAGAAAATGTTTTCAAAGGCTAATGGTCTACCCATCAAATTCAGATTACAGATCTTCGGATCTTAGATTAGATCTTCTGATATGAGATTTTAGATACTAGATAGATTCAGAGTTAGACCTAACCAGTATACCCCATCGTGTATGGCAAGTTTATTGGGAGGGCTAGTCCTACTAACTCTAAGGGGATAGAGTCTGTCAGAGTCGAGTCTGTCGCATCGCCCTCTACACGTACGGGGTATAGTCTCTTTCCACGTTTGCGATGTAGTATTCCACTGTGTGGCTGGGGGATGTCTCAGATAGATTAGTCACGGTGTTCGGCTTTACATAGTTGACACGTGGCTCAGATTGCAGCTTCGGCCGTTAGATTTGTCATATAGAGCTGCTCTAGTTTAATGGCTATGTGATTAGATTTGTCACATGAGAGCTACTTAGTGGCCGTGTGATTAAATTTGTCATATAGAGCTGCTCTACTTTAGTAGCCTTGTGATTAGATTTATGGGGAATTTCATTGGTTCAGATTTTAGATAGAAAAGACTTTCCAAAAAAGAAATTTTTAGAAAGGAAGTTTTCAGAAAAGTTTTTAGAAAAATTTCGAAAGTTATTAGATTTTGAGTTTTATAAAGTTTATATTCAAAAGAAAAGATTTTAAAAGTTTTTAAAGTTTTTGATTTCTGAAAAGAAAATATTTATCCTCAGAAAGTAAATTTTAGAAAGGAAAATTTTAAATAGAATCCATAGGCACTCACTAAGCTTAATAGCTCATACTTTTATTTCTTGTTTTTCCAAAACCTTCCCTAGGTGCAAGTACAAGCGATCATTCTCTTATGGGTGATTAAATGGACTAGAAGAGAAGATATAATCTGTGAATCCAATTGATATATTTTTGTAGAAACTAAAGAGAGATTTGGGTTATAATTATAAATTGTTGTAAATTATTTTATGAAAGTATTCCATTTTGATATTATGTTAAATGATTTGTAAATAAATAATTTTGATGTTTATCCTTGCATTTGAACTGATTGTTGGAGATTTATGTGTGGATGTTTTGAAAGTTTTATTAATGAATTTTATGTATTCGATTTTGAATTGATTTTAAGTTAATTATGATTCTAGATTAGAAAATTGCGGATACGTTTTGATTTGAGATGGACTGGAGGTCCAAATGAGAAGTAGAGATTGTGTGTGAAATTTTAGAAGTGTTATATTTTTATTGCAGGGTGGCATAACTCGATAAATAGCCATTATGCTGCCGAAATTTTGTTAAAAAAAAAGAAAAGAAAAGAAAAAGAAAAAGAAATTTTCCCACCACTTCCGCAGTTTTATAAATTGTAGAAGACATTTTAGAAAAAGATAACGGCTTAACTTCACAAGAACTTTCCAATCGGATTTAGATATCATCTAGAGAGCTACCGTGGGGTTGCCAACGGGCTTCTTAGTGAACACTAGTAGCTATAGAGATTGGAGCCCGTCATTCAAAGCAGAATCCAATGAGCTGAATAAGATTGACATGTTGGGTGTTCCTTATTGTGCTAACTTTTATTCAGAATTGTTTCTCTCTTTGGCTGATGCTTTCAAGCTTCTTTATAGTTATTATCGTTGAAGTAGGCAACACCTCTTTGAAAACAGAACCAAAACCTGTACCTCCTAATTTTTCTGAGAAATTCTTTATTGCATTCTGTAAATCTCTATATGCAAATGCCATCAAGATACCTTCCACAACTTTTGTTTTTTTGATTTTTCTCTTTCACCTTCCCAAGTACACAAATAGGATAAGGCCCAGTACAACTAAAAAAGCCATTGAGCCCACAACTACACCAATGATCATTCCTTCTTTATCTTTCAAAGTTGAAAACTCAGAAGCTGCCAACTTGATGTAAATAGTCTTTCCTTCTGGATCACCTTGTACGAGCTGCTGCAAATTGAAGAGATCTCCAACCCAAATCGACCATTCTTTGTTTACATATGCATAAGTAATACAGGTGCAGTTGTTGAAGAAGGTTGTTTCACATTCCACAATATTTCCCACCTCTATATATTATGGATGTTCTGGGAAGACCATGTTAGGACTTTTTGAAAACCTGTCACTCTTTTTACATAGGAGTTCAGCTCCACTGGAGACATCCCATTTGACCGTGTTAGGATTATGTAATTAGACGAGGGTGTTGTGGCTTGTGATGCGTTTACTCATGAGGAGACAACATGCCAAGGCCAGGAGAAGGAGGGTTTGGCATTCCAAGCCTAGGAGGAAGAGCAATAGGAAGGCCTCTAATCATAGGCCTGAGATATGGTGGCACCACAGGCCTCTACCTATGAGAATTGCTACAGCGGCAACGACAACAATTGTTGTGAGAATAATAGCCTTTTCAATTGCTACAGTAACGGAAACCGTTGTAGTAGCGAGGGGAACCGCGGTAGCAACAATCAGCATGGCGACGACGGCTTCACTTCAATTGCAGTAGCAGGACCTCTATCCCTTTACTGATGGGACCTGACCCGAATTCTCTACTTCGAAACTCAAGCGAGCTTGTCTGGCACCCTACGAAACCCTTCTGGATTCTAGCTAGCAAGGTCAAAAGAACTCTGTGGAGCGAACCCTTAATTTTTAACTTATTGCTAAGCATATGAAATATAAATCTTAAAATTTTCTTTTTCTAAAATTAAGGTTTTCCACAAAAAAAAAAAAAAAAAAAAAATTCGGCAGCATAACGGCTATTTTTCAACATTTTCCCATCCTTTCAAGTAACCTAAAAACGATTTAAAAACACTTCAAAATTTCATACATTCTTCTCTACTTCCAATTTGGACCTCAGGTCCATCTGAATCAAACCTAGCCACAAATGAACTATTTCAACAAAAATGATTTCAAACTTTAAAAATATATTTTCATGCATTCAATCTAAAAGCATTTGCACATAATCCAAAAATTTACATCAAACATATAAAATAGTCATCAAATATTTCGTTTACATTGACATGATACACCACTACAAACTTGGCAAGTTTTACAAAATTGTGTGCAACCAAAACATAAACATGTACATGGTTTTTATCCTAACTAAAATATGCATAAATATGATTTCACAGAAGCATCGATCATCTTCAACCCACCTAGTCTGAAATAGGAGAACGAGCACCTTGATCACTCGTCCTTGCACCTAGGGAGGTTTTTAGAATATAAAACCAAAGAAAAGTGAGCTAAAGGAGCTCAGTGAGTGTTTAAGGTTTTTCTATGTAAACTATTTCTTTAAAAATCTACCTCTTAAGAACATTTAAACGAAATTTATATTTTTTAACATTTTCATTTCAAAAACCATACATTTGACAATTTCACTAAGCAATTTCAAAAGCTTGTAATCGTACGTAAATCATGATAAGGTTTCGTACTAGGATAGAATCATAAAATGCTAAATATTTCATGAACTTTCAAGGAACGGCTAAATTGTTGTTTTTCTAAAATCCACATCTAGTGGTGTGCTTTTCTTTCTAAAACCGTACTAATTGGAACCCAAAGAAGCTATAATAACATGGCGACTAAACTAATGCCACACAATATGAGGTCACATGACGTATTTACTAGCATCGCACTTTGTGACAAACTACAAAGGTATCTTGACTACTATGCAGCGGAATTCTACAATGCATATATAGAGCAAGATAATACCCCACATGAGTAGAGGGCGACACGACAAACATGACCGACTCAATCCCTCCGATGTTAGTGACACGCTCTCCCAACACTTGTCATACACATATAGGGTATACCAACAGGGTCTGAATCTATAAATCTATAAATTTAGATAAATCATTAGCCTTTGAAAACTTTCTTTGCCTATAATTCAAAGTTGAATTCTTTCATTTGATAAGCATGAAACTACTAAAACATATTTCATGAAGTCTCATGAAACCATAAAAACTCGATAATTCTACAATTTCATACATAAAACTTTTTCTTTTAAATTAATACATAAAGGTATTCATAAACTAGGGCCCAAAAGTGAGAAATTTTATTTTTGGAGCCTAAATGTGAAATTAAGCCAAGTAATTAGAATTTTAAATTCACACCCAAAGCCCCTTTTAAGAACCTAATAGTTTAAATGCACCCCTCATTTATTCTTTAGGCACCTATATGTTGTTAATACAAATACATATATATATATATATTTCAATTTTTGAGCTAAGGTCCAATAGTGAGAAATTTTATGTTTGAAACCTAAATATGAGATTAAACCCAGTAATTAGAATTTTGAATTCATGCCCAAAGCCCTTTTTAAGAACCCAATAGTTTAAATGCACCCAAAGCCCTTTTTAAGAACCTAATAATTACATATATATAAAGTTAGTGGGCAAGCCCACCAACTTCGGTAGACTCTCATAAAGCAAACAAAGTTTTATTAATAAGAGAACAAAAAACTTGAACCATTGATTATTCTTGATACTATCCATTGCTAGTCACAACAAATTCTGCGCAGGCAAAATAGATATCTCATAGAAACAACTCTATGTGTACACAAAACATCAATTTCACATTTTTGAGGGTCTTTTTTATATTTTTTTTTTAATAATAGCACTAAAAAATAGGCTGGAAGTTTTTGTAGCATCTAAGAACCGGGTTTATGTTTTATAGCACCATTTTGCTATTTAATTTTTTTAATCCCTAAACTGCCCTTACCAAACCCTTTAAATATTATCGTGTCTTTAGATATTAATTGGTGTTGGGTTTGAAATTTGAAATCGATAAAGTGAAACTCGATAGAGGAGTTATTTAGTGATAGGACCCCGACTCGGATTCTTTTTAATGAACCCAAGGGTCCTGCTGGGCACCCCATAAGACCCTTCTGAAGTCTAACCAATAAGACTACAAAGGATGTCATGGAGCGAATCTGTAACTAAAAATCATCTATGTTAAAATCTCACGTTCAATTTCAAAGCAATTTCTTTAAAAACATAATCATCATTATCTCAAATATTCAAATATCTAACACATGTAGGCATCATCATTAAAATAAAAGTTCTACAGAGTTTATTAAGAATCAAAAATATGTGCAACACATGATTGATGTTCAAATCATAATATTTACAAAAGTAGTTATGCAGCACTGTCGAAAGTCTGTCCCACCTAGTTGAATGCAATGGACTGGTACCTCGATCTTTTGTTCCTACACCTGGAAGGTTTTTGAAACATAACAAAGCTTAATGAATGTGAAGGTTTTCATTTAAGCTAAGTTTTGCATAATACCTCCCGAGAAACGCTTTTAAAATTTTTTTTCTTTAAAACCATTTATTTCTAAAAACTGGGGTTTCATAGTTTTTACTTGAAAGTTTCAAAAGCTTTTACTAAATTGGTTTTTATAAAGTGCTAAAGTATTTTATAATTTTCTAAAATATTTCTAAAACATTTTCTTTTTAAAACTTTACTTTTAATGGTATGCTTTCTCTTTTTAAAAACTATACTAATGGGGAACCTAAGAGAATGCTATAATCACATGGCGACCGACCTAAATGTCGCACAATGTGAGATACTAGTCACATGGCGTATATGCTAGTAGCGCACATCGTGACAATGCTATAAAGGCATCCCGCTATTGCGTGGCGGAACTACCATCGCTTACCACATAGCAAGATAATACCCCGCAAGTGTAGAGGGTGACACGACAGACATGAGAAACTTTATCAATCTTGGGTAATCCATTAGTCTTTTGAAAATCTTTTTCTCTTTTTATAGTTCAAATCAAATTCTTTCTCACAAAATATATTAATAAATTGCATATAATCTCATATGTAAACTATTTCTTTTCATGCAAAAATATAAAAACATCTATAAGCTAGAATGATTAATAAAAATCTGAAAACCATTTACATAATAAGCTGAAAGAAATAGAATATATTTAATAGAAATGAACTATTTTCACACTCATTGCTTGCTTCCCAATCTTTTTAAATCACATCTGCTTCAACAATCTCCTCAGCTCGCTTGATCACCTATACTTAATCACAAATGAAACATCCACTTAGCTCATAGAACACTACAACCTCTATTATTTCTATGACTTATAATCTCAACCAAAATGCCACAAATTGCATTACACTGCCAGTCCAACTCGAGCTGCGAGCTCGCATCTTAGCTCGCCCAGCTCATCCGTTTTAGTGAGCTCTTACTTCGACCAGTTTGGCCCATATTATAGGCATTCATCTCAGTGAGCTCACTCAGCTTACTCTCTCTGCGAGCGACTCCTTTCTTCTAGCCCAACCCGGTCCACGGGCTCTGCTTAGCTCACAAAGCCTTAGTCCAGCTCGAACCGGTGCGATAAAGAGCAATAGGCATTGCCCAGCTCACTCCTTGTGAGCTTACTCCCTAGGCGACCAGCAATGACTAGGGCTGCCGGCATCAACCAGTTCGCACCTAGTGAGCTTCTACTCAAACTTACGCGAACTCATTTCTAACACTCAATTTTTTCAGATTTTACATTCTTACACAATCATTAACACACCCCGACCTCACTTCACATTCATATATACTAATCCACAATATTTTAACAGCTTCATCACTCAAAACCAAATCGCAACACCATAGCAAGTTGTGCAACAATACTTAAACATCATAAATCACAATTACACTACTTTAGATCAATATTGTTTCTTAGCTACATTACTTACCAGATTCTTCCTTGGTCTTGTGCCTTGTTTTCCCACTCGTTTGTTGCCTCAAATCTCCAGATCTATGCATAAAATCTCACTAGAAACAACCGCAGCCTGCTGACTGTTCTTGATAGATTTCCACTTAAAAGAACACTATGAACACTATATCTTACCAACTGATTCTTACCAGATCTGGTTCCTGAATCCCTTATTCACCTTTCAACAGCCTAATCACCCTTCAAAATGGTAGAAATCGGTTGGATATGGTTGTAAATCTGCCTTCTTTTCTACCAGTAGCTCTTTCTCTCTCTCTTTCTCTCTCTCTCTCTTTCTCCTTTCTCTTTCTTCTAAATTTTTCTCTCTTCTGCTAACACACTCACCCCACTTACCTATTTATAGGCATGGGTTAAGCTCGTTTTTTACCTTTAAACTTTCTTAAAATTACGATTCCACTAGTCTCTAAAGAATTCTTTTGTTTTCCACCATATCCTTGTCCTTTCCCTTTATTTATGATTTTATCATTCTTAATAAAAATATTTTATTTTCACCAATTATCCCTTAACTTTTATAATTTAAATTTACTCCTGATCCTTTCAGAAGCTCTATAAAAATTAAATTCCACATTCGAACACTTTAAAATCCTTTTATTATTTCAAAAATAAAGTATATACCAGTATAAAAAAATTTGCGTACATATGTACAATAATATCCTCGGGAGAGGGTATTACATTTAGTTCGATGAGTCATCAATGAGGTTGAATACAAAAGGACATGAGAAATCTCCTTTAAAAGGCAATTTGAAAAATAGCCATAGGCCACTAAAAAAAAATGACAATAAAGGAAGAGAAAAGAAGAGAGAAGAACGATAGCGACAACTATGAAAAAGATGAATGGTGTAGATAAAAGAAACCTTGGTGATGGTGATAGGAAAAGAAAGGTGAGATGGGAGAAGAAATAGTGAGAAAAGAAGGAACGACATAGAGAAAAGGAAAAGAAGAGAGAAGAAATGATAGTGAGAGGAGGAATGATGTGGAGAGAAGGAAGAGAAGAGAAAAGAAATAGCGGTGAGAAGAGGAACGATGTAGAGAGAAGGAAGAGAAGAGGGAAGAAATAGCGGTGAGAAGAGGAACGATGTAGAGAGAAGGAAGAGAAGAGGGAAGAAATAGCGGTGAGAAGAGGAATGGCGCGGAGAGAAGGAAAAGAAGAGAGAAGAAACGACGGTGAGAGGTGGAACGATGTGGAGAGAAGGAAAAAAGGAGACGAAATGGTGGCAAAAGGAGGAACAACGTGGAGAAGAGATATATTGGCATCGACGATAATAAGGAGAGGTGAGAAGAGAGAAAATTTTACGGAGGCATGTTGTCAACATAAAGGTTAATATTCAAAAGGGTTCGTTTATGTTTTGGAGTATGACTATTTTGAATTTGATTACATTTTGATTGAGTGTCAATTTTTGTAGTTATTAATGTTGGATGTGTTTAGGTTTTGTGACTATTTTGATTTTGATTTGGGTTTATTTGGTGCCAATGCTTGATGTTATTAATGTTGAATATTGTTGGGTTTTGTCTTATTTACTGATTTATGTTTGTGAAAACTTGGATTGAGGCTTGAATAATGATTGTCTATTAAGAATGGCAATGGTCTGCACCTTTGTGCATGTATTTTGTGCCTTGATTTTGTTTTCCATACTGTTGTTGCTTTGGTTTGGTTCATGCCATTATTCCTTTGCTCCATGCCTTCATTCTTTTGGCTTGTGTTTTCATGTGACTTGTTCGTGCCTTCATGCCTTTGGTCTACGCCTTCATCCGTGTAGTCCGTGTCTCATATTGGTCTATAGCTTCATTGCTTCAGTCCACGCCTTCATTCCTTTAGCTCACTCCTTCATATCTTTAATCCCTGCCTTCATTCGTTTGATCCGCGCCTTCATGTCTTTAGTCTGCACCTTTATACCTCTCATCTTGTCTGCGCCTTTATTTCTTTAGTCCACACCTTCGTGTCTTTGGTCTGCGCCTTCGTTCCATTTCTTCGTGTTGTTATAGCTTTCAACCGCCTACCATTATTTTGTACTTCGCGTATTATTGAGAAAATTCGTTGATGTGTTGTGTTTTTATTTTGTTTATTGTTTTAGTTTGATGTTTGTTTCCCTTAGTAGCCACATCTGTTTATGTTATAGAGAATGTGTTTATGAAGTGACTTTTTTTAATGTTTCCGAGTTATTTATGTTTATGTTTATGTTGTCATGTTCTTTGTAAATGAGCATTGTTGGAAAGAAGATAAAGCTAGAAACAAGTAAAAAAAAGTACTACAAAGCAACCGTAGTGAAGTGAAACTATATCAACACTTTCACAGAAATTGAGGGTGCATTAAATTTGCTATATAACGTGGGAAATGATATGCAATGCTTTAGAGATTCATGTTTCAGGCACTTCTTGTGCATAGAACGCAACATGAATTGGTAGAGGTTGATTGTGCATGAGTTGGTTCAAGATAGATGATGAGATGTGTTTTGCCATGGAGAACAAGGTGTATAGGTTCATAAAGCATGAGTTTTTTTTTTTTTTTTTTAATCACGGGATTGAAGTTTGAGGAACTCTTAAATACTAGCGCCTTAAAACATTTGGAGGGCATTATTCGTGATAGATACTTCAATGGCAAATTGTACATCATCATCTCCGAGTTATAGAAAATTGTGCATGGTCAGCAATTTCAGAGGGTCGATGATGCGTTGAAACTATGTTTGTTGTTGATGCTCCACCGATTTGTGGATGGTGGTGATCTGTAAGGATCAATGTTGGTATGGTAGCTTCATTTGGTGGAGAACTTGGATGCGTTCGAGAATTTTTCATAGGGTAGAGAGGTGTACAACCACTTCATAGTACATTAGAAAAATGCTCTCCAAGGACTGTATGTCGACTATAAAAAGAAGAAGAAGAAGGAAAACCATAAGTGGAAGATGGAGAAGTATAACTTATATAAGTTTGTACTAGCATTACAAGTTAGTAATGTTTATTATCATTTGTTTGTTTTGTTAGTTGTCCATAGCTTTTGTATTACGTTATATAGGGTGTTAGCATCCAATTTGATTTATTTATGTTTATGTGTTGTTAGATCTATATATATGAAATTATGCCCCGATTAGCAACTGAGTGTGCTAGTAGGCAAACTGATGTACTAGAGAATTTGTGTCAGAACCCTTCCCAGACCTTATCTAAGCTCTCGTTTGGAGGATCCTGCCGGGCACTTCAACGGATTCCTCGAAGTCGACTCGTCGGATCGAAGACATCCGGGAAGCGAACCCTATCTTTCTGTATCCGGTTTACTCGTTAAAACTTAGTGATTTGAGTTTATCTATTACTGGTTGGGAGGAATAAACCTTTTTGTTTAATTCTATTTCAATTTCATTTTAAAAATTTCGGCAACATAACGGCTGCATTTTTTATAAACCAAAAATTTGACCTGTAAGGAAAATAACACTTCAACTATTTCAATACACCTCCCAACTTCTTTATTCTCAATCATGCATAATTTATCACAATTTCATAAGCATAAACAATGAGTTCGAATTCAACATGTACATATATGAACTATATACATAAAACGCATGAATGTTTACAACTTACAAATTCCACATCGTTGTAATACAAAGTTAATAGAATAAATACATATACAAAAATGCATATACACATGTCTTGCGCTATCGCCCACCTATCAATGTATATAAAGCAAAAGTCGGTCTTGTCCGACGGTGGCGTGAAATGAAACAAACAAGCTACAAAACAAACAGCAAGTTAGTGCGATAACATCTTGGGATATCATATCACACATACTAACGCATAATTTACAAGTTTTAAAATTTTCTTTTTAAAACTCTCCATGTATACCCTTGACTCATTCTAACCATCACAAGCGATTTTAACTAACGCCAACGTGAAGCTTACTAATGCATTTCAACCACTACGTTACGGAATTTACTGCATTGTACGTAGGGCGCTAAACTATTCACTGAACAACTACAATGCGGAATTCTCTGCATCGCAAATGTAGTGCTAAATCTCTAGACGACTACAAGCGGAATTTACTGCATTGCTTCGTAGCGCTAACTGTCAACTAACCAACTACGTGCGGAATTGTCTGGCTCGCAACGTATCGTTATACTTTTTCTATAAACTGAGCGAGTACGGATGGAATTCTCTGCGTCGTCACGTAACGCTAAATCTCATTAACTTATAGGGTATACACATGGGTTTTCTTATCAATTTTTCTAGTGCCAAAGCACAAAACTCTATATTTTCAAAACCTCTAAATACTTTTCTAATTTCATACTCTTTTAACAACAACTGGGTATCAATTTCTATTCTCATATAGGATCCATAGGAACCTATACATTCATACTTTGACATTTATATAAGAAAGCATTCATACTAGCATATTTAATTTCAAACATCAAGCGATTTCATGAAATTGAAAAAGAAGTCAAGTGGCGAACCACTTACCTCAAGGCCGCATCAAGCGTCTCGACGAGGCTCCTGGACGCCGCTTACGTGCTCGTCACCTACACAACATGATCTCATCATTACTATTAACAAAAACCTCCATTTCTCAACTATATGCTAGGAATTCCCAACTATACCCAATTCTTTCTATATACCTCCTAACTCGTTTCTAAATCAACCGAGACTCTTAAATCCCAATTTTTGTGAAAAAGTTTTAGTTTTGGACCCCTAGGGATATCCCCACATAGTCCGTTTACTTGTCGGAGGCTTAAAACGAAAAATCACAATTTTATTTAAAATGGACAGCCCTTGACAGAACAGGCGATAACCTGCTGCTCGGGCCTCCGTTTTCCTTCGTTCTTTTTCCTATGGCTCACTTATATCACATTCTAGTCACACGACAAATTTCATTGAGAAATATTATCGTTTGCTAAGTCAAATCTAATGAAAACATCCGTTTTGGACACTTTCGGGCGTAATTTAATGCACGTTTTGCAAACTCTTGGTTTCGGGTTAGCGACACTAAATTTTCTTCCGTAATTAAACTTCATTTAACTAATAATGACTAACCAAACTCATTTCAAGCCATAAAAATTGCCTTAAGCTAGCCGTTTTACTTCTCAGAGCTCTAACGGCACTATATTGTGCATAACTTGCACAATTTTTATCGGATTCGATCCGTTCCAAAACCTATGGTTTTCTATGGTTCTTAGGCATCATTTGAGATGTAGAACACCCCCAAATAAGCCAAATATGGTCAGGTCTCCTCTAGCTCAAATTTGAGCTCGGGAATCCCCCTTTTTGTCTATAACAATGCTTTTGAAATTCTAAACGCTTCTCTAACTTTTCTAACCTCTTTGAGGCTTAAAATTGGTTTCAAAACCATCAATTTTCAAGGTCTAACTACTGCCCTTCAAGTCTCTAATACATAAATAAATCTAATTTAGTCATTTAATTGCTCAAACTTTACTCACAACTTCTATCAACCACTTGGTGTGCATATAGAACCATTTTCGGTTTCTATTTTAAGGGAGGGTGTAACAGCCCATTTACATCAATTTAAGGCAGCTATTACACTCAAAACTCATCCTTGATGATTCTATAACAATCTCATAAGGTTCTAACAAGATTTAAAAGCAATCTATCAACCAAATCAACAACAACAACAACAACAATAGCTGTCATCAATTTCTGTTTTGGTTTCAGCAGTAAGTTAAAGAAAAATGAATTGTAATCTCACTTAGAGCTTGCTTGGAGAGTTTGGATGACTTACTAGGGACCCTAAGAGGTGGATTGAGGGGATGGAAGGCTGGTTGGGAGGTTCTTTCTTCCCTGGCCGACCAGCTTGCTGCACCCCGTCGCGATTCTGTTCCAGCTCGCGTCTGGGTCTGTTTCGCTTGCTGTTTGCGTCCGTTTCTGCTCTGTTTCTGCTCGACCAGACCAGCACCTCTCCTCTTCTGCTCGTCCTCTTCCTTTGCTGCCCAGAAACTGCAGTTTTACTGCCTTGGATCCCCCTCACACGAGCTGTTCTACTCCAACTCGCGAGCTGTCCTTCATGTGAGCTGCTGGCGCGCTGGATCTGCTTCTTGCTCGACTTCTTTGCTTGGTCTGGACTGTTTCTGCTGCTCAAGGCTTCTTCTTGCTTGCTGGTTGCCTCTCTTCTCTCTTCTGGTTCTCCTCTCACGGCAGCAGCAGCACTCAAATTTTTTCTTTCTCTCGAATTCTCTCAACTCTCGGCTGAAGGCTGAAATGGCTGAAAAAAAATCAGCCCAAGTCTTGTTATTTATATTGACCAACTTATCTTAATCACATCTTGCCCCATTAATTCATTAATTTCATTTCACCCATCATCTTCTTAGTGTTCTTTCACGATTACCCCTCACGGTCTCCCGTGTCTATTTCGCTTTTACTTGATTTGATTTTCATTTCGTTAACATTTTCGTTCGCTCGTCAAGCTTGAATTATTTTAAAAACTAAGCTTATTTTATTAATCTTGACTCTCTCTTTTTAATCGAATTTTAATTCGATTATCATTTACTAACATCTTGGATTTCTTGACTTAGATTTTCATTGGGACGTTACTAAACTTTTTAATACGATGAATTTCGTCGTATTCTAAATAAATAAATTTCAGAGGCTATGAAATTAAATCAATTAAATGTAGAGAGTTATATATTATCTCTCTACCTTAGTTTCTAACATTGGGACTTTAGAAGTCGGAGCTAGGAGTTTACAATCTGTATCCACATATTCTACAATGTTTGTATCCTACGATAGTGGTCTTCAAAGACGTTCCACATGGCTTTACTAATAGGGTAAGACTTGCATCCTTTAATTACAATGTGTGATATAGTGTTTGTGTTTGCAAATGTTGGTCGTTTGCTATCGTAGTCTGATGTACTTCAGTAGTTATTCCCCGACATATATATGTTTTATGTACATTATTCAATTGTATTAAAATAACTCCTTCCTATTTAAAATGAATATGATATGTTTTATTAAAAGTATACCTTCGTATTTGAAAAGAACGATATGTATTGTAATCGTGATTGTAACAAAAATATTTTAGCTTATTTGTCCGTAGTTCATTTAATTGTATTGGCTTTGCACCGAGATTATAGGTGTAAATTTTATTGGCCTTGCACCGGGATTACAAGTGTAAATTGTATTGGCCTTGCACTGGGATTACAAATGTAAATTGTATTGGCCCCGCACCAAGATTACAGATGTGAATGATATTATGTGACATGAGCCACTTCCATGTTTGTTTAAATTCATATATGAAATGTTTTTCATTATTTTGACTTTGATTTAAGTAATGAATATTTATGTATTGTATTGTTAAATGTTTTATTGTTTTATTTTGAAAATTTAATATATATATTTTTTTATATTGTATCGTTAATATTCGTTGTTTTCAATTACTATGAAATTACCGTTTTATTTTTATTGTAAGGCTACATTATAAAATTACAATATATTCTTTTGATTAGTTATTACATCGTAATGTATAATGTTTACTTATTGAGTTGACAGCGCATCCCTCGTCTCTACTATTTTTATAGATTAATAGGCATTATTTATTTTGAGGGACGATTTTGAGTAATTAATGTCTTAGAGGAGTTCAGTTTTGCTATTGTGGTTATATCTACTCCTATTATTAAAGGACTATTTAAGTTTGTTTCATTAAGTACGACTCCAATGTAATGATAGATTTTGAATGTTAGTGGATTTAAGTTGTTTAAGATTTTTATTGAGGTATTGAGAGAAATTGTGTTATTGAATTAAATATTTTATGGAATTTTTCATTAATTGAGTTTTAGTTGTGGAGATTTAAATAATTGATTAAATCTTGGATAATATTGATTTTTATGGTAAATTGGGGTGTTATAGGTAACTCTTCCAAAAAGATTTGAGGCAAAGAACTCTTCACTTGAAGATGCTTGGGATCTGTCTCAACTTTCTCTCACAGAGCTTGTAAGTGCTCTATAAGCTGTTGAGCAAAGAAAAGCATTTAGAGAAGAAGAAGGCTCAATTGAAAAGGCACTTATTGCATCCCAAAAAGCAAAAGTGCATGACAAGACTCAAACCAGACTCTTTCTAATCTCTTATCTGGAGGTCCTGTTGGGCACTCAGACGGACTTCTCTTAATCTGACTTGTCAGATTAGAGAGATCCGCGAAGCGAAACCCTTAATCTTATCCGATTCCTTAACTCAAATTAATTGTATTCTTTTCTTTTTGTAAATAATTTAGGTGGATAAAAATTTTTCCGCAATTTCCTTTTAAAACAATTTTATAAAAATTTCGCCAATATAACGGCTGCATTTTTAAAGTTTTCAAAATTTTTTTACCCGCAATAAAATACACTTCGACTATTTTCCATTTCCACCCAACTTCGTTTATCCACAAACATGCATTTTCACCACACTTTTTCACAATCAATATGCATGAATTCATAGTAGAATGTATGTATATAAATATATGTCAAACATGAAAATTCATAGCCATTTACAACAACATTTACAATATATACAAATCCAAAATACAAGCTACCAAGATCATGGTGTAATACGTGTTACACATGCCTTAGGAATTACGTAATCATACATATATCGAATAAACATAGATGCACTAAGTGATAAATGTGGATCATGTGCAAATTTTTAAGTATATATACATATCCAAAATCGTACTACAATTCCCAATCATGAATTAATTTAGATTTATTATTTACAACGCCAAAACATGTTCAAAGTTTATGCAATTCATCTACTTGGCGCCTATCTATATGTGTAATGATGAGCTCTCTGTCCCACAGCTAGCTATAACGGCACCCAAAAGTATGTACAAGCTACACAACAAGTAAACACGTTAGTACAACGGAACAACACAATATAATCGTATAATTATATAATAGTTCATAAACTTATTTAACCTTAAAATTTTTCGATTTTTAAAATTTTTCTTTCTAAAACTCCATGTATACCCCTAAAGCACTCAAACCATCACGGGCGATTTTAACTAACGCCAACGTAAAGCTATTGAGATATCTCGACCATCATGATGCAGAATTTACTACGTCACAACATAGAGTGAAACGACCTCAGATCTGAATAACTACAACGTGGAATTTTCTACATCGCAATTGTAGTGCTATAACTATGGGCAACTACGAGCGGAATGTGCTGTATTGCAACATAGTACCAAACTATAAATATAAACGACTACATGCGAAATTGTTTATGTCGCAACATAGCGCTAAATACTTTAGAAAACTGAATAACTACGGATTGAATTTTCTACGTCGTCACGTAGTGCTAAATACTTTATAGGCTGAGTGACTATGGATGGAATTTTCTGCATCGTCACGTAGCGCTAAATCTCATATAATCTAAGGTTATATACATGAGTTTCGAAACTAATTTCACTAAGTGCAAAAGCACAAAACTTCTTACTTTTCAAACTCTTACAATTTTCTCGATTCGAATATTTTAAAAGCAACTTTGTATTGATTCCATTACTTTGTGAATTCCATGAGGAACTCATATGCTCAAAACTTGGATTTAGGATTTGAAAATCATTTTTGTTTTTGCTTAACAATAATATACAAGGCTTAACATAGAAATGAAAATAAACGTAAGTGGTAAGACACTTACCTCAATCCGCGTAAGCTCAAGTCAAGCGCCTCAACAAGCCTCTTGTGCCTCGCTCGCTCGCTCGTCACCTATAAGCCAATATCTTATTAGCACTTGCTCAATTACATAACTCAAAATTCAAAATAACTTTTCCTCTAAACTTCTCTTTATTGACCACCCTTTATACTATAACTTTCCCAACTCGATTTTAACTCAACCGAGACTCTCTAATTCTGATTTCTTCACACGGGCCTTATTTATTATCACCTAGGAATACTCCGGAATGCTTAAAATGGTCGCTAGAAGCCCGGAACGAAAAATCATCGTTTTTGGATCCCCCAAACCCGAGGCTATGCTAGGGGTCATTCTAGCGATTTTCTTCGCTCCATTTTTGCTCTAATCATCTCCCTAACTCACACTTAGATTGCTTGTAAAACGGTTTTTGAAAAATTCTGAGTATAGGAGGTTGAAACCTATGAAAAACGCCTATTTTTCAACACTTTTTTACACACATTTTTGCATCGAACAAGCGACAATGTCATTTCTTTCATATCTAAGGTTCTTTTACTTAATTATGATCAATTATATTCATTTCATGCATCGAAGATTGCATTTACATTCATATTTCACATTACGACTTCATACGTATACTATTTGAGTCATAACTTGTTCAATTTTTTTCAAAATCATTCCCTTTCAATTTCTATGGTTTGCTATGTCCCCTAGGCATGTTTTGAGGTCTAGAACAACTTCGAATAAGCTTGAAGAGTGCAGGTCATCATAGCCCTTTCATTGAGCTCGAGATTCTCAACTTAGCTCAAAACTACTCATTTGATAATTCAATCACTTCCATATGTTTTTCTAACTTTTATTATGGATGAATCTAAGCTTATTTGGATCAAAACACAAGGGTATTACACATTCCACATATGCCATGACACACACACATTCTCATCCAACACTTCATTTCATTTTATTTTCAATATTTTCACTAAGTTACTTTCTTAGATATTTCAACAAACAACATATATGCAACTTATTTGACATTTCACTTCCTCAAATCACCATTTAAGATTTTCCATTTATAAACCCTAGCCTAACATCCATACACTATAACATGTCATCTAAGCTTCCATATCACACACTCAGGGTTCTATGCTTATTTTAAGTGTAAAACACCTATCACAACACACCACAATCATCACAACTATCATCATAGCCGTACAATCCCAATTTCATATTTTTACTCATTCTAATCAAGTCTTAACTCAAGAAAAACCATGAAAATTACCTTTATCTTGCTTGGGTTTTGTGGTTCTACCTTGGAAGCACCTTAAAGTTATGATTTAAGACTTGGAATGAGATGGAAATGGCTTGCTTCTTTTCCTCCTTACTACTGCCATCCCACACCCTCACACACTCATGGTTTTGCTTGTTTTTTTCCATCAAAATTTTCTAAGTGTCATGACTAACACTTACATATATATATATATAGACTTTCACTTATTTACAATCCATGCCATTACTCAAAAATTTATCAAAATATCCCCCTCTTTATATTAATCTCATAACATTCTATTAACTTTTATGAATTCTCATAATCCCCACAACTAATTTATTCTAATTACTTCTATCTATATATAGAACTCTTCGTTTGGCAAAATGACCTTTTTACCCTTCCTTTAGTTTTTACATTCATTGTGGGTTAATTTTAATTCCTTAACCTTTTATTACATTGTAATCTCACTTCTAATAAGGTTATTTAGGAAATTTAATATTTTCATCACCTAATCTATCCTTCAATAGTAAAAAGTTCAAATAAGGGAAATAAGGACTTACAGTGCAAGCTAATGATGCAAAGAAAGGCTTTCATTCAAAGAGAGGTAAAGATAGAAAACTTAATCAGAATAGCAAAGGAAGAAACAGCACAGGTCAGGCAAGTATCCACCTTGTCCTTATTGTAAGAAGACAAATCACATTGAAAATTACTACTAGCACAGGTCTGGAGTTCAGTGCAAATCCTGCAAGCAGTTTGGACATATGGAAAAGGTTTGTCCAACTAATGCTAATTATCAAAATCAGCCTCAGCCTGCTTAAGCCAATGAAGCACTTGAAGTTCAAGAGGAAAAGCTCTTTACTGTTGTTGGTGCAAAAAAATGCTCAGTTGCAACTCAAAATATTGATGCTTGGATGATTGACTATGGTTGGACACACCACATGTCAGCAATTTTGAAAAATTTCAAGACTTTGGATAGAGAGTACTGCTCAAAAGTGAGACTTGGTGATGGTAGACTTGTGGATGTCAAAGGAAAAGGTGTTGTAACAGTGCAAACCTTATCAGGTACTAAACGTATCTCCGATGTTTTGTTTGTAGCTAATATCAAACATAATCTATTGAGTGTTGGCCAGTTATTAGACAAGAATTATGCTGTTAAATTCAAAAATAAAACTTGTGAAATTTATGATCCTGATGGCATGAAAATTTTATCAACTAGAATGCATGACAGGAGCTTTAATCTTGATCTAAAAAATTATGAAATTGAAGCATTTATTGGTGTTGAATCTGGTTCTTATCTATGGCATAAAGGCTGGGCCATATAAATTATGATGCTTTAAAGTTGCTTGAAAAGGACAAAATGGTGAATGATTTGCCTGCTGTGACTACAATTTCTGATGTCTGTGGTACCTGTCAACTTTGTAAGTTGAGCAAAACTCCATTTCTTGTGAGCCAAGCTTGGAGAGCAACTGAGAAGCTCCAACTGGTCCATATAGATGTATGTGGACCCATGAGTATACTTTCTTACAATGACAGCAAATACTTTCTTTTATTCATTGATGATTTTTCAAGCTATTGCTGGATCTATTTTCTCAAAAACAAATCTAAAGTGTTTTCTATGTTTCAAAAGTTCAAGGCTGCTGCAGAAAATCAAAGTGTACATATGATCAAAACTTTAAGATCTGACAATGGCACTGAATATATTTCTTCTCAATTCCAATCATTTCTTCGAAAGGCAGGCATTCATCATCAACTCATAGTCACTTATACACCTCAGCAAAATGGTGTGAGTGAATAGAAGAATAGATCAATCATGAACATGGCAAGGTGTTTGCTATTTGAAAAAGGATTGCCAAAGAAGTTATGGGCTGAAACAGTTAATACTACTATGTATTTGCAAAATAGACTTCCAACTAAAGTTGTTGATGGCAAAACGCCTTATAAAGCTTGGACAAGTGTTAAACCATCAATGGCACACTTGAAAGTCTTCAGTAGCATTTGTTATGCCCATGTACCGAAGGTAAAAATGACAAATTGGATCAAAGAGCTGATGTTGGTATGTTTGTTGGATACAGTATTGTCTCAAAGGGATAAAGAATTTTAAATCCCATAACTAAGAAAGTTTATGTGAGCAGGAGTGTAAATTTTAATGAAAATGGTGCCTAGAATTGGGAGAGAATGATTGAAGAGTACTCAAATCAAAATACCAATGCTGAAAATGCACCTCAGCTTCATGGCGAAACTTGTGAGGAGAATTCTGATGAGGAGCATTATGCTGTGAGACGCATCAGAACTTTGCAAGATGTCTATAGCAGTTGCAATGTTGCTATATTTGAACCTGCCACAGTTGATCAAGCTTTGCAATCTCCAAAATGGAAAGCAACCATAAAGAAAGAATTTAATATGATAGTAAAAAATGACACCTAGTTACTTGTTGACAGACTAGAAGATCAACAAGTAATTTATACAAAATGGGTATTCCGAATAAAGATGAATACTGACGGCTCAATCAGCAAATATAAGGCCATATTAGTTGTGGAAAACTACTCTCAATAGCAAGGTATTGACCTTACTGAAACTTTTGCTCCTGCAGCTAGATTTGATACAATTAGATTATTGCTTGCTCTTGCTGCTTACAAAGGTTGGAGAGTTTATCAACTTGATGTTAAATTAGCATTCCTCAATGGTGTTCTTGAAGAGAAAATTTACATTGAGCAACCTGAGGACTTTGCTGTCAAAAGTGTTGTTGATAAAGTTTATTTGTTGAAAAAGACACTATATGGTTTAGAATACATATATATATATTTCAATTTTTGAGCTAAGGTCCAATAGTGAGAAATTTTATGTTTGAAACCTACATATGAGATTAAACCCAGTAATTAGAATTTTAAATTCATGCCCAAAGCCCTTTTTAAGAACCCAATAGTTTAAATGCACCCAAAGCCCTTTTTAAGAACCTAATAATTACATATATATAAAGTTAGTGGGCAAGCCCACCAACTTTGGTGGACTCTCATAAAGCAAACAAAGTTTTATTAATAAGAGAACAAAAAACTTGAACCATTGATTATTCTTGATACTATCCATTGCTAGTCACAACAAATTCTGCGCAGGCAAAATAGATATCTCATAGAAACAACTCTATGTGTACACAAAACATCAATTTCACATTTTTGAGGTTTTTTTTATTATTATTTTTTAATAATAGCACTAAAAAATAAGTTGCATGTTTTTGTAGCATCTAAGAACTGGGTTTATGTTTTATAGCACCATTTTGCTATTTAATTTTTTTAATCCCTAAACTGCCCTTACCAAACCCTTTAAATATTATCGTGTCTTTAGATATTAATTGGTGTTGGGTTTGAAATTTGAAATCGATAAAGTGAAACTCGATAGAGGAGTTATTTAGTGACAGGACCCTGACTCGGATTCTCTTTAATGAACCCAAGGGTTCTGCTAGGCACCCCATAAGACCCTTCGAAGTCTAACCAATAAGACTACAAAGGTTGTCGTGGAGCGAATCTGTAACTAAAAATCATCTATGTTAAAATCTCACGTTCAATTTCAAAGCAATTTCTTTAAAAACATAATCATCACTATCTCAAATATTCAAATATCTAACACATGTAGGCATCATCATTAAAATAAAAGTTCTACAGAGTTCATTAAGAATAAAAAATATGCGCAACACATGATTGATGTTCAAATCATAATATTTACAAAAGTAGTTATGCAGCACTGTCGAAAGTCTGTCCCACCTAGTTGAATGCAATGGACTGGTACCCGATCTTTTGTTCCTACACCTGGGAGGTTTTTGAAACATAACACCACAAAAGGTTATAAGCTACAAAGCTTAATGAATGTGAAGGTTTTCATTTAAACTAAGTTTTGCATAATACCTCCCGAGAAACGCTTTTAAAAACATTTTTCTTTAAAACCATTTATTTCTAAAAACTGGGGTTTCATAGTTTTTACTTGAAAGTTTCAAAAGCTTTTACTAAATTGGTTTTTATAAAGTGCTAAAGTATTTTATAATTTTCTAAAATATTTCTAAAACATTTTCTTTCTAAAACTTTACTTTTAATGGTATGCTTTCTCTTTTTAAAAACTGTACTAATGGGGAACCTAAGGGAATGCTATAATCACATGGCGACCAACCTAAATATTGCACAATGTGAGATACTAGTCACATGGCGTATATGCTAGTAGCGCACACCATGACAATGCTATAAATGCATCCCGCTATTGCATGGCGGAACTACCATCGCTCACTGCATAACGAAATAATACCTTGCAAGTATAGAGGGCGACTTTATCAATCTTGGATAATCCACTAGTCTTTTGAAAATCTTTTTCTCTTTCCATAGTTCAAATCAAATTCTTTCTCACAAAATATATTAATAAATTGCATATAATTTCATATGTAAACTATTTCTTTTCATGCAAAAATATAAAAACATCTATAAGCTAGAATGATTAATAAAAATCTGAAAAGCATTTGCATAATAAGCTAAAAGAAATAGAATATATTTAATAGAAATAAACTATTTTCACATTCATTGCTTGCTTCCAAATCTTTTTAAATCATGTCTGCTTCAATAACATCCTCAGCTTGCTTGATCACCTATACTTAATCACAAATGAAACATCCACTTAGCTCGCAGAACACTACAACCTCTATTATTTTTATGACTTATAATCTCAACCAAAATGCCACAGACTGCATTATACTGCTAGTCCAGCTCGAGCTGCGAGCTCGTACCTCAGCTCGCCCAGCTCATCCGTTTTAGCGAGCTCTTACTTCGATCAGTTCGGCCCGGATTACAGGCATTCATCTCAGCGAGCTCACTCAGCTTACTCTCTTTGCGAGCTACTCTTTTCTTCTAGCCCAGCCCGGTCCACGGGCTCTACTTAGCTCATAAAGTCTTAGTCCAGCTCGAACTGGTGCGATAAAAAGCAACAGGCATTGCCCAGCTCACTCATTATGAGCTTACTCCCCAGGCGACTAGCGATGACTAGAGCTACTGGCATCAACCAGTTCACACCTAGCAAGCTCCTACTCAGACTTATGCGAACTCATTTCTAACACTCAATTTTTGCAGATTTTACATTCTTACACAATCATTAACACACCCTGACCTCACTTCACATTCATATATACTAATCCACAACATTTTAATAGTTTCATCACTCAAAACCAAATGGCAACACCATAGCAGGTTGTGCAACAATACTGAAACCTCATAAATCACAATTACACTACTTTAAATCAATATTGTTTCTTAGCTACATTACTTACCAGATTCTTCCTTGGTCTTGTGCCTTGTTTTCCCACTCGTTTGTTGCCTCAAATCTCCATATCTATGCACAACATCTCACTAGAAACAACCGTAGCCTGCTGATAGTTCTTGATAGATTTTTCACTTAAAAGAACATTATGAACACTATATCTTACCAGCTGATTCTTACCAGATCTGGTTCCTAAATCCCTCATTCACCTTTTAATAGCCTAATCACCCTTCAAAACGGTGGAAATCGGTTGGATATGATTGCAAATCTACCTCATTTTCTACAGATAACTCTCTCTCTCTCTCTCTCTCTCTCTCTCTTTCTCCCTTTCTCGTTCTTCTAGATTTTTTTCTCTTCTGCTGACACACTAACCCAACTTACCTATTTATAGGTATGGGTCAAGCTCATTTTTTACTCTTAAACTTTCTTAAAATTGCAATTCCACCAGTCTCTAAATAATTCTTTTGTTTTCCACCATATCCTTGTCCTTTCCTTTTATTTATGATTTTGTCATTCTTAATAAAAATCTTTTATTTTCACCAATTGTCCCTTAACTTTTATAATTTAAATTTACTCCCGATCCTTTCGGAAGCTCTATAAAAATTAAATTCTACCTTAAAACACTTTAAAATCCTTTTATTACTTCAAAAATAAAGTATATACCAGTACAAAAATTTTTTTCGTACATATGTATAGTAATCTCCTCGGGAGAGGGTATTACATTTAGGTCGATGAGTCATCAGTGAGGTTGAATACGAAAAGACATGAGACATCTCCTTTAAAAGGAAATTTGAAAAATAGTCATAGGCCACTTAAAAAAAAATGACAATAAAGGAAGAGAAAAGAAAAGAGAAGAACAGTAGAGACAACTATAGAGAAGATGAATGGCGAAGATAAAAGAAACCTTGGTGATGGTAACAGGAAAAGAAAGGTGAGATGAGAGAAGAAATAGCGAGAAAAGAAGGAACGACATAGAAAAGGAAAAGAAGAGAGAAGAAATGACAGTAAGAGGAGGAACGATTGGAGAGAAGGAAGAGAAGAGAGAAGAAATAGCGGTGAGAAGAGGAACGATGTAGAGAGAAGGAAGAGAAGAGGGAAGAAATAGCGGTGAGAAGAGGAATGGCGCGAAGAGAAGGAAAAGAAGAGAGAAGAAACGACGGTGAGAGGTGGAATGATGTGGAGAGAAGGAAAAAAATAGACGAAATGGCTACAAGAGGAGGAACAACGTGGAGAAGAGAAATATTGGCATCGACGATAATAAGGAGAGGTGAGAAGGGAGAAAATTTTACGGAGGCACGTTGGCAACATGAAGGTTAATATTGAGAGGCTTCGTTTGTGTTTTGAAGTATGACTGTTTTGAATTTGATTTTGTTTTGATTGAGTGTCAATTTTTGTAGTTATTAATGTTGGATGTGTTTAGGTTTTATGACTATTTTGATTTTGATTTGGGTTTATTTGGTGCCAATGCTTGATGTTATTAATGTTGAATATTGTTGGGTTTTGTCTTATTTACTGATTTATGTTTGTGAAAACTTGGATTGAGGCTTGAATAATGATTGTCTATTAAGAATGGCAATGGTCTGCACCTTTGTGCATGTATTTTGTGCCTTGATTTTGTTTTCCATACTGTTGTTGCTTTGGTTTGGTTCATGCCATTATTCCTTTGCTCCATGCCTTCATTCTTTTGGCCCGTGTTTTCATGCGACTGGTTCGTGCCTTCATGCCTTTAGTCTACGCCTTCATCTGTGTAGTCGATGTCTCATATTGGTCTGTAGCTTCATTGCTTCAGTCCACACCTTCATTCCTTTACCTTACTCCTTCATATCTTTAATCCCTGCCTTCATTCGTTTGATCCGCGCCTTCATGTCTTTAGTCTGCGCCTTTATACCTCTCATCTTGTCTGCACCTTTGTTTCTTTAGTCCACGCCTTCGTGTCTTTGGTCTGCGCCTTCATTCCATTTCTCCGTGTTGTTATAGCTTTCAACCACCTACCATTATTTTGTACTCCATGTATTATTGAGAAAATTGGTTGATGTGTTGTGTTTTTATTTTGATTATTGTTTTAGTTTGATGCTTGTTTCCCTTAGTAGCCACATCTGTTTATGTTATAGAGAATGTGTTTATAAAGTGACTTTTTTTAATGTTTCCGATTTATTTATGTTTATGTTGTCATGTTCTTTGTAAATGAGCATTGTTGGAAAGAAGACAAAGCTAGAAACAAGTAAAAAGAAGTACTACAAAGCAACCGCAGTGAAGTGAAACTATATCGACACTTTCAGAGAAATTAAGGGTGCATTAAATTTGCTATATAATGGGGGAAATGATATGTAATGCTTTAGGGATTCATGTTTCAGGCACTTCTTGTGCATAGAACGCAACATGAATTTGTAGAGGTTGATTGTGCATGAGTTATTGCTTAAAAAGGTGGTTCAAGATAGATTAGATGAGATGTGTTTTACCATGGAGGACAAGGTGTATAGGTTCATAAAGCATGAGTTTTTTTTTTTTTTTTTTTTTTTTTATCACGGGATTGAAGTTTGAGGAACTCTCAAATACTAGTGCCTTAAAACATTTGGAGGGCATTATTCGTGATAGATACTTCAATGGCAAATCGTACGTCATCATCTCCGAGTTATAGGAAATTGTGCATGGTCAGCAGTTTGAAAGGGCCGATGATGCATTGAAACTATGTTTGTTGTTGATGCTCCACCGATTTGTGGATGGTGGTGATCCGTAAGGATCAATGTTGGTATGGTAGCTTCATTTGGTGGAGAACTTGGATGCTTTCGAGAATTTTTCATAGGGTAGAGAGGTGTACAACCACTTCATAAGTGCATTAGAAAAATGCTCTCCAAGGATTGTATGTCAACTATAAAAAGAAGAAGAAGAAGGAAAACCTTAAGTGGAAGATGGAGAAGTATAACTTATATAAGTTTGTACTAGCATTACAAGTTAGTAATGTTTATTATTATTTGTTTGTTTTGTTAGTTGTCCATAGCTTTTGTATTACGTTATATGGGGTGTTAGCATACAATTTGATTTATTTATGTTTGTGTTGTTAGATCTATATATATGAAATTATGCCCCGATTAGCAGCTGAGTGCACTAGTAGGCAAACTAATGTACTAGAGAATTCGTATCCACATATTCTGCAATGGTTGTATCCTACGATAGTGGTCTTCAAAGACGTTCGACTGTGCTTTACTGATAGGGTAAGACTTGCATCCTTTAATTACAATGTGTGATATAGTGTTTGTGTTTGCAAATGTTGGTCGTTTGCTATCGCAGTCTGATGTACTTCAGTAGTTATTCCTCGATATAGTTAAGGAGGGTAAACCTTATTAATTGCATAAGAATTTCTTGGTGACGGGGCAATAGGTTTGCAAGGGAAGGGGTCGAATATACTTGTCTCTATTAAGGCTGTAGGTTTTATTGGCACATTAGAGAACGTGATTGCAGCGGCATTACATAAATCTCCGCTAATTTATAATTACTTGCTGCCACCCGATGTTCAGCCAGCTAGTCTGACATGTCTCAACCATGATGTTCATGCATCGAGTCCGACATTGTTAGACCAAGATGTTGATCATTTTGATACAGGGAAGGCAGGTACTTCTTACATATAGTTGGTATAATTCTTCGTATTTAATATGTTCATTTAATTAGTATGACATGCGTAATCGTTATATGTAACCATCGGCACCGGAAGCATGGCATAATGCACTCAAGAACAATAGTCATCATTTCAATGCATTGTTGGAGTACATCTATGCTTTGAAAGGATGGATCACTAATTGATTCAATGTCTTTATGGATAAGGTGTTAGTTGTAGAATAACAAAAAGATGCCACTGTGAAGGTGTAGTAGGAATAGGGGTAGTAGGTGGAGCAATAAAGAGATGCCACGCTGAAGGCATTTGTTAATGAGGTACATGAGGTGGAGAAGTGTAGAGATGTACAGAAGGCTGAAGTCACCGTGGCCATTAATAACATTAGAGGGGTCATTCCTTTTGTTGCATGTTGATCAAGTGGTCCTACCTTCGAGGTATATGGAAATCAGAATTAAGTAGTACTTATGCAAAGGTAATGCAATTGGTAGGGACATTCATGTTTGAAAGTACACGTAGGTGTGTGACAAGACGGAGGAAGGAGCAGTACAAATAGATATGCCCCTCATGTTGAACGTCCCGACCCTGCCGGATGATGGGGGTGTAGTTGATATATTCATCAGTATTGACGGGACGACTAATGTTGTTAAGGTATGCAAAAACAATCATACATTTTGATTGTTGATATTTCAATGAATTGGTTTGAAAACTTCTTGCGCATGACATTTTCCTTTAGGTTTAGGACTCAACAAATGAACAAGGGGTGCATATTCAAACATTGGCGGTGGTGGCCTCCAACCCTTCAAAAGTGGGCATAGTTGAGACAGACGAGCTACATGCCCTAACCGTGTAAAATAAAGAGACTACAAATCTAGATGCAATGGTAGGTACAGTTTTGGGGATACTATTGTGGTGGACCCTATAGTTGGAGAGGAGACGGAAGAGTCAGGGTGGGGTTCGTCTGATGGAATAGGTACAATGGCACATGTTTATGCCAAACGTGAATGGAAGCGTGGCCAACAGTTGAAGTCGCCATATACAACATAGGCGATAAAGAAGCGTAAGAAAAATGTGGATGTAAGATGTCAAGCAAAGAAGGATAAGAAAGATGGTGATCAACTTACTGAGGGTGGTACACCGCAAAAGGAATCGCTACTGGTCGGGTCCAGTTGCCGAGATAAATGAGGACCCCAAGTTTTTAGTTGCGTCTGAGCATCAGTACTTAGCTTTCAAAACAACCATTATGGACCAGTGAGTACTTATTTTTCATTTCATCAATAGTTTTGATGTATATTGGCTTTTGTTAAGTGCTTAGACGATGACATTTGACCATATGTTTAGGGTTGGTGTGGGTTTAATGGTAGGTGTAAATGACCCATTTTTCATGGAGATTGATACAGACAATGAATGGTTAGAGAACAAGGTGAGCGATATCATCCATTAAAACTTTGATATATAACATAAAATGACATGTTAGATTAATGTTCTTACTAGTACAACATTTGGAGGCGTACATGAGGGTGCTACGGATTCGATAGAGGGAGCAATTGACAGTCTATGACTATGATGTCGACATAATGCCCCCAAAGTTCTTTGTGAGTCGAAACTATAATTACTCATATTCTCAATGTTATTGTGTTTGACATGAATGAATCTTGACACTAATAAGCTGCAACGCTTATACTTGACCACTGGAAGCAGTATTAGTGGAAAGGAGTTGCTGTGTCAATGCCGACTGATTTCCCTTGGCTTAAGCATCCATGGAATGAGGGGACCGTTCTCCTATAGAATGTTGGAGGGGTCAAACCAATGGGCTTAAAACATTTGACCAAGGTGAATAGGGTAAGTCAATCTTGAAAGTTTTATTATGATGTTTGTTGTCTGTTATACCTTTCTGTTTTTATGTTTTGTTACATGTCCCTATACATTTCAGCTGTTGATACCACACAATATTAACAACGAACATTGGGTTGCTGATGAGGTTAACTTGCAATTGTACACCATTAAGTTGTATGACTCATTGTGGAAAATTTGCTAGGGAGAGCAGTAGAAAAGCTTAGTTTGCATGCCTCCGTTACACGCTACTCGATTTGATATATCATGTTAGATACTTTATGGTCACCGGCGAACTTATACCCAGTCATCACCATCTAATGAAGTTTGTACCAGTAAACAATGGGAGTGTTTTGGTTTAAGACAACAAGTAAGGATCACTAATATGCAGAAATTGTTTGCTTACTGAAACGTTTGCTTTTTTCTGTACATATCCTCGATATGTACTCATGAATAATGATATATGATGCAGTGCGAATTGCGGTGCATTCACAATGAAGTTCATTAAGCACCTCCTCTTCCTTAGGACCTCGTGGAAGAGGAGGTGCCTTTTTGTGAGATGAAGAAGTTGAAGTATGATTCCGTGTTTGTGAACTCTGACTCCAGGATGATTCTATGGAAAAGATTATGTGCTCCGAGCTGCTAGGAAATAAGTAGAGAAATCTTGGAACTACAGGCATGGTAACATCCACAACCCCTTCAAGAATCCGTACGACTTGACCCATTGATGGCCTATGAGATTCATCATCTTGTATGCACCAACAGGCCACTTTACAAATTCTTGAAAGCAATTCTACATCAGCATTGCCTTCCAGTCTGGGTTCTAGTAGGCTGTGGAGATCAACACCATCAGTAATTCGGCTTGCAGCCCAGTTTGGGAAGAAATCTATTTCATCTTTAGATTGTTCAGAGTTTCTCCTTCCTGATACAAATTCAAAAAGCATCATTCCATAAATGTAGACATTAGTTTAGAGTGTTATCTCTACTCCTGTAATCCATTCTGGATCAAGATAACTCTTGTCCCTCTTATGGTGGTCAATACGCAGCTGAACTCCTGCCCCAGAAGCTTTGCCAAACCAAAATCTGCCTCTTTTGGACAAAATTCAGCATTTAATAGAATGTTTTCTGGCTTTATGTCACAGTGTATGATGCAGTCCCTGCACTTCTCGTGGAGATAAGCTAACCCTCTTGCTGTCCCCAGTGCAATGTTGTTCCTTGTTTTCTAATCTGTAATCCAGAACCTTCGAGTCCTTTTTATGGAACAGAAAAGCATCCAAAGAGCCATTTCTATCTCTTTCAGAGCAGAATCCACAAAGAATCAGATTGACGTGTTGGATATTCCCTAGTGTGCTTGCTTCTATTCGGAATTGCTTCTCTCCTTGGCTGATGCTTTCAAGTTTCTTCACAGCTATGACACTTGAGGCAGGCAACACCCCTTTGAACACAGAGCCAAAACCTCCTCCACCCAACTTTTCTGTAAAATTTTTCATTGCATTCTGTAGATCGTTGTAGGCAAATGCCACCAATGAACCCTCCACTGCTTTTGTCATATTGATTACTCTCTTTCTCCTCCTCAAACATGGCAAGGACTATGAGAACTAAAAGCACCACAGAGCCTCTAACACCTATGGCTACTTTTGTGTTAGTTTTAGGACTCGAAAACTCAGAAGCTGCATGCTTGATATAAACAGTTTTCCCATTTGGATCGCCTTTCACAAGTTGTTGCAGATTGATCAGCTTCCCAGTCCAAACTGAACATGCATTGCTTTTATAAGCATAAGCGGTGCAAGAGCAGTCATTCAAGCAGGTTGTTTCGAAATCCATGATACTTGTCGCTGCAAGAGATTGTGGATGTGCAGGCAATACCACGTCAGTATTTGCTAAAAACCTGTCACCCTTTCCGTTGGCGACACTGTTATTGTCACACAGCAGTTGGGTTCTCCTCGCATAACCACCAGAATAATCATCCTGCAGGTTCCAATTCTGCTCTGAGGTAGGCCTGAAGCCTTGCAAACATCCACAGAAATGCTGAGTTTGCTCGGTGTTGCAGCTTCCAAATGCTCCACAATAAGCATAAATCTCGCAAGGTTGTCTCGGTGTAGGCCAAAACTGAAGCCAAGACTTGGTAGTTTCTAAACAATACATTTGCCTGACCTGTCCTGAAGCATCCAGGATAAATCAAGATACAAAATTGGGATCTTTCACAAAATATATAAAAGACTGCTTGTTTTCATCCGAAATAAACTCATTGAATAGATCATTAGTTTTAAAATATGCCATTTTCGGAATCGAGCTGTACATGTGTCCATTCCATATCCCAGTACACCAGTAAATTTCAGATGCATTCCACATCAACACATATTGATTAGATCCATCTGGGTCCAGTTCAAGAGAGAAGAGACCTGGTGCAGGATCCTCTTTATTCTTCCACCAAGTAAGACGCTTCTTTTCTTTGGTCCGCTTGTTTAATCCAACTTTCATGCCAGGAAGCCATGCATGCGTTGGATTGTCAAAACTTTGCAATAAGAACTTCGATGAATGATGTTAGACAAATCTCTCAAAACAAGATTCCCTTCATCCAGTAGCACTGCTTCGATAGAACGAACTATTTGGGTTTGTAGTGTTCAATTTTGTGGACCAAATTGGCATTTCGGACTCATCAAAAAGGAAAAAATAGCCATATGAAAATCTCAAAATAGAAGAAAATCGATTAGAAATCGGTTTATCTCTATTTGCCACCCAAACTATTGTTTGTTCGGACACTTTTTTGTACCACATGCCTAAATAGTGATGAAAATTGTAGTTTATGATCAAACAGTCTTGATACAAAGCTATGCACCAGATTATTAATTTTTGTTTTTTTTGTGATACTTTTGTGTAATGATTTAGCAAGAATTAAATGAATGTACCTGTTTTGAATGAATTGTGGTAGAACTCAATTTTAGCTTTAGACAAGAAAACAGATTTCCTTAAATTATGAAAATTTGGTATTAACTCATACTTTTTGTATCACTATAACTATGTTTTTGCTGTAATGAAAAAGTACTTCCCTTTTATAATTTTTATCTTTCTTCTTTCTAAATATGTATATACCAAAAACTTCCTACATCTAGTATCAGAGCTAAATTGATCTTTGTGGGACTGTGTGTAAGAGAAAACAAGTAAGAAAGCCTCACTAAAAAACCCATAAACACTTGAGAGATTTGAGTAATCCTTGTGATGGCTACAGGCGGCAATATTTCTACTCCTTCTCCTCCAATCTTCACTAGAGAAAATTATCATGTGTGGTCTGTGAAGATGGAAGCATATCTCAGGGGTCTGCTACTATGGGAAGCTATTGAATCAGACTTTGAAACTAAATTGCCAGAGAATCCAACTCTGAATTAGCTCAGAATGTATGAAGAAAGGGTCTCTAGGAATTTAAAGTCTTGAGTAGTCTTCATTTAACAATAAATGAGACTATTTTTACAAGGATCATGACATGCAAAATAGCAAAATAAGTCTAAGACAAGCTAAAGTCAGAATTTCAAGGAAATGAAAAGACAAAATAGATGCAGATCTTCAATTTAAGGAAGGAGTTTGAATTTCTCACAGGATGAAAGAGACTGAGAATGTGAAGGAGTACATTCATAGAGTCATGAAAGTTGTTAATCAAGTAAGGTTGCCGGGTGAGGACTTACCAGAAAGAAGAGTCGTGGATAAGGTAACGGTAATGTAATGGAATTTTTTTTTTGAAAAGTTTCTATCAATTAATAGACCAATTAATAGATAGTTTTTATCAATTAGTAGACCAATTAATAGGCAGTTTTAGATAAATTAATAGAGATTTATTATTTCATCAATTAATAGGTAGTTTTACATCAATTAATAGAGATTTATTATTTTATCAATTAATAGGCAATTTTCCATCAATTAATAGGTAGTTTTAAATAATAATAAATTATTATTAAATATATATGTACATATGTGTGTATATATATATATCTTCTATTTACTATTAGGTTAGGGAAACCATATTGTTTTCACAATAGCCAATTCTCATATTATTCAAAACCCTCTTCTCTATTAATGGAATTGAACTTTAACCACAAAATGTTGGAGATCAAGGTTATCGTGAAGGTTGATTATGAATCAAGTTGATAAGAGGGATTAAATTCATAAAGTCATTTTTCTTATTAGGATAAGCGGAAGAAGTAAGTAAACCTTATACACTGCTTTAATATATTATATGTTTAATTTTAAAAATACTTTAATTGTTTCTTAAAAATAATTGAATGAAATCTTGAATTTTTCAATGTTATTTTATTAGATTATATTTAAATGATTTTACATCCTTAAATATATGTTTTATGTACATTGTTCGATTGTATTAAAGTAATTCCTTCCTATTTAAAATGAATATGATATATTTTATTAAAAGTATCCCTTCGTATTTGAAAAGAATGATATGTATTGTAATTGTAATTGTAACAAAAATGTTTTGGCTTATCTATCCGTAGTTTATTTAATTGTATTGACCCTGCACTAGGATTATAAGTGTAAATTGTATTGGCCCCGCACCGGGATTACAGGTGTAAATTGTATTGGCCCCACACTAGGATTACAGATGTAAATTGTATTGGCCCCGCATCGGGATTATAGGTGCAAATTGTATTGGTCTCACACCAGGATTGTAGGTGTGAATGATATTATGTGACACGAGCCACTTCTATGTTTGTTTAAATTCATATATGAAATGTTTTTCATTATTTTGACTTTGATTTAAGTAATGAATGTTTATGTATCATATTGTTAAATGTTTTATTGTTTTATTTTGAAAATTTAATATTTTTTTATATTGTATCATTAACATTCGTTGTTTTCAATTACTATGAAATTACGATTTTATTCTTATTGTAAGGCTACATTATAAAATTATAATATATCCTTTTGATTAGTTACTATATCATAACATATAACGTTTACTTATTGAGTTGACGGCGCACCCCTCGTCTCCACTATTTTTTACAGATTAGTAGGCATTATTTATTTTGAGGGACGATTTTGAGTAATTAGTGTCTTGGAGAGGGAGATTAGTTTTACTATTGTGGTTATATCTACTCCTATTATTAAAGGACCATTTAAGTTTGTTTCATTAGGTAGGACTTAAATGTAATGATAGATTTTAAATGTTAGTGGATTTAAGTTGTTTAAAATTTTTATAGAGATATTGAGAGAAATTATGTTATTAAATTAAATATTTTATGGAATTTTTCATTAATTGAGTTTTAGTTGTGGAGATTTAAGTAATTGATTAAACCTTGCATAATATTGATTTTTTGGCAAATTGGAGTGTTACAGGTAACTCTTCTAGAAAGATTTGAGGCAAATAACTCTTCACTTGAAGATGCTTGGGATATGTCTCAACTTTCTCTCACAGAGCTTGTAAGTGCACTATAAGCTGTTGAGCAAAGAAAAGCATTTAGAGAAGAAGAAGGCTTAATTGAAAAGGCACTTACTGCATCCCAAAAAGCAAAAGTGCAAGCTGATGATGCAAAGAAAGGCTTTTATTCAAAGAGAGGTAAAGATAGAAAATTTAATCAAAACAACAAAAAAAGAAACAGAAGTGGAAAGTATCCATCTTGTCCTCATTGTAAGAAGACAAATCACATTGAAAATTACTTTTGGCACGGACCTAGAGTTCAGTGCAAATCCTACAAGTAGTTTAGACATATGGAAAAGGTTTGTCCAAGTAATGCTAATTATCAAAATCAGCCTCAGCCTACTTAAGCCAATGAAGCACTTGAAGTTCAAGAGGAGAAGCTCTTTATTGCTATTGCTACAAGAAAATGCTTAGTTGCAGCTCAAAATGTTGATGCTTGGATGATTGACAGTGGTTAGACACACCACATGTCAACAAATTTGAAAATTTTCAAGACTTTGGATAGATAGTACTCCTCAAAAGTGAGACTTGGTGATGGCAAACTTGTGGATGTCTAAGGAAAAGGTGTTGTAACAGTGCAAACCTTATCAGGTACTAAACTTATCTCTGATGTTTTGTGTGTATCTAATATCAAACATAATCTATTGAGTGTTGGCCAGTTATTAGACAAGAATTATGCTGTTAAATTCAAAAATAAAACTTGTGAAATTTATGATCCTAATGGCATGAAGCTTTTATCAACTAGAATGCATAACAAGAGCTTTAATCTTGATCTAAAAAATTATGAAATTGAAGCATTTGTTGGTGTTGAATCTGATTCTTATCTGTGGCATAAAGGCTGGGCCATATAAATTATAATGCTTTAAAGTTGCTTGAAAAGGAAAAAATGGTGAATGATTTGCCTGCTATGACTGTAATTTCTGATGTCTGTGGTACCTATCAACTTCGTAAGTTGAGCAGAACTCCATTTCTTGTGAGCCAAGCTTGGAGAGCAACTGAGAAGCTCCAACAGGTCCATATAGATGTATGTGGACCCATGAGTATACTTTCTTACAATTACAACAAATACTTTCTTTTATTCATTGATGATTTTTCAAGCTATTACTGGGTCTATTTTCTCAAAAACAAATATGAAGTGTTTTCTATGTTTCAAAAGTTTAAGGCTGCTACAAAAAATCAAAGTGCACATATGATCAAAACTTTAAGATTTGATAATGGCACTGAATATATTTCTTCTCAATTCCAGTCATTTCTTCAAAAGGCAGGCATTTATCATCAACTCATAGTCACTTATACGCCTCAACAAAATGGTGTAAGTGTAAGCCCTTGGTCTCGATTCTAAACTTTCTAGTGTTAGAAGATAGATTATGAAATGAAAATGATAAATTTCGCCAACATTAATCTAATCAGGGACATTGATGAGTTAATGATAATTGTGGAAATATATGATATTTGTTCAAGTAAGAAAAAGTCGAAGAAGAGTAAAATCGTCTTTTTACCAATAAGAGATAATTGAATAAGTGGCAATATGGTTATGTTCAAAATAAGAATTTTATGTATAATTATCCATAAGTATTAGTCATTTACCCTTTGATGGAAACTTAAATTTTAATAATAGTCAAAGTAAGTCAAAGAGGGACATGATGGTCATTTTATGAAAAGTCACTTATATATATGTGAGACTTAGAAAAACTTGAGAAACAAAGAAACAAAAACCGTGAGAGTTGAGACGGTGTGGATGGCAAATCAAGAGAAGAAGGAGAGAGCTTTTTAATCAATTTTTCAAACTTCAACTCACAACTCT